>CM046882.1:417033853-417633853 GCA_025667525.1 Glebionis coronaria | reverse complement strand
CGTTTTTGTGTGCGCATCAGTATTCAGAAGGTCATAACTTTTGATTGAACCGTTGGATCGTCACAAAATTTTATATGTGTGTTCTACATACATATATCTAAACATCCACTGGAGGGATTGTTGAGTTTTATCCCAGGCAAAAGTTATTAGCGTCAAAGTGGGCTGCAGTGATGATTTTCAGATTTCAGATTTGCATGAAATCATGATTTAGGGTTTCAACAAACCCTAGATCGGTTCTATACAGAAAAGAAGACATGTTGTTAGCTTTGGGGAATCAGTTCTTCATGAACTGGTGATGAACCCTAGCAACATGATTGCAGCAAGGTTGAAGATGTGTTGAAAATTAGGGTTTACGCAAATCCTAGATCTGATACTTTTGGCTAACCAGTCACGAATTGAATACAAATGGAGTAAAAAGTTTTGGTAGCATTCACAAGGCCAACTATTGTGTTCACACGAATGGTTTTGGTATGTTCACATGAAGCTCTCATTTTAATTGGTGGAAACTTGTTGTGTTAAACACGGTTATTAATTTTGTAATATCGTGTGTTCACACGATCAAGAAAGGAAAACAAGTATTGATTCTGTTCACACGGTGCAAGCTTTTCTATTGGTGGAGCAAAGTTGTGTTCACACGATCTGAGTATTGAGTCATCGTTCACATTAAAAAGTGACGTTGATATTCTTTACTTTAACGTTGTTGTCTGCTCAAGAATAAAAAAGGTATTAAAGATATTACTTGTTTGAGGTCATGACATTCACAAATCAGAAAGTGATATTCACGTAAAAATAGAGTCTTTGCTGACTTCTATTTGCGTATGAATATTTTATTTCTACGTGAATCAAGGAAAGTTATGAAGTGGGTTGCTGATTTTCAGGATATTAAATTGGGATTTAAATTGTTATTCAGCAAAAGAAACACAAGCTATATATGGTATGCATTATTCTGTTTATAAAAACGTGGAGTATCTTGATATATTTGGGATTTACTCCAAAAGTTATTTTCTATTCATTTAGAAACGTAATTCTTTGTAGTTATTTCACAAATATGTTAACTACTTTTATGTTTGATTATTGGAATAATAAGTATTATCTATACCACTGATATGAGTTTCCTAGACGCTGACAAGGAGGATGTTGACGCTGACAGAATAAGTCAACGCTGACATGTTGACAGTGTTGTCCGATATATATGGTTTTAGACGCTGATACGTATTGTCCGATATCGGACAATACATCTGACCCAGATATTGGATAAAGAAGATATTGGACAACACAAGGATTGCTGCTGTTTGAGAAAATTAGTACGTTTTGAGCACACAAAAATGAGGAAATTACACACGAAGGTACATGGAATCTCCGTTTTAATTTAGAATATCATGTTGATATTTATGGCTCGGATATTTTTAAAAGGGATTAATGATTTTAAAGCGAGTTAGCAATTGTTCATGAGAATTTGATGGATATTTTAAACTATGTAATCGGGGTAGCCTTGTAAAAGAGTTATCTGTTGCGAAACTTTTACATATGGTATGAAGATGTTATTCCATTAAATTCGTCATGAAGAGGTGTTAGCTTAAGGGGAAGAATTCTTATGGTAAGTTTGATGATTGAAGAAGATTTTCGCGAGTTTGTGTTTTATCATATTGTTAAGTTGGGGTCGTCAGCCATTGATTTAACAATAACTTGTTCGTGCTTACTTGGTTGGTGACGAAGACTTGTCATAACACTTGAAGGAATTACATTATCGTGCTCAGTGTCTCACAAAGGATGAGAATATTGACAAGGGATTGAGGTCTTCTTATACTTTAACGTTCTCATATAAGTTCGACGTCACATGGATAGTACAAGACATGGAACACAAGGTTGGGTTATTCTACTTCTACATCAAGAATATTATATTTATTTTTCTTCAAGATCATTACATAGAGCCTACATTTGGAGAATCTTCAACATTGCATACATTGTTTACTTTTGCCACCATCAACTAGGGGAAGATTGTTGGGTCAAAAAGTTGATGTGGCAGAAACTCAAAAATGAAGAAAACATGAAGATATTGTCTAAGCGTTGTCAAGAGTAATTTAGGCGTTGACAAGAACAAACTAAGCGTTGTTGGCTCAAGAGTTGTCATGTACAATCTAAGCATTGTTACATGCAATTCAAGAGTTGATAGAAACGTAGACAAGAAGCTTATGGAAGCTTCTATTTAGATAAACATGAAAGATATATTCTGCATAAGTTTATTTAAATAGAAGATTTACTTGTTTATTTGTTATTATCTCTTGTAAACCCTAATCCTTACACTATAAAAGGAACCAAGGGTCTTAGGTTTTATTCATCAATTCATATTCACAATGTAAACCTAAAGTGTGTGTCGACTAGACGTGGGATTCAATGTATACACGTCTAGTGATTGTTTGTTATTAATATAATGAACAATCCAATTGTGTTTTAATTCATGTTATTGTGCCCTAAACACCTTGTTAATGTGTCGTGTTCTAATTCCGCTTTGATTGTATAATCATATGAACATGATGCATTCCTAGTAGCTTAAAAGATCCGGAAACCAAGGTTTCCACATCATTCTCCAAGTCTGTCATAGTCGCCATCAATGAGGGTACTTCAATAGCCTTGGCGACTGCACACAAGGAGAAGCTATTGAATCAAGAAATATCAAAGGTGCCCTTTTACGATCCGAAGACCGACGCCAAGCTCACCACAACCATGAAAGAAATGAGTGTATGTCCGCTGCCTTCGTTTGGTTTGGAGGATAAGGATCATGAAGTGCCTATTGAAGTGGTAATGGAGGGCCTCACCTTGTCGCGCCATAAGGCAGAGGGCGCATAATCATTGGCAAACTTTCACCTAAAACCATCTATGGAGCAATTGACCGTGCCAGTATTTGCGCATCCCAAGGATATTCCTGATCCCTTCAAGATTAAGAAGGAAGTGTTGATCCCAAACTTAGATCGATTTAGCTTTATGTATACGAGATTAGATCAAGTAATACACTTAGAGACACCTTTGTATATGTTTATAATAATCTAAGTGTTATGCGGAATTAACACTTAAACAAGAACACACAAGATATAAACAAACTTTCACTTTGATTAATGATATCAAACTTGCTTACAATGAAAGTAGTTTTACGAATGAAAAACTTATATCAAACATTAACCTAAAGGTCTTCTTTTATTGACATAAGAAGCCTTGTACAATAATCTACGTATCAGCTATTCTAGGTAAAGATAAATATATAAAATACATTGTTGTTCCTATCTTTACTAGAAGTAATCTAGAATACAATAAACGCGTAGAGTATATCTTCCCATCAGTGCTTGTCTTCAATGTATCAACGCTTGACTTTATCTTGTCAACGCTTGAGCTGTCAGCGTTTGTTTTACTCCTGTCAACGCTTGATTTACTCTTGTCATCGCTCAAGTGATTTGGCCATAATTTATTCCCAACAATCCTCCCCTAAACTTGATATCCACTCTTATGATCAAGTTTCTGAATAAACATTAAGGACTAGGAGGAATCTTACAAACCTTCTCATATTGGTAATAAATAAATCTGATCAAGTCTTTTGCCACGTCACTTGAATAATCAATTTCCAGCTGAGTGTTCTTCATCTTTTCCAAGATATCCTTGGATATGAAATACTGACCATCCACAAGTAGATACTCAGCAAACTTTGTAGAACTCAAATGGTAAACACCAGCAGCTGAATATAATCTCCATTGAAGACCACTGAGGTCATCTTCAAGATCCTTCCAAATTGCAGGATCCTCATCTTTTGGTCCACACATTCTCTTGAATGTGGACCAGAGTTTTATTCCATTAGCTGAAGTTGGTGCTTCAGCCTCATACTTGGTCTCTAGCAACCTCCATAGGTCTACCAAGTCTTCTCTATCACAACTTGCAAACAAAGATATACGAGTGGTAAAAGTGTGTACCTCTTTGCCATACCTGCCAATTTTCCAAAACCCACATTCATCTTCTTCATAGCTCACAATTGGGTTTCTAGAATCTAGTGGTAACACTTGCACAATATCTGAAGCTTCTAATGGTGAGAGCTTGAGGCTCTTTCTTATAACAGCTTCACTTGGATATAGTGGATCCATATCTTTGGGAAACTCAAGAGAAACTCCCTTTTTCACTGGTCTGGGAACAAACATTGCTTTCTTGAGCTCCATTTCTTCTGCAAGTTCTTCTTTCCTTTCATCAGAAAGAAGTCTTAGAGTGTTTGCTTCCTGCACTCTAACCCAGATGGGATAAGCTTTGCCTTCCAACTCATCAAATGTCAATGCCCTCAATTTCTGATATGTCCATCCTACTCCATGACATCTGAGCAACATGCAGTATAGCTCCCTTCTATCTCTTTTCAACTCTGAGAGAATATTGCTTGCCTTGTGTTTCAAAATAACCTGGCAGTCTTTTTGTACTCTGAGGAGAATCTCCAAACCCCATATCTGATCTGAAATGGTCAAGTGTGGATTCTCCATACATCTTTCTTCCCAAGCATGATACATTTGAACCACCTCTGGCATATCAAAGTCAACCTGCAATTTCAACTCTCTCAACTTCTCCTTGGCCAACTCATCTCCATACTCAAGTCTTTATGGCTGTTCTATGATCATAACACTTGAGTCTGAGCTAGCTTCATCACTTCCTTCTTTCTCTTCTGAAGTGAAAACAAATGGTGACTCTTTCACCTCCTTTCTATCTTGTTCCATGATTTGTGTAGCCAACCTTCTATCAAACTCAACTTGAGCTGCATTCTTTGGAACAATCTCTTCTACCATAATACCCTTACCCTTATCTAATGGATCAATTGTTGGTAAGGTAGATGGTGATACCTGTGAAGAAACCTCCTTGATGATGGATGATGACTGGGATACATCACCCTCATGTGTAGGTCTGTCAACGCCCAATTTTGCTGTGTCAGCGTCCAAAATATTTCTGTCAGCGTCCAAATTCTCCTTGTCAACGCCCAAATTTCCTGCCTCAGTGCCTTTTGAAATTTCCTCCAACATGGCTGTAAATGATACATTTAAGTTTGTAGGAGAGACTAAGGACGTATCAAAACCTGTCTGTTTCTTCAAACTTGTAAGGGCCTCAGCAACATCCAAAGATTGACCATCATGGCTGCCCTTATCACTCACATTTATTGGATCTTCCTCCCCTTTGGAAGATTCCTCCATCCCCCTCCTTACACTTGCAGTCTCCAAAACAACAATCCTCTCCCTCAAATGCTTGAGTTCAAGGCCTTGTGAGCTGACAACTTGTACCAAGTCTGCATTTTGCTTTTGCAAGCTCATGCAGACTGCCGTCAATTCAATGAGGGTCATTGGTTCCAATCTGCCCTCCTCTAAAATGGGGATTTGACCTCCCAAGTCAGATTCATTGGGCATGGATGAGGACTTAATGATGGTGGGACTGCCTTGGCCAGCTTCTAAGCCAGAACCAATAGTCCCAGCCTCATCCATATCACTAGCCACACTTGTGGTGGTGGTTCTCTCTGCTACATGGCTAGGACCACCAGAGGAGAACACTCCAGTAGTCCTTTGGCGTTTCATCAACCTATATTCAGGGGGTGTAGAAGATGATGTGGATTGGGTGGATGTGGGTTGGTTAATGGGTGTTTGGGTTTGTGAAGGTTGTGTGTCAACGTTGGAAATAGGCACATCAACGCCAACATTTAACGTGTCAGCGTTGAAGGGTTCTTGGTTAATTTGCATATGTTCAGGCGAAGGTAATTGTTCAGGTATTGGGTCAATTTGGGGTTGGGAGTCTGGTTGGGGTTGAGCTGCTGCAATGACAGCAAGCATAGCTTGGGTTAAGGGTAGGTCACGATGGGGGGTGAGTTCATCTTCATAAAAATAGCTTTCTTTTGCACAGGGATCTCATAAAAATCATCATGATCCCTTGTGCAGTATCCTTGAACATCAAAAACCATTTGTAAAAAGCGGGGATAAGCTAAAGTCATTTTGTTCCCCTTATTTTTACACATGCCCTCAAAAATCATTTTAGAATAATTAAATTTTTGCCCAGTTGCAATGCACACAATAGCACTTGCAATAGATCTATTGATATCATTGTGTGCAGTGCATTTGGGACTCAAACATTGTAGGAGGACATGTATGAGGTACTTCCAGGCTGGGGGAAACTCCTGTTTATGATATTTGTTTAAAGTTCCTTCATCAGGAAAAGGATAACCCAAAGCCCTTAGTCCTTGTTCTATTTCTCTAATGGGAAGGGTGGCTATACCATCAGCATCATCAAGATGCAAGGCTTGGCGTACCAAAGCCTCAGTAACCACCCAAGGTCTCCCATGAACAATAGAAGTTAATGTAGTCACTCTATTAACTGTTGAGGAACTAACAGTGTTTCAAAACTGTTTAATATGTGTGACTGGAATGAGTGGTGCATGAGAAAGAGCATACCTAATAGGAGATGCATTCAAATACGCCACCATTTGTGTGTATTGGGGAAACAACGCATCATCAGCTTCAAGATACGCAATCATGTTGTGTTGGCTTCTGAACCCCAATTCCAATTCTGATGGTTTAAACTTTGGTGCCATTGTTGAAAGCTGTTAAAATTTATTGATGAAGATGAAGTTGATAAGAGAAAATTATGTTAGACAAGAAGTATAGATACCCTGTTTAAAAATAGGAGCCAAATTTATAGGAGAAGAAAATGCATGTGATTGGCCCAAAAATAGGCAAGTATTTTCAAAATGTAATCATGAAAATATTGAAAAATAATAAGTTTATCTCATGCATTAAATGAAAAGTAACAACTCCCAAAATTATGGCCTAAAAATATGTCAAAAAGTAACAACTGGGTAGGACCCGTTGAGTGTCAACGGTCAAAAATAACCTATCAACGCCCAACGGCTATAATCTTGTCAACGTTTGCCTATAGCCATGTCAGCGTCTAAATTGGTCTCAACAACGCTTGGAAATATACTTGTCAGCGTCCAAAAATAAAAATGTGTAAAAATGAAAAATGACCTTAACAAAGTAATTTATCCTAGAGAAGATAACCAAAAAGCTGATAATTATTATAGGGCCGCAAGCACTGTCCAGTTATGCACACTTGCTTATGCAAGATAGACATAACAGTCCTCTAGTGTCCCTTGCTAACCAAAACTCTTAACAACCAAGTTACCTAATAAAATTCCTTGTTACTCCCAGGTAAATTCCATAACAAAATTATTCCCAAGTCTCCCAACAGACCACCACCATATCTAGGCAAAAAATGTCTTGGCAGCATGCATAGTATATCAACTTTGCATGCTACAGTGCCTCATGATTTAGTAAAACTAACTCATACTCACTTGTGGACACAATCTACAATTGTGATAAGAGTATCATATGGATACCCAAACATCTTAAAGGTTCCTAAAACATCCCCTTAAACTATGATACATAAGTTGCTAAAAAGACATGTATGAACATAAAAATTTATGTCAAGATAGGAATTAAAAATTCCAACCATCATCCATAAATAATAAAAAAAACTTGTCCAAATGCTTCTCCATTGATCCATAAGCAATTCTGTATCCAATGGTATACGGCTAACACCATCTGCACATTTAGATTGAAAACCACAAAACTAACATTGTTGCTGACAACGCCCCGATAACACATGACAGCGTTGAGGGAAGCTTTGTCAGCGTTAGAGAATTATATTGCTGACAACGTTACAAAAACACTTATCAGCGTTCAAGCAACTTTTTTCAGTGTTAGAAAAATATAGTGGAAAATCTAAATCATCAATAAGACTAATTTCAATGCATCATCCTGTACATACTTTTACAAAAAGACTCCAAAACACATATTATGTGAGATTGATCATTCCAATACTTGTTACCAAGTATTGAAACCTCCCAGCATCAAAAGGTTTAGTTAGTAAATCTGACACATTTTCCTCAGTGTCAACCCTATCTGGTTGTATTAAACCTTTTTCAAAACAATCTCTTATAAAATGGTGTCTAATTTCTATGTGTTTAGTTTTAGAATGATGGGCAGGATTCTTAATGATGCATAAAGTGCTGTTATTGTCAACAAATATCTTGGTATGCATGAAATTATACCCATAGTCCAACAGCTGGTTCTGAATCCACAAAACTTGTCCACAACAAGCAGCTGCAACCACATACTCAGCTTTAGTTGTAGAATTAGCCACCATTGTTTGTTTCTTGCACTGCCAAGATATCAACCTGCTCCCAAGAAACTGACATCCACCAGTTGTGGATTTCCTATCAAATTTATCACCTCCATAATCACTATCTGAATATGCAATCAGCTCCAATGGTGAATCCTTTGGGTACCACAAACCAAGACTAGGATAGCATCTTAGGTACCTAAAGATCCTCTTCACAGCATAAAGGTGACATTCTTTGGGAGTCACTTGATGGCGAGCACAAGCACACACAGCAAACATGATGTCAGGTCTAGAGGTTGTAAGATACATCAAGGATCCAATCATGGATCTATAGTGCCTGACATCAACATCTTTCCCATCTCCAATCTTTCCCCAAGGGTGTTCTCTATCCATAGGAGTAGTAGCCCTCTTTTCATGTGGAGAAAAACCAAATTTCTTCAAGATCTCAACCACATATTTGTCCTGGGAGATGAAGATACCATCTTCTTTCTGCTGAACTTGTAAACCAAGAAAGAAGTTCATCTCCCCCATAGCACTCATCTTGAATTTGTCTGTCATAAGCTTGGAGAAATCCTCACTCATCTTTGGATCAGTAGACCCAAAAATGATGTCATCAACATATACCTAAAAAAGCAACACATCCTTGCCTTTCTTCTTTGTAAATAATGTCTGATCTATGGTGCCCCTCTTGAATCCATTGTCCACTAAGTAAGTAGACAAAGTACCATACCATGCTCTTGGGGCTTGATGAAGGCCATACATAGCCTTTTTAACTCTATACACCTTGTCTGGATTCTCTGGATCCTCAAAACCAGGAGGCTGCATCACATATACTTCCTCAACTATTGTTCCATAGAGGAAGGCACTCTTGACATCCATTTGATAGACAGTGAAGCCCATGTAGGATGCATAGGCTAGAAAGATACTTATAGCTTCAATCCTTACAACTGGTGCAAAGACCTCCTCATAGTCTATCCCATCCTCTTGTGTATATCCCTGAGCCACTAACCTTGCCTTGTTTCTGACCATAATTCCTCTTTCATCTCTCTTGTTTCTTAGAACCCATCTTGTCCCTATAGGTCTGACATATATGGGACAATCAACTAGCTCCCAAACATCCTGAATTGCAAATTGGTGAAGCTCATCCTGCATTGCTTCCACCCAACTTGGTTCTTTGTGAGCATCAAATATTTTCTTGGATTCCTGTTGTGACAAAAAACAGGCAAACAAACATGCTTGCACAAGAGGGGTATCAACCTTCTTGTGTATATTGGCAATAAACCCACCAAGACCTTGATGAGATCTTCTAGTCTGAACTGGAGTCATAATATCACCAATGATTTGAGAAGTGGGGTGATTCTTCATAGTGGAAGTGAGAACTCCTCCTTCAAAAAGTCTGGTGTCCTCAACCTCATTCTCCATGTTGCCAATATCTTCTTCATCAGACTCTCTTACATCAACATAGGGATGACCTTCTGCATATAAATTGGAAGGTTCACCTTGTTCAAAAGTGGAAGAGAAGAGATGTGAAAAGGTGTTGTCAACGCCTGAATCTTGGTTGTCAGCGCTTGGGCTAACAACGCTTGAACTGTTGTTGTCAACGTCTGAGTCATCAACGTCTGAATTGGTCTTGTCAGCGCTAGATTTGCCTTTGTCAGCGCCTGAAGGACCATGCATGTTTGTATCTGGTGGTACTTGGGGACCACCATTATCTTTACCAACAGCAGCAGTAGCAGCAAAAGCATCTGTCCAAATGGGAATTGTAACATATTCTTGGATAGGAGATGACTTCTCTGCTTGTGATCCAACCTTTTCATGAACTGGTGTACCTGAAACATCAAAAACTTGTTCCTCCACAACATTTGAAGTTACCTTCACAATGTCTGGATTAGTGACATGCATATAATTTAAAGTTCTAGATAAAGGTTCCAAGTCAAACAACCAATTAGGATCACTTTCAGGATCACTAGGTTTATTTTCTAAAAACCTAACATGTACTCTTTCAAGTATACGTTTTTCTTCTTTAAGATAACCCCTATATCCCTTGCTCTGCACTGAATACCCCATGAAGTAGCCTTCATCACCTTTTGCACTAAATTTACCTAAGGAATCACTAGTGTCTAAAACTACTACATGACAACCAAAAGGTCTGAGAAAACCAATATTAGGTTTTCCTCCCCAAAGTAACTCATAAGGTGTTTTGTTCTGAATTTTGTTAACCAATGCTCTATTTTGAACATAACAAGCTGTATTAACAGCCTCAGCCCAAAAGGCTATAGGAAAATGAGCATCAGCCAACATTGTTCTGGCTGCTTCAATTAGGGTTCTATTTTTCCTCTCAGCAACCCCATTTTGCTGTGGGGTTCTTGCAATACTAAATTGCCTAGTAATTCCTTTCATGGCACAGAAATTTTAACACCCCCAAATTTACACGCAGCGGAATACATCTTTGGGTGCTAAACAATGATACAACAACACATAATTTATAAAGAACGACTCGAAAAGAGACATTTTAGATTTATCGTTCCTAAAACATTTGTCAGAGTAGCGTAGTCCCAAGTAATCGTTACCGAAAGATAAGTTAAAACAACATATTAGTTTGTTCTAAAAATGGAACGATAAATAAATCAAAGAGTTTGAACAACATAGCAGTGCACAACTTCATTCTCGTGACCTCCAAGCTTCCACTTCTTGATTACCTGAAATACATGTGAGTAAAACAATAAACAAAAATGCCGAGTGAATCTATAGGTTTATATAATCATTTTTGAACACAAGCAAAGATTATAAGTTTGTGGCATGCTTAAAGGCAACAAGCATCAAATAATAATTCGCATCAACAATAATAATTGTATATAGCATAAATTGCAATAAGCTCATGGAACCGAGCCCTTAGACACTCCCTTTAGAGGTCTGATAAGACAGACGATTTATTAATTGTCGGTTACCTCCAGATTATTGGTACATTGCCGTATACCTGACTTCTCAATACAATATGCTCAAACAGTGTGGAGGTCGGGCCTAAGCTTCTATGACAAGTCCACAAAAACTGAACCGGGGCGGCTTCCCCCATAGATCTATTAATTGTACTAGCAGTTAACCCATCATAGGTTAATTAACGGTCCATAATTGAGGTTTTAACAAAGGCAATCACTAAATGCAATTTAAAGGCAACCACGGGTCCATTCATAGAGGGACAAAGCATACCATAAAAATCTTGTGTTCTAAGTTTATAAAACATGTATTCCCCCTCGCGGGTTTAAAATCATTTAATAACTAGTATAAAGCGAGGCTATAGACTCACCTTAGCCAATAGTGGTAATGAGACGATCGCCGATGATAGATGATGCCTTTCAAACACGAGAACCGCAACCTATCAAATGAGGTGCGTTCATTAATAATAGACTCGAGAAATAACCCATACATAAGAATATAAAACTCGACTCATAAAATCACGACAAAATCGAGAGAAAACGATACAAGTGATACTATTACACTCTCCTATATATTCATTTTATTATTCTACGCCTTTAATAAAAATCTGCCGGAACATACCGAATGTCCAAGCCGTTTTCCCATACTTAGACATATCAACTTTTTATGATACTACTCAGAGAACTCACTTACTATATGTAGAAAGTCCTCCCAAGAGCCCATTAAAAGATTTTACTTCTAAAGTTCCCTGCCCAACTCATCTTTGAATCACAAAATCCGGACAGTTTAGCGACCTTGACTTACGAAACCATTTTGACCATTCTAAACAACTCCATTTGTAAAACCGCCACTTGATTCTAAAAATAGACTCAAAATGCTAAACTTGGGGCCTGAGAACAGCCCTTGACTCATTTTGAAACTCATTTTATAGTCCCCGAGATTCGATCCAAATATCGACAACAATTTTCGGATTGTGTCAACACTCGTCTCCTGGTACACGAAAATCAAACTAGTGTATCTTCCACCTCGTTTGGAGTTGGAAGGCTTACTTTATTTCAAATCGAAGCTAACGAAATTCTCTACAACATCATCCCATCATATCATCCTATATTCAGACTTAAGACCCCCGAAAATGGCCTCAAACCTACTGCCTAAAATTGGCCATTTAAAAACTATACAAAATCAAGTTTTTGATCAAAACCAACAACTTTCATCATCAATCTAACATCCTAATATCATCACAATCTAATCCTAACACTTGTATCATCATCTAAATCAAAAACCCAAAATCAAAAATATATTTTCTTTACAAAAATAACATGATATACACATGATTATCACTAGATAATCACATGCAACATTATCTAACAACTTTACTCACCAAGATTCTTGATCAAAATTTCAAAGTTCATGCATGTTGATGAAAATGGTACCAAAAGAATCCTCTTTCAATTCTAAGGATGGGACTTGTTTTATTTTGGATTGAATCAAATTGGATCATCAAAATTTTTGATGATTTGCTTGTGTTGTGGTGTAGGCTAAGAAGAAAGATGAGGAAGAAGAATGGTGATTTTGTTTAATGAATTTTTAAATGAAATGAGATAGTGGAAAAAAAATTTATATAGTGTAAGGTTAGGGTAGTTTTTGCCAATTTGTGATAGTTTTGGTCCAAAATGTAATAAAATAGTTTAAAAGGGTAGAAAATATAAATTGTAAATTTTGAAATATTTACGAGGCTCGGGTTTCGTAAAAATATATTTTTTTTAAGTTTAAACGCACACGAAAAATAATAATATAACGACTCGATACATAATTAAAACGATATCGTCAAAAGTATTAAATATCGAAACGATCGATAATAAAATATAAAAATTTTGGCATCCGTCGGTATCGCGATCACTAGTAGTCTTCGTTGCTCGTCAAAATATTAAAATATAATATTCAATATCGGTTTCAACTTAAACCGTTAAACATAATAATATTTAACGTTATAAAATACTTTAAAATTAATTGAAAGTAGAATTAGATTATGACCTTATTTTTACGGGTTTTACATCCTCACCACCTTAAGGGAGCGACGTCCCGACGCTCGACTCACCTCATACTCGAGTTGTTCACTACCCGGAAGGATGAGGGCATTCCTTATAAAGAAGTCTTCACTTTCCCACGTGAATCTCGATCCACGATCTCCACTGGTTCTTTTACAAAACGCAACTTGTCGTCAAGTTATATCTCACCAAAAAGGAATAAATAAATCCTTATCCACTAGTCACCCGTCAAGCTCGACACATGAATATTTTATGAATCCCACGACGCTCATTTGACGACAAGAATAGATGACAGGATTTTCAGGTAAGTCCAGATAAAAGAAATGTTGCAACTTAAAAGATATCCATCGGCCGGATAGCCATGGACACACATCAAAAGAACTAACAAGAAAAACATTTTCGTCGTCGGAGGGTGCTCATACGCGGGACCCTACTCAAAAGATAATACAAAGACACCATCTCACTTCCGCCAACGCGCATTAAAGTCTCAATAAACATCGTCATTGAAAGTCAAAAAGATATTACATAATATATGTTCTACATGATCGGACGTCATCGGATAATGCCGTCTCAAGTTCTCACAACTTACGATCATTTGACTAGATCACATACCACATAAGTACATAAAAATAAAAGGTCGAACAATAATCATCAAGTATAGATTTCCATCGTTAATCGTCGAGAAAACCTTGAACGAACCCTTGATAATAACCACTTGATCACAAGAGTCTTCTATGATCCTTCGATAGTAGCAAGTAAAATTACAAAAACTTCATATCCATGATAAATTGCCATTGATAACTCGGTCCTCAATCATTCCACAAGTACACACATAAATCCTGGTGACACTTATCGTTTCTTCTTATACACTGCTTCCCGAGATTCAGTTTAAACTCAGAATAAAATAGTAATCTGCAATAAGAGGAACATAACGAGATAAAAATGAATTCAATAAACGCATAAACGGACAAGATGTGGTAAAATGATTTAAGGTTGACGATCGACGAGGGATCTCGGCTCACGTAACCGTAAAACATAATAATTCACAATACTAGAACAATGAGAGCGAAGAATAAATTAAATATTATCATTAAAATAACATTTGTCACAATTATCCCTCCCGGATTTGGTATTACCTTAAAAATCAGTTGAGGTACCTTCTTGATAAAGATGATATATTAAAATAGAAGTTAAATAGCTTCATAATTTATTTTGGTTGTCTTACGAAACTTTTAAAGAATGACATAAATTTATTAATTAAATTCGTATTGATGGTTACAATTAGAAAATATAATTTCCAAATTAAATCCTTGTTAGGAATATAAATTAAACCGGTAATTTCATTACATTAAAAGTAAAGTATGATAAGTCAATTAGTTCAAAAGATATAGTATAATTTCATGTTAAACATTAGTTTTTGTTATACAAAATATGATGCATAATTTTGACCTTTTACTTGTGATGGTTATTCCGATAATTGAAAATCATTGGAAAATGTGTAAACATAAAAATTTTATAATACGTTGTAGAAATACTCAAAGGTGTTTATTATTATTATTTTTTTTAATAAACATGTGATATATTTGGGTTTCAAAATGTGACAAGATAATAAACGAATACGAATGGAAATAATGGTCAACAGTTAATACGAAATCAACGGTACAAAAGAGGACGAAGCAAATGTCGTATAAATTCTTAAAGAGAATAATAAAATAAAGGCGTTGATGGTAAGACAATAAGAAATAATAGATTAAACAAGTTGTCAATTTTGTTAGTGCGGTTGATGGTTCACCAATATCAGCTCGTTAACTTAGCGGTGGTCGTTACACGATCGGAAATAAGATCCATACAAAAATTTTAATCAAAGAAAATTCCTAATAATCACTTGTAATTAAAACAAATCAAATGAACGATGTTAGTGTTTAAAAAGAGAAGTCAAAGCACGGCTCACAAGAGTAGATTTCGAGACAAACGAGAGTGACGGACGTCATCCCGGATATACGGAAATCACTCTAATGATAATTCATTATTCACGTGCGGAGACATTCCAAAGATCTATAAAATCGCATAAAGAACATTGGACGAGAAGGAAGGATAAAACATCGAGACTTTCAAGTAATTTATCAACAGTCAGTAATTTGACGAACGGTCAAAAGAAATTAGTTATAAGATAAAATGAAGTAACAAGTGGAAAAATGATCGTCGAGTAAAACGTATTCGTAAGCGCGTAATTCGTTCAAGAGAAGGTAAGAAAAAGTATGCGGATGCATAGAAATTGTGATACTTGCATAAAATATAAGGGTTTTCAAAACTTCTTTTCATTTTATTTCATTTTATTTATCTGTATCATAAATACAAGTAAAAAGTTGATTATTATCAAGATTTTTAAGGTGACTACTATTCAGCCTAGCATGGCTCCTTCTAAATTAGACATAGGTGATCAGGCCATGTATAATTTAGGGCTAGCAATGCAGTGCTCAGTTTCGTCGAAAAGTATTACGTTTCTTATGTTTATATATAAACCATGCCATTTGTAAAATGGAATTTAAAAATAGTTTATAAATTTAAAGGATACAAGTAATTTGTGAGATACACAATAAGCAACTTTTAATGTTACGAAAAGTATTTAACAAGACCAAAGTAAAAACAATTGGTGAAATTAATCGTAAAACAATATCAGATTTTATCTAAGGTGACATTATGACAACGTATAAAGTAGCCAAAGGTTTGCAAAAAGTGACAAATAGTAGCTCATAAAACAACCAATGAAATGGTTACAAGTTGTTAAGGTTTCAAAAGTTTATAAGGTTAGACGAAAACGCCATGAGACACGCGATAAAGATATCGACGAAGAATTTGAAGACAAAACTTCAAAACTCAACCCAAATCAGTGGAATGTTAGAAGAAAATAAAAATAAAATAACATCGAATGACAAATGAGTCATATATATAAAAAGAATAAATCAATCCATATGTGTATTCTATGTAAGATACTCAACACAATATGATTTTTAAGAAAGTATATTATTCATTTTCAAATTACACCATTAATCTGGTAATTGTTAATCCTGTAATGTTTCTATTTTTAAACATTTTCACATGAAACTAGTATTAGTTAATTTGTAAAATAATATTCGTTAATGTTTTACGATCTCAAATGAAATCAAAACTGCTTAGAAACGTTTAAAACTCATGTTCTGAAATTTTCTATCAGATTTGACTTTTAAATATGAGCCGATTAAATGACTCGATAAACGACATATCCAAGACTCGGAGTCTAAAGCATTTTGATGCAAAACGATGTTTCAGACGACTTTCCAGTTCTACCCGAGACCTGAAACCCAATACAAAATGACCAAAATACCCCTGCAAGTTCTGTGCAGGTTTGACTATTTTATTTTAAAAACACAGGTTTTACTTTTAAGTTGTGACTTGTTTATACTGTCCCTGCAGTTCCTCCATTAAATATATTTTTCGACACTTCCTAACGGCTCAATATATATATATATATATATATATATATATATATATATATATATATATATATATATATATATATATATATATATATATATATATATATATATATATATATATATATATATATATATATATATATATATATATATATATATATATATATATATATATATATATATATATATATATATATACACACACATGTCTTGTGGATTTTACAACAACGAAAAATAAATCTCGTAATGAGCATCAAATAAAAATATAGCATGATGAATGACAGAAAATGCTTCAAGGTATTCAACACGAAATTTAGGAAGCAAAACGGTGAAAGACGTTCGTAATTTAGATTTCAAAATGCAATTTAGGCAAATCTCCTTGGTGCCACGATTGTCAAAAACACAAAACATAACAAGAAAAGAATGGAACATTAACATGCTACACTCCGGGAGCGAGAAGGTTAATGAAAAACAAGTGATACAATTTTATATAAGTAAAATCGTATTCCAATTCTAGTGCCATAATCTAGACGATGATTTATAAAATGACGATGACGTTACCGAGATATAAGTGAACAATACACTTCGGAGTCGATACATATAAATGTCAATAAATAGCGGTTAGTCTATTCCAAGGACACATTGAGCTACACAATGGTCTAGAGATTACGTTTCAAGACGTCCAAGCACAAACAGCCGGAAAGCGATTTGGATATCTATAGATATCTCAAAGGGTTAAACAATGAAAGTAACGTGCGCAGATGAAGGTATGTAAGGTCATAATATAAAATTTGCAATAAAAGCAATTTAAATACTTCAAAAATAAATACAGAAAGATCTTGAAAATTCAATGTATTTATTTAATTTAATCATTAATAAATGATAAACTTTTATCGAAAAGTTTAACGACATAAATATATATCGATAAAAGGGATCCTAGATATAAATATATATCAATAAAGGGATCATAGTATTTATTTATAAATACTTGGAAATAAAAGGATACGTAATAACGTATACTAAAGTTGTAATCCCAGAAGTAGCTTAAACCTGAAGTCACGCGAAGTTATGTGCACCGACTCTTTGAAAAATAAAAACTGACAGTTATAGTTTAGGTTTTTAAAATAAAGACCTAGTTCTCTATAACTCATGGCTCTGGTACCAATCTTTAACACCCCCAAATTTACACGCAGCGGAATACATCTTTGGGTGCTAAACAATGATACAACAACACATAATTTATAAAGAACGACTCGAAAAGAGACATTTTAGATTTATCATTCCTAAAACATTTGTCAGAGTAGCGTAGTCCCAAGTAATCGTTACCGAAAGATAAGTTAAAACAACATATTAGTTTGTTCTAAAAATGGAACGATAAATAAATCAAAGAGTTTGAACAACAAAGCAGTGCACAACTTCATTCTCGTGACCTCCAAGCTTCCACTTCTTGATTACCTGAAATACATGTGAGTAAAACAATCAGCAAAAATGCCGAGTGAATCTATAGGTTTATCTAATCATTTTTGAACACAATCAAAGATTATAAGTTTGTGGCATGCTTAAAGGCAACAAGCATCAAATAATAATTCGCATCAACAATAATAATTGTATATAGCATAAATTGCAATAAGCTCATGGAAACGAGCCCTTAGACACTCTCTTTAGAGTTCTGATAAGACAGGAGATTTATTAATTGTCGGTTACCTCCAGATTATTGGTACATTGCCGTATACCTGACTTCTCAATACAATATGCTCAAACAGTGTGGAGGTCGGGCCTAAGCTTCTATGACAAGTCCACAAAAACTGAACCGGGGCGGCTTCCCCCATAGGTCTATTAATTGTACTAGCGGTTAACCCATCATAGGTTAATTAACGGTCCATAATTGAGGTTTTAACAAAGGCAATAACTTAATGCAATTTAAAGGCAACCACGGGTCCATTCATAGAGAGACAAAGCATACCATAAAAATCTTGTGTTCTAAGTTTATAAAACATGTATTCCCCCTCGCGGGTTTAAAATCATTTAATAACTAGTATAAAGCGAGGCTATAGACTCACCTTAGCCAATAGTGGTAATCAGATGATCGCCGACGATAGATGATGCCTTTCAAACACGAGAACCGCAACCTATCAAATGAGGTGCGTTCATTAATATTAGACTCGAGAAATAACCCATACATAAGAATATAAAACTCGACTCATAAAATCACGACAAAATCGAGAGAAAACGATACAAGTGATACTATTACACTCTCCTATATATTCATTTTATTATTCTACGCCTTTAATAAAAATCTGCCGGAACATACCGAATGTCCAAGCCGTTTTCCCATACTTAGACATATCAACTTTTTATGATACTACTCAGAGAACTCACTTACTATATGTAGAAAGTCCTCCCAATAGCCCATTAAAAGATTTTACTTCTAAAGTTCCCTGCCCGACTCATCTTTGAATCACAAAATCCGGACAGTTTAGCGACCTTGACTTACGAAACCATTTTGACCATTCTAAACAACTCCATTTTTAAAACCGCCACTTGATTCTAAAAATAGACTCAAAATGCTAAACTTGGGGCCTGAGAACAGCCCTTGACTCATTTTGAAACTCATTTTATAGTTCCCGAGATTCGATCCAAATATCGACAACAATTTTCGGATTGTGTCAACACTCGTCTCCCAGTACACGAAAATCAAACTAGTGTATCTTCCACCTCGTTTGGAGTTGGAAGGCCTACTTTATATCAAATCGAAGCTAACGAAATTCTCTACAACATAATCCCATCATATCATCGTATATTCAGACTTAAGACCCCCGAAAATGGCCTCAAATCTACTGCCTAAAATTGGCCATTTAAAAACTATACAAAATCAAGTTTTTAATCAAAACCAACAACTTTCATCATCAATCTAACATCCTAATATCATCACAATCTAATCCTAACACTTGTATCATCATCTAAATCAAAAACCCAAAATCAAAAATATATGTTCTTTACAAAAATAAGATGATATACACATGATTATCACTAGATAATCACATGCAACATTATCTAACAACTTTACTCACCAAGATTCTTGATCAAAATTTCAAAGTTCATGCATGTTGATGAAAATGGTACCAAAAGAATCCTCTTTCAATTCTAAGGATGGGACTTGTTTTATTTTGGATTGAATCAAATTGGATCATCAAAATTTTTGATGATTTGCTTGTGTTGTGGTGTAGGCTAAGAAGAAAGAGGAGGAAGAAGAATGGTGATTTTGTTTAATGAATTTTTAAATGAAATGAGATAGTGGAAAAAAAATTTATATAGTGTAAGGTTAGGGTAGTTTTTGCCAATTTGTGATAGTTTTGGTCCAAAATGTAATAAAATAGTTTAAAAGGGTAGAAAATATAAATTGTAAATTTTGAAATATTTACGAGGCTCGGGTTTCGTAAAATTTTTTTTTTTTTAAGTTTAAACGCACACGAAAAATAATAATATAACGACTCGATACATAATTAAAACGATATCGTCAAAAGTATTAAATATCGAAACGATCGATAATAAAATACAAAAATTTTGGCATCTGTCGGTATCGCGATCACTAGTAGTCTTCGTTGCTCGTCAAAATATTAAAATATAATATTCAATATCGGTTTCAACTTAAACCGTTAAACATAATCATATTTAACGTTATAAGATACTTCAAAATAATTGAAAGTAGAATTAAATTATGACCTTATTTTTACGGGTTTTAAAGAAATCATCTAGCTTCTTATTCCTAAATTCTCCACCATTATCACTCCTAAGCATTTTAACTTCATTGCCAGTCTTTTTCTCAATCTGAGTGATAAAATCAATTAGAATATCAGCTGTGTCACTCTTCATAGCTAGAAAGAATGTCCAAGTAAACCTAGAAAAGTCATCTGTGATAACAAAGCAATATGACTTACCATTCAAACTTTCTATATTGGTTGGACCAAAGAGGTCCATATGAAGCAAATGAAGAGGTCTAGAACTAGAGTGCACCTGTTTGGACTTGAATGAGACCTTGTGCTGCTTGCCTTTAAGACATGCAACACAAGAGTGGTCATTGTGGAAGGCCTTCTCAGGCAAACCATCAACCAAGCCAAGTCTCACAAGCCTATTTATATTTTTATAATTTATGTTCCCTAGTCTCCTGTGCCACAAATTACTCTCATCTACTGAAGCTTTAGCATAAAAACAAGACATATTGTAATTCATTCTAATCCCATTCAGATTCACATTGTATATGTCCTTATGCCTAGGTGTTCTATACTCAATATATTTCTCATCAGGGATCTTATAATCCTTGCTTAACACCAAACACTCAGTATCAGTAAACAGAACCTTATTTTTCTTATCACAAACTTGTGATACACTAAAAAGATTGTAATCAAGTTCTTTTACCAAAAATACGTTTTCAAAACGCAAATTCTTGGTGAGAAGGGTTCCTTTACCTGTGATAGTACCATATCCGCCTCCAAAGTAAACCTTATCACCATCCTTAATGGGAGTGAAGTTTGTAAGATAATCTTCCTTCCCTGTCATGTGCCTTGAGCATCCACTATCCCAATATCCATAATCATTGACCTGTTTTTGAATGCCCCGCACATAAAGAAAACAAATTAGTTTTCTTTGGGAACCCAAGCCGTAGAAGACTTGGATTCATCTGGTTGTTCAATAAGAACAGACTTAGTTCTCATAACAACCCCATTTTCATCCTTCTTAGGATGAAATACCTAGTTAACCCCAATAGGTTTTGTAATGACCTTTGAAATGTAATTAAATCTGTTGCAGGTCACTGAAATCCCATTATCATTATGGTTTTGATCTTTCTTGGGTCTCCATGTCAAGCTTGAAGAAGCTTTAGACCCCTTTCCTTGTGGTTGCAAATATTTAGGTCTGGTCACGTTTCTGTCAGCGTTGGAATTGGTCTTGTCAACGCTGAAATTACCCTTGTCAGCGTTGAACCTAAGGTTTGCTACAGAAACCCATTGCCTATTAGACCAAGTGTTTGTCTTTCGAAATGGTCTTTGTCCATGAGTGTTAGACCCTCTAGTGAAGAATGGGGCAGGTCTAACAACTTGTGGACTTTGCTGCACACAAGGTTTCGGTCTGACAACGTTTGACTTTCTAACAACGTTGAAGTTGTTCCTGTCAGCGCTGAATTTGTTCCTGTCAGCGCTGGCTTTGGGAGCGTTGACACACTTGTATGCCAAGTGTGAAAAGCTACCACAAGTGTAACAAGCTTTTCTAGACACAACCCTAGGTCTAGAAGAGAAGAAGCATGTTCCATTATTGCTAACTTGACTCTTGGGTGACCTAGTATTCCTATACATCTCTACATACTTAATGCTAGGTTTTCTAACAGTGTTTGAGCCTAGGTCAACAGCTTTACCAGTGATTGGGTTTGTAACTTTAATGGGAGTTGACTCATTAGGACTTTCACATAGCAAGCCACCCTTAACAAATAAAGTAGGGTTAGCTTTCTTCCATTCATTCAGGTCAGTCAACTTTTGTTGATACTCTTCAACTGGGGTGACAACTCTTGGTGGAGGAATGAATTCCTCCTCTTGGAGTTCTGCCAAACCAGTCCAAGATAGGTCCTTTTGTTGGACACCATAGAAGTCACCAGCTGGTGGTGGAACCACAGAGTAATCATTCATCCCAATCCCAGTCATGCCTTAGGATCTCTTTGTTTACTCACACATTCTCCTAGGGTTTGTGTGGCCTTATCAAATCTCTGGATTTTAAGGCCAACATTATCTTTGTTTTTAATGGCTTCATCTAATTTAGCCTGTAACTCACCATTAACCCTTTCCATGATGTTTCTAATATCCATACTAGCATTTAACTCATGTTTTAAGATATTTATTTTATCTTTTAAGTCATATTCCATTTTCTTGTATTCAGAAACTGTCTTCTCAGTTTCAGTGAGAGCTAGTTGGTAATTAGACAGTTTGCATCTTTCAGTACTCATATCATCTAATAATCTTAACACCTCTTTGTTAAGTCTTTCAGTATTTAACCTACAACCTTTACTACAAAAAGCATCATCGTATACCTCATTATCAGATGAAGAGGAGGAGTGTGCCATGAGAGCATATTCAACATGCTCTTCTTCTTCAATTTCAGCAACCAAAGCTTTATCCTCTTCCACATTCTTAGCCAGATAGCTCCAATCCCATCCCATTCCATCAATTCCTTGAACTACAACCATGGCCTTAGGATCCTGAGCTTTAACAATTTGACTTGAGGGTTTACCAGCATCAGATCTTCTAGGAGATCTGCATTCCCTCATGAAGTGCCCCATACGATGACAGTTGTAGCATTCAACTTTGGATTTATCAAATCCAGCTGTGTCTTTTGCATTGAAGGTCATCTTTATCTTAAACCTTCTGTTCCACCTGTTTGCTCTTATACTAGCAAGGGCCATGTTCCACTTAATGTCCATCTCTTCCAAATGCTCATCACTTATCTGCTCAAGGTCCTCATATGTAATCACTGAACCATTGGGCAAAGAAGCAATATAAGCACATACAGTATCTAAATCCAAACCAGCAGGTTTAACTCTTGGTGAGTCACTTTTGAGTGTGTCAGCGTCTGAAAAGGAGATGTTGATAGTACATGTTCCAGCGCTGACACATGATGATCCAGTAACTGGATGCATGTAGGAGTCCTTCTGATTGAATTGACCTTCACTATGAGAAAAGAAGGCCATGTTACTGTTGGTGGACTTGCTTCCATGCTCTAAAAGAGTTCCATCTTCCAACAGCCTCAGTTTGTTATAGATATCATCAAACGTGGAACTTTTGTGAGTATTATTGGCAAGAATAGATCTTGCCTCAATCTTCCATGCCTCACCAAGACTTTTAAGAAAAGTAGCATTGATGTCAACATCACCAAGTTGTGTCCCCATGAAGGACAATTTGCTTGTAATATCAAGCAATCTGCTTCTCACACTACTGAGCTTTTCATTAGGTTGAGCCTTGAAGACAGCATAATCATGCATGAGTTGCTTCTTTTTCTCTTCCTTAGTATCTTCATTGCCACCATATGCAACTTCAAGAGCTGCCCAAAGGTCCTTAGCAGATTCATAACCTCTGTATTTATGCTGATTCTCTTGTCCCAAAGAGAGTTTCAGAATATTTAGGGTTTTCATGTCAACCCTTTTCTTAGCTATGTCTTCAGCAGACACAGCTCTACCATCATCAGGTTTTTCCTTCTTGTCTGCTTCTGAACATCCAGCAACAGCTGTTCTTGCAGCAATGGCATTAGCAATCTTTTGAGCCTTATTGAATGTGTTTCCATATTCAATAATCTCCCAGAGTGTGTAGTCATAGATCCCTAGATATTGCTCAAAGTTGAATTTCCACAATTCAAAGTTGGTTGCATCAAGCATAGGAATCTTGATGTTTGGTAAGGGTGAGGAGGAGGAGGTTATTTCTGGAGTTGACATGATGTTGTTAGGGTTTTTGAGAAAATTAGGGTTTTGGTGATTTTAAGGGTTCTTGTGTTCTTTAAGATCAAAAGTTCCTCAACAAGCTCTGATACCACTTGTTGATCCCAAACTTAGATCTATTTAGCTTTATGTATACGAGATTAGATCAAGTAATACACTTAGAGAAACCTTTGTATATGTTTATAATAATCTAAGTGTTATGTGGAATTAACACTTAAACAAGAACACACAAGATATAAACAAACTTTCACTTTGATTAATGATATCAAACTTGCTTACAATGAAAGTAGTTTTACGAATGAAAAACTTATATCAAACATTAACCTAAAGGTCTTCTTTTATAGACATAAGAAGCCTTGTACAATAATTACGTATCAGCTATTCTAGGTAAAGATAAATATAGAAAATACATTGTTGTTCCTATCTTTACTAGAAGTAATCTAGAATACAATAAACGCGTAGAGTATATCTTCCCATCAGTGCTTGTCTTCAATGTATCAACGCTTGACTTTATCTTGTCAACGCTTGAGCTGTCAGCGTTTGTTTTACTCCTGTCAACGCTTGATTTACTCTTGTCAGCGCTCAAGTGATCTGGCCATAATTTATTCCCAACAAATGAGGCTCGCAAGGTGGGGTCTTCCAGTGCAACCATTGCATCTAGGTGCAGACCATGGCATACTAACCACCGCTTCTCGGCTATCTCCTTCATTAAGCGAGAGTACAACTCCTCATCCAGTTCGATACTCAGTCTCTTCAATTGGTCGCTGAGATCGCTTAAATCCTCCTTTACCCTCGCACCCAGAGCATCAACATCAGCAACAAACCTATCCTTCCCCTCCTCAAAGGCCCCCATAGCAGCAACGTTGGAGGCCTTTATCTGGCGAAGCTGGGCGCGCTCTTCATCTAGGGCGGCAGATAACCTGTTCCTTTCTTGAGTTAAGGAATGGAGGAGGGCGGCATCTTTTCTTCCTCTCTCGGCTTCTTGGTCTATCTTTTCTTGCATGTCGCCGAGAGCGGAGGATTTTTCTTCAGTAACCTGCCTCAACTTTTCCTCTGTCGTATGGAGTTTGGCAGATAGTTCCAGGAATCTCTTCTTGAGGCGCGATGTTAGCGTCACTTGCTGGGCTGCTAGATAACTTGCCTCATCGGCCAGGACAGAGTCACGCATCCCCTCAAGTACTACCTTTCGGCCAGGGGGCACGATGTTGTCTAGAAAGCTTGTGCAGTCAAATGCACTTGTGAGATCGGATGATGCAAGGAGCTCCCAGTCAGGGGCGAAGGTAGGATCTTGGGCGAACGCATCCCCTCCCGCTGATGAAGCCTCTTTGTGGGGGAAGGGTGTTGTCTTGATCTTTGCAGAAGATCTTTCCTGTTCCTCTCTGCTGTATAAAAGTAATACTTAGACGGACGTTTAAAGTATAATCACGTAGAAATGCAGCGAAGAATGTATAGTGTACGCTACCATATAGAAGAAAATAGTTACCTCGGATTGATGGTTGCGGGGGGAGTGTGTGGAGGGGTCTTTGCAAGGTTCTCTTCAAACTCTTCCTCTGTGCGCACCCCTGTCCAGGAGGGACCAGCCCCGGTGCGTGCGACTTTATGTGGCGATAATGGGGGGCTTCTGCGTCTTTTTCCTATAGAGATAATGTTATCTTCCTCAAGCTCAGCCGTGGTTTTTTCAGCATCCATGGTATACTTATCTGAAGACAGTGAGGAACTGAGAAAGGGTGGTGGTTGTTGTTGTACGGTCGACTGCTGTTCCAACTGTTGACCTGGTGGAGATGATGGTGGTTGGTCAGCGCCAGTACCTTCGCTCCCTTGGGCGATAGATGGATCCTCAATCTATAAGTCCATGGTATTCTTCTGCGCACGATCACGGAGCGATTCTTCATTTTCCTGTTGAGGGCGAGAGTACACCAGCAAATTTTCGGGAATTGCACCACGGACAAGGTCAAGAACATCCATAGTTGCGAAAGAAAGCAAACATAAGACAGGGAAACATATTTTAGTATCCTAATATGCGATGGTACTTACAGAAGGTTATGATGAAGGCGGGAAGGACCACTAACCCTGGCCACTCTCTCTGTGGAGCGCTATTACCATGTGCTCACCACAGATGACTACGCGACTTAGGCCAAGAGTGACTAACACACTCTCCGGGTAGGGTTGCACGGGAATGCGGTTGTTGTTCAGAGTCTCTGCATCTGCAGCGTTGTAGGAGTCGGGGCCAGGTAGGGGTCCTTCCTCACGGTGTCAGGGGTTAAGAATGGAAAGTGGAAGGGAAAGGCAGCGTCGTCGACCCAGAAGAATCTATCGGTCCAATTCTTTAAGGAATCTGTCTTTCCATCAAATCATTTCATACCACCCTTTCGCTTAGAAAAAGACACCCATCCATTGGCTAAATTCCATTGGTAGAATACGCGAAAAAGATCTACTGTGGGTTCTATGTTTAGGGTGTGGCAGTTTATTTCGAAATTCGAAATTTTCGCTGCCCCTATGCAATGTAGTTGGGAGACGTAGGTCTCGTATTGTATTAATATGCTCAGAAGAAAGCGCGACATAGGTATACGCTGGTTTGCGTAATCAAAGTAACGGGTGTACAACCCTATCTTCCCTGCGGGGAACTGACTTATATTATGTTGTGGGTTAGGAACTTCTGGGTGCAGATAATCGGGTAAGTAGAATTCAACGGTGAATTCATGTATCTGCTCAATGGTCAAGATAGACGTGGTGTCAGTTAGCTTTTTTACCATGGTGCTGTGTGTACAAAATAGTGGTCGCGCGGATTACCTTAATAAGAGATCTGGTAATGATGGTGAATAATAGACGCGTTAATGGTAGTTTAAAGGTTTGTAGATGGTAAACAGTCAAAAGGAGGCGTGATGGGTTTATATAGGCTTCCTGAGTTTTACTATTCATATTCAGATGTGTGCCACGTGTCCCCCACTTGCTAGATCTAACGGTAGAATGTGAAGGGGTAACTATGACGTGGCAAGCACTTTTTCCGAGTACCAAGGAGGTTGGGTGAAAAGGGGGATGTTTGTCTTCTTGGCGGGAATGTTTAAAATATGAGTTTATGCTTGGACTATGCGACTGTTTCGGTATGATTATTGTCTAGTAGTCGCGGATTGGACATGCGACCACTAGACTGGGGGGGGGGGGGGACATGATGACGTATAGTCCCTAGTCGGGCTGGATAGTCCGACTCACGGGTACTACCCGCATCCATCAGGGATGGATTGGATACTTGTGCAATGTGCGCATATAGCCCATAAAGCCCGGTAAGCCGCTGTCGCACAAGAGGTTGATTACTTAGCCAAGTCCTCGTCGCAGTGCGACAGGATCAGATCAAATATAACTTATATTATAGTTATATTCGCCTAGGGAAAAGGGATATACACTTGCCTTAGTTGGATAATGAAGGTCAAGCTATTTTTAGTCATTATCTCTTCCTTAGGACGCAAGAACAAGGAGCCTAGCCTGGACTCTCTCGAGTATAAAAGGAACCCCTCCGGTTCCACAAAGGTATGATATACACAATACCCTAAACACTAATATACTCGAACCGATTACTTACTCTCACACTGGAGTCTAATCGTGGGTGACAAACCCACGGTAAGCCTAACGGTGTTTGTTTAGTGCGGAGGGTCCTAAAGCAAGTTTCACTCGGTGCGAGAGCCGGAGTCCATAAGACCCCAACTTAAGCCTAATTTGGGTTAAGATCGGTCTACCCCAAATTTTGCATCAACAGACCTCAAGGTCTCGGTGTGGTCTTGGTGTCTCGGCAACAAGAAACAAGGACCCCGACTCACGCCGGGGTAGCCATGTGGTTTGTTGGGTCTCGGCGCAGCAGCAACAACACCACCGGCTTAAGCCGGTGGCTGTTTGGTTCGAACAGGAGGAACGTACAGCACGACAGGGGGAACCACCAGCCTACTACCGGTGGGAACCTTGTTGTGTGCAGTGGCTAGCCGAGATAGCAGGGGAAACCACCGGCTGCAGCCGGTGGTGAATTAGTTCGAGCAGTGGCAACCGGCTAGGCCGGGTAGCCACTGCTAGGGTGTGTTGGTTCGATCCGATTCATGTTTTAGTCTAATTAAAACGCGGGTACACTCACGGGATTAGTTTTGCAAGTTTTACATTTTTTTACAAGTTTACATTTTTAAAAAGTTATATTATTTAACAAGAAAATTAAATTAATTTAATCATGGCTAGTAATTAATTTAATTTAACATGGACTATAGAATATTGATAATCTATGAATCTATGAAGGGGTTTGTTGATTTCTAGAGAGAGAAAGTTAGAGAGAGAAAGTGAGAGAAACTATGTGTTATTTCAATAAAATGAAACTAGAAAAGTGACAACCACCAACCCCTTTCCATGGTGGAAAGGGGTATTTATACTCCAAGCTTACATTGGGCTTGGGCCGGTCCATGACAAGCCCATGGACCGGTTCTTACTTAACTTAATAAGTAACTAATGACTATTTTCTAACTACGAGCTATTACAACATCAATATTATTGTGGAGTGACCGATACTTCTAATATACGTAAAACGTATTTCTAACAATCTCCCCCTAAGGGAGGTCACTCCACGTTACAAAATTCTAAACCTAGCATACTATACTAAGTCTTCGTTCTTTAGCTCGTAGTCTTTTCTTCTTTTCTTTCTTTTGTTGTGAATATTTTGGTTTGATCTTTTTGGCTTTGGCTTGAGAGCATTGTTCTTTGGCCTTTCACGTGCGATCTTTGCCTCTCTTGTGAATTTGCCTTCTCGTGACTCCATGTTCCACACACTTATGTCTTTTTGTTGAATTCTCGAAAGTTTCAGAGTTTGGTACAGCGGAAGACTTTATCTTGTACTTTCTTGAATTTTTGCTACACTTTGATGCAGAAAAACATAAGCATGTGGGAACGACTTCTACAGGTACACCGCAACACCACCGTCTTCACTGGTACACAGTAACGCCACCGTCTTCAACAGGTACACAGCAACGCCACCGTCTTTAACAGGTACACAGCAACGACACGAATAAAATGGCTTTGAACATTTTATTCTAATTCGGTAGCATTTTACCTCCGGTCGGTGAAGACCGTTGGACGATATTAGATATCGTACCCGTGACGGATAGTTTCAATTAAGTAACTTCCTGACAGGATTTCGCGGGTAAACCCGTTCTCTTTATTCGACCGTCCAAAGCTGACTGCGAACATAAAGAGTGAATCACTTGGATAAATTATCCTTGTGATTTGAAGCCGTCAATTCATGAAACCTGGAACAAGTGAATTTCAATTAAGATTTTCACCATCGTTGCTTTCCAGTTGTCACGAGCTCAATTCATAAAGAATCTTGCACGTTACCTACCAAGTGCTGTTTGATGTTGACACTAGAAGGATTTCCACTCGTCACTGTGGTCAATAAAGAGTCACTCTGAGTGTTCTGGCAAGATCATATGATAATGCGAAGAGGCCTGGAACGAGTTTAAGTTCAATTAAGAATTAAACCACTGTTACCTTCCAGTTTTTCACAAGATTGGTTCTAAAAGAACCGCACGTGTAACCTACCATGAGCTTGTTTGATGTTGGCTCAAGCAGGATTTCCATCTTCATTGTAATACTTACGTATTACTCGGATGTTCTGGCAATATTACAGGAATATTGCGTAGGACTCATGAAAATCTCTTACTTTTCACAGTGTGTGAGAACGCAAGGAATAAATGGAAAGTGTCCTAATGAGACTTTTGATGATCTCTTGGCTCTAGACTCGATTGTGCGTTTTGATTTAGTGAGCGATGGCTGGAGAGGAGTGCCACCTTTTCAATACCAGTCTATTCGGAGTGAATAAACCAATAGATAACGTGTTGATCTCCGTGTGATTAAAACAAATACCTTTTGAGAGATATTTGAGTTAGCTGGGAAGGGTTGTGCATTGCATCACTGGGTCCATGATGTCTTTCTTCAATACCGAGAATCATTAGCAAAAATGACCTCAATAGCATATGTATTGACCCGGTTTCTGCCTAAAGTTGTAAGGAGGGCTTCTTTCTTTACACCCTTTATCTTTACATTTCTTTTTCATTCTTCAACCCCTTCAATGCTTACCAATACGTCATCACTAGCACCTTGTTGTGATTGTTCCAGTGCTAGCTTAAGTACTTGGTCGGCATTCAGCTACGTTCACATTCTTTCTCCATCTTTCCTAGGACTTCTAATTCTATCTACGGAATTGTCCTTGGGAAGATTCCATCGGCTCTGATGAATCATTGGACTAAACCTATTCCTACCACCCTTTTGTCACCACATCCGTCGTGAATTAAGCGTGTTTTGGGAAGGAATTGCCACCATGAAAAATCATTGAAAATCACCTAAAGTACTTGTGATATTGAAATCAAAAGTTTTGTACCTTAGGTGTTTTGTTCATCAAAAACGCTCCCCCTTAACACGTGCTTTACACATATTAAGATGGATTATCGTTAAGTCTTTTTTCATCTTTTAGCCAAGTATCACTTAAGTCTCCTTAATCTCATTCTCTCCCCTTATCCAAAATGTTAACCATTAATATTTGGGATATTGAATGGATTAACCGGTCTTTGGGTAAAAATGAAATCGATGTTTGGCCATAGAACAAGTTATTGCTCCCCCTTAAGTTAATAAGGGATAGTTGTAGTGCTTTAGTATGATATATTTTGAAAGATTTAGAATCTCGTGAGAAATTCTTGAAAAATTATCATACCTTAACACTACAGCAAGCCATACAAGCACAATATTCACTAATATACATATTCACAATTGAAAACCAATATAAAGTGGACCTGAAATGTACGACCCATTAGATGGATCGTTGCAGTAGCTTGTGGTGCACTAGATATGGTCTTCCACCCACGAATCTTTCCAAGCTCCTCATCAATCTACGTTCACGGAGCTTTTGATCAATCTTCTTGATCACATACTTCGCCATCTGCCGGTAACCCGGATGCCAATCCTCCGTCATCTCTGGCAAAGTCCCACCCGAGTTCAGATGCTCCAACTTTCCTCTGACGTGTAGAAGAGTCCCATCACTGTACTTGTGGAGCTCACCCACCCTCATAAACTTCATCAAGCCTCGACTGTTCAAGTAGAAAATGCCATAATTCGGGACAGAAATGCCGGTATAGGGACATCTTTCTACATGTTGAGGTAGCACTTGATTTACTGGACGGGTTAAGTTGAGCTTCCTTTGGTAGCTTTCGACTCCCAACTGCAGATCTTCAACTCGTGTCTTGATGACAACGCTTCGTGTGAACATACGAAGTGCTGTATTCAAAGCAATGAGGTCTTCACGAGGAATATGTGTGAGTTGATCTCGGGTCATCAGAAGCAGCATATCTTCAATATCCTCAAGGCGAATGATGGAAAAATCTCCCTGCTGGATTTTGTATTCCCTGTCATCCTCCCTTTTCAAGCGAATCTCCGTCACATGATAATAGCCGTTCTTGGCTTCAGTTTTCAACCCTAAAATGCTGGAGATGCGGATATCGGATCTAACGATACTTCCAGAATTGACTAGGCAGCAACCCCTGTACGCCCTTCGGACTCGTTCGTCCCAATGAGATGCACCTATGACAGCATACATATCATAATTACGATTTATTTTTGGGACCCAGAGTCGATTTACCTTTTCCTCGATAAAGGGTATTGTCCCCCAGTTGGCAGCTTTCAGCAAGGTCAGGGAGGTTGCGTACTTTGATGACCCCTTCAGTAGATACACAAGATCATTGGTGACGAAGAAGTCAAGAGCAATCTGATTATCTTGAGAAGGATCCATTGGAGGTGGAGCTCTTTCTGATTCATGAAGTCCTGGCCGTTGAACGGTATTCAGAGCCTTCAGGATCTCATCGGCATAATATTCGAACTCCATTCGGGTTAACCGGGTTTTGGCACGAAGTCTCTTATCTTTCAGCGCTTTCTTCACCAAGGATGGAGTAACCGAAGTCTTATACTCATGAGCAAAAAATGCACATAAGTCAATCGGACTTCGGATACGGAGATACAATACATCTTTGTCAGCGTCTGTGATCGGATCATATTGTGCTGCTGCCGTGATCCAAGCCTGTGGTGGTGCAGTCTCGTCTATCTCCAACGTGTCTGCCCAGTCTCGTGTGCTTGGTTCAGGAACCGTAGATTGTTGTGCTTGTTGTAGAGGAGTAGAAGTGCGAACATCTGCTGGTTCTGATTCAGGCATTTCAGCAGTGTCGTGAACGGGTGAGTGTTGTGCAGCTTCGGGTTCCGTTACTGATTCTGCAATCACAGGAGCAACAACAACAGAACTAATGGGGTTAGTGGTAATAGGTAAAGATACAGCGATAGAGGTACCGGGAACCGATGACGCTGTAGTGGCATTCACATCGTGGCGCCACTTAGTTCGTCTTGATTCCGATGATGTTGATTTGTCCTTCTGTGCTGTATCTTTCTTGGACTTGGTTCTAGTCTTAGCAGTTTTCTTGGAGCTGGTAACCTTGTCTCCCTCTTTAGGCTGTTCACCCCCATCATCATCCTGATTGTCATCCCCGTTACTAGCCCTAGCACTCTCCTCATTCCCATCACCACCATCATCGCCATCATCATCATCCTCATCCTCGTCATCATCATCCTCATCCTTATCCTCATCATCACCATCATCGTCATCCTTTTCCTCTTCTTCTCCTTCTTCTTCCTCTTCCTCTTCACCAGTACCCTCTTCCTGCTCACTTTCTTCCCTTTCTTCTTCAGGTAGAATGTGATAAGGTACCACACTTCCAAACGTTTTGAATAACCTATCATCCTCCATGATAGCATCATTCAGGGATTTGTATAGAGCCCGTTGAATCCTAGACTTATCAAATGATCCAAGTTCCACCATACGAGCCTTAAGGATTTTCTTCAATTCAAAATCCGTCAAGTCATAAGCAATCTTGTAGGCGGCTTCTGAAGGATTGGATGATTTGATCATCAAGTTGTCAGCAGCAAGTGTCTTCAACTCATCACGCAGTTTAGGCATTAGGGATTCAACGGATTCTTGCACTCTTTCTTCCACAGAGGCTTCAAGTGCTTCTTTTTGCTCTTTGTATTTATCCCTCATCGCTTGAAGTCTGGTGATACGTGCAGCATGCTTATCAGCCTCAGCCTGCTTAACCCGAGCTAGTTCTTCTGCATGTGCTTTTCGAGTCAACTCCATATCTGCAGCGAACCTAGCAATCATCTCCTCTTGGGCTTTCCTAGATGCTTCTTTACTTTGAGCTCGTCTTTGTAACTCTTGGCGAAGTTCATCCATTTCTCGTTTGTGAGTATCCACATGTTTATCCAACAGTTCGGCCATCACCAATGCAGCCATTGTAGATGTTGCAGAGCTGCTCTGGGTTGATTGAAGAGGCTCGGTTGTTACTGCGGTACTAAGGATGGGAATTATCGGTGGTGGAAGAAATGGTGTTGAAGCCGGTCTGGTTGGTAAGGGTTGTATGGGTGGAGGTTGAGTTGCTAAAGGTTGAGTTGACACCATGATCGTAGGAGCAACAGACTCCTTTTCCACACTTGCTGAAATAGGGATTGATGGCTCCTTCGAAGTGGAATAATGTTCAGGTGACCCAAACTCATCAACATCATCTGGTTCCACGTACTCATCCTCAACATCTACCCTTGCACCTGAACCACTACCGCCAGTATCTTTCCTACTCCTTTGAATAGCTATCTTCATCATTTGTTTCTCAGTTTTATCAAGAGTAGGATCAACAATGTCTTCTTCGTCACGTAGACGCATCTCATCAGCCTTACCCTTTCCCTTCTTACCCTCTGTCTTCTTCTTCTTGGTTTCGGGTTCAGGTAACGCAGCTGGTTGTTTGCGTTTACCTTTACTCTTAACCGTTGTAGACGAGTCTTCTCCAGTCTGAAGGTTTGCTTTCAGCTTCTTGATTTCTATCTGCAGTAGCTTGTAATCAGCAGAACCTTTGATTTTCTCAGACAGAAGGTAATCAGGAATAGGACCCGGAATCACACCAATAGACGGTCCTTCATGCCTCAGATCCACAGTATCATCAGCTTCTTCAGTGTGATAGCGACTTGCTGCACGCCTATCAATAGTAGCATCATTCTTCATAAAATAATTAATGATAAGCTTAATAAACCGAGGATAAGGAAAGAAGTTTGTCTTCAGCTTCTTGTTATAGAAGAGTTGAAAGGTGAATTCTTCCCATATCAACAAAGCATAATCTGAATTTGCAGCTTTGTACATGCCATAGAAGAGGTTTATTATAGGACTGCGCAAAGCATCATGGCCACTCGTTTTTGGTGTAAGACATCTACTGAGAATACCCATCAATGCTCTCCAAGGTTGTCCTACTTTAGCAGTCGTAAACTCAGACGCAACTCGTATTTCTGGACATCCAAGAGCGTCAAATAACTCGATGAGTTCATCTTTAGTAGGATCCCTCGAGAATGACATGCCTTTGTGTGTATCCCGTATACCAAGAATCTTACGGAAGTCTGAAACTGTGAGTGTCTGCTGCTTGTTGTCGATGGTGAAGGTGATCTTGTTTGAAGTGATTTCCTTGGTAGCCCAAAATTCATACATATACTCATAAGGCACCGAGGCACTACTTCTCAAAGCATTCTTAAAATGGGATTGATCAAGGATCGCAATGGCTACTTTAAATCCATGGTGAGTGGATTTTGAGATTTGCTTCAGCCGGTAGTTGTTGGGTATAAACTTAAGGGTTCATGCTTTAGCAATATCGGCTTCTCTAGATTCTTGGATTGCTTGTACTGTTGGATTAGTCATTGTATCTGCTTAAGATAAGACATGAAAGGTTGATGCACAAAAACATATAGATATATAGCATTCTTACTTCTAAGCATAACACATTTCATAACATAAAATAACAAGTACATATAGCATGCAAACAATAGTAATCAAACAACTCTTCATCCGGAACTTTTCCTCATTCGGAACTTCTTCATCCGGAACATTCCTTCATTCGGAACTTCCTTCATCCGGAAGTTCTTCATCCGGAACTTCCTTCATCCGGAAGTTCTTCATTCGGAACTTCCTTCATCCGGAAGTTCTTCATTCGGAACTTCCTTCATCCGGAACATTCCTTCATTCGGAACTTCCTTCATCCGGAAGTTCTTCATTCGGAACTTCCTTCATCCGGAAGTTCTTCATTCGGAACTTCCTTCATCCGGAAGTTCTTCATTCCGAACTTCCTTCATCCGGAACATTCCTTCATTCGGAACTTCCTTCATCCGGAAGTTCTTCATTCGGAACTTCCTTCATCCGGAAGTTCTTCATTCGGAACTTCCTTCATCCGGAAGTTCTTCATTCGGAACTTCCTTCATCCGGAAGTTCTTCATTCGGAACTTCCTTCATTCGGAAGTCCTTCATTCGGAACTTCCTCATTCGGAAGTTTTTCAGAAAAAATCCTTCATTCGGAAGTTATAACCATGTTCATCCGGAACTTTTCAAACACAGCCTTTGTTGATCTAATCGATGTGCGTTTGTGAGTTCTAAGGCAAACTAAGGCAATTAAACATCATTTAATGAGATTCCGAGCAAAACCCACCAACAACCCCTAAATAATTAACCCTAATTAAGGAATAAACCCTAAATCTGATAATGTTAATTATTCGAATCAATTAAAGAGATATAGATGATGGATTAGACGAATTTATAAGTTAAATATTGATGATAATTACCTTATTTTAACGAATGAACAGGAACGGATGGATTAAACGAGTTGTTTTTGAGTTTGTGTGTGTTTATCCAACAATGGCGGCAAAGATAGAAATAAACAGTGAAAAGGAAAAAGAAAGGGGGGCGGGGGGTTTATATTTGACTTAGGTCAAAGTTTTTGACAAGTTTTAAAGAATATCACCTTTAGTCCCTCTAATTTCACTCCTTTTCCTTTTTGTTTCTAACTTTTTTAATTCACTTAATCCTTGTTTAACTTACACACAACTTAGCAAACGCAATCTATTAGCATATCTCCAATATCTAAAAGCAATGCCTATCACTTAGAACGAACACAAGTCGTATTCTAAAGCAAAACCACTCAATTACCATGTAGCCCTTAATTTTCACAATCACTTTTGAAAATCAATTTAATGACGAAGATGATTTTAATATTTTCTCCCCCTTAAACGATGACCCGTTTTCTATTTAAAGAGCTGTAGTCATTTTTTAAAGAGTCAAATATTGATGAAAGCATTTCCAATTTATATCTTGAAAAAGTTTGATTCGTGGTGTCAATAAGATTTCTCTTATTTTAACAAATTAATGCACTGAGACGTACACAAATTCGTGTCAGACCAAGTTATAAAGTAAACTTGATCCCTTTGCATGATTTGGCTTGTAAATCACGCCCGAGAAAATTAATTCCCGTTCTGAGCCAACGTTTTCTAAGGAAATACGTGACTTTAATATGAAAACCGGGTTGCAGTCAGAAATAACTACAAGCCATTGTGGGCATGTTTTAAAAATGTACAACTTTTATACGGACTCTATTTATGGCACCGTGTCAATATTGATCGACATTTCTAAGGCCGTAAATATTACCGTACTAAAAGACATGCCCGTTTTAAAACGAAAAATATTTTTGGTTTTTCTTGATTTTATAATTTTTATGGTTTTTCTTGGTTTTATATTTTTTATGATTTTTGTTGGTTTTATATTTTTGTATTTTCTTTTTGAGGTTTATATATTTACGATAATATACACGATCACGAACAAAGGATACTCTGAATAGTTTACCACGACTATTCAGCTGATTCTTCTGCCAACTCTTTGAGAGTCGCTGGAGTGAATGATTTCATGCCAAGCTTGTCGATCAAAAACTCGATTCGTCCTCGATCTAAGGCTTTGGTGAACATATCCGCCAGCTGATACTCAGTAGTGACAAAATACAGCTTGATCACTCCGTTCTCCACCTGCTCTTTAATGAAATGGTAGCGAATGTCGATGTGCTTGGCCCGGGAGTGTTGAACATAGTTGCAGCAAAGGGCAATGGCGCTCTTGTTGTCACAATACATCGGGATTTTGTTGAATCCCAAACCGTAGTCAGTTAATTGTGATCTCATCCAAAGGACTTGAGCACAACAACCGGACATGGCGATGTATTCAGCCTCCGTGCTTGATATTGCAGCGCTTTTCTGCCTTTTTGAAGACCAACTGATCAATCTATCTCCAAGGAGTTGCACAGATCCAGAAGTGCTACGCCTCGTGTCTTGACATCCAACATGATCGGCATCTGCGTATGATATTAAATCAATAGAGGAATCTTTCGGATACCATAGACCACGATGAAGTGTTCCTTTTAGATACCGAAAGATCCTTTTCACAACATGTAGGTGCTTTTCGGTAGGCCGAGCCTGATACCGGGCACACATGCATACAGCAAATTGCAAATCAGGCCTGCTAGCAGTCAGATAGAGAAGGGTGCCGATCATCCCACGGTAAAGTTTTGGATCGACAATAGTCCCATTCCTATCTTCATCTAACTTGGATTTCTCCACCATTGGAGTGTCCACGGGGTCACAATTTTCAAAGTTATATTTCTTAAGAGATTCTAGAGCATATTTGGATTGATTAATAAAGATGCCTCTTGGATTCTGAGAAATCTGTAATCCTAAGAAAAATGAAATTTTTCCCATCATCGACATCTGAAAGCGTGTGGGCATTATCTTCTCAAATCGATTTGACAATTCTATGTTAGTGGCAGCAAATATTATATCATCAACATAAATTTGTACCAGAATCATGTCGTTGCCTTCCTTGAGAGTGAATAGAGTGGGGTCCACTTTGCCTTTGGAGAAGCCTTCCGAAATGAGATATGTTGACAGGAGATCATACCACGCGCGTGGAGCTTGTTTCAACCCATAGAGAGCTTTCTTAAGCTTGTACACATGATTAGGAAACTCCGTACTGACGAACCCATCCGGCTGACTAACATAGACTTCTTCCCTTAGTTCACCGTTCAAAAATGCCGTCTTCACATCCATTTGATAGACGATCATGTTCATATGAGCAGCATACGCAAGGAATAGTCTAATAGCCTCCAATCTAGCCACAGGAGCAAAAGATTCCTCAAAGTCTATACCCAAGGCTTGTTTATATCCTCTAGCGACCAATCTAGCCTTATTCTTCAATACCGCACCCATCTCATCAAGTTTAACCTTATAAACCCATAACAAGGTGAGGATGTTCACCTTGTCAGGGAGAGGAACCAATTCCCATACTTCAAGTCGTTGGAATTCATTTAGTTCCTCCTGCATAGCTTCAATCCAAGATGATTGGGTCATAGCCTGCTGCCAATTTTTGGGTTCAACTTCAGAGAGAAATGCATCAAAGTAACAATAGAGTGCATTCTCTTGTAATTGATGGCGTGTAGAGACTGGTCGATCTAGATCTCCAATAACATTCCTAATTGGGTGATCTTTTGTCCATTTAGTGCTATGGTTTTCAATCCTAGGTGGTCTGGAGTGAACAATAGAAGGAGCTTCTTCTGAGGTAGACGCGGCTGAAGGGTTTTCAGGGATCGCTATACCAAAGAAAGGAAGCTCTTGCAAGTGAGCATATTCCAAGTCGTGATCAGTAGAATCCTCTTCCACATCATTAGGCACAAGTAGGGGTGATGATTCAGGTGTAGTTTGAGAATCACTTGGTGAAGGTGCATCCGGTTCAATGTGAATTGTAGATGCATTAGATAAAGGTTCATTAGCTTGAGCAACCACTTCAGGTATTGGAGCAATTACTACAGGTGCTGGAACTTCATCAGTCGGGGGATCGAAGAATTCATCAAACAACGGTTGAAACAGTTTATCCCACTCGGGCCTTGTTGGTGGTAAAAATGATGTAGAAGTAGGATTATTGGGAACTAATCCGGAACTAATAGCACCGGTTCCCATCTCATGAAGCGCGGGTTCAGAGCTGTGTTGCTCAGAAGCCATCGCTGTCAGCTCGTCGAAATCTGCGTCCATAGTTTCTACAATCTTGCCAAGACGACGGTTATAGATTCGGTATGCTTTCTTGGACGGTGAGTAACCAATGAAAATACCTATATCGGCTTTCGGTTGAAGCTTACCCAAGTTCTCACTATTAATGTTTGGATAACAAAGAGCACCAAACACATGAAAAAATGAGACATCGGGTTTACGGTCATGTAGAAGCTCATAAGGTGTTTTTCCATGGCGTTTCCGAAGGATAGAACGGTTTTGGGTGAAACATGCAGTAGAAATAGCCTCTGCCCACAAGAACAATGGAGCGTTCGCATAAATAAGCATGGTCCTAGCAGCTTCCATAAGTGTACGATTCCGTCTTTCAACGACACTGTTTTGTTGTGGAGTGCGTGCAGCGGATGTTTCATGTGATATACCAACTCCCTCATAGTAATCATGGAGAGTCTGGTTGACGAACTCTGTACCATTGTCTGTACGAATACGGCGGACAGTGGTATTCAAACGTACCTGAATGAATTTCAGAAAAGTGATGATAGCCTTTGGTGCTTCATCCTTTGTACGTAGAAATCTAACCCATGTAAACCTGGAGAAATCATCCACAATTACCAGAATGAATTTCTTACCGCTCACACTTTCAGTTCTCATCGGCCCACAAAGATCCATATGCAAAAGATGAAGTTTTTCTTGATTGGTGTCTTCAGCTTTGGGCTTGTAAGATTTCTTGGTACTTTTCCCCCTTGAACACGCGGAACATAAATGGTCCTTGTGAAATTTAAGCTTTGGAAGACCACGAACTAAATCGTTTTTAGCCAGATGATTAATAGCATCAAAGTTAAGATGAGATAATCTGCGATGCCATAACCATGACTTGGTCTTAGATGCTTTAGAGAGAAGACATACTGGAGAGGCGGCCATCATGTCTTGTAAGGACAAGGTATAGAGATTTGCACCACGAGATCCCTTCAACAAATCTTTTCCTTCCAAGTTGCGGATGAAACAAGTGTGTTGTCGAAAAGCAACCTCAAGGTTGGAATCACAAAACTGTCCTACTGAGAATAAATTATGACCAAGACCTTCTACATAGTATACCCTTGAAATCGTCACGTTTCCAATCTGATATTCACCATACCCCATAATCTTTGCTATATGATCATTCCCGAATTTAACCGTACCAAGAAACTTGCTGACGAAATTTCGGAGCATCGAGCGATTTCCGGTCATATGTTTTGAACAACCGGAGTCCAAATACCACATGATGATTTGGACCACCTGAAAATATCACCACACGAAGACAATGTAGAGGTATCGGAATCTGAGTGTTCCTTGTTATTAGCAGGTACAGATTTAATAATCTTAGATTTGCTAACTCTAGGTTTCTTAGATTTCCTAGCCTTCCTTTTCTTAATAGGTGGTGTAGATTCTAGTTGGCTTAAATCCTGAGGTATTTCTTCACTGATAGGCACTATAGTGGGGGCTGACCTAATTAAAGGGCGCTGTTTCCATACTTGAGTGCGAGTGTTCTTAACTAAAGGACGCTCAGACCTAACCTCAATGGATGCATTCCTAGTTAAAGGGCACATTTTTCCATCTAATGTAAAGGTCCTACCAGTGGGACGCCATTGCCAGCCGACTTGGGCACGAGTTCTACCCGTTGGTTTCCATTCAAGACCATTCTTAATAGCATTCATTTCATTAACGTGATCAATCAGACACAAATCATGACGCTGGGAAAACATACATTCATTACAATTCCAACAATTCAAATCAGAATTCACGAATGGTTTAGGCTGCTGCACAGGCGCAGAGCTTTTAGTCTTAACATGATTCTTTTTATTTAAAACTGAACTAGCATTCCTATTGTGAACTTCTACTTTCTTCTTTGTGGCACTACTAGTGGAGGGCTTGATCTTATCTTTCTTGAGTGGCGATCCTTTAGCCTTAGTAGTCTCTTTTAATCCTGTAGAAGGCAAAGTGGGAACATTAGCAACAGATTTTAAAGGTGTCTTACTTGATTGTGCCAATGACGGTTTCGCTCCTGGAGTCTTATTAAATGGAGTGACAGCAATGGGCCTATTATTAAGTAGTGCCGAACCTGGTGTACCTATGTATTGCAAATATGCCAAGCAATATTGAACTCGCTTAATATATTCATGAGCCGAATAATAGTCGCTACTTGAGGGATCTAAGGCATAAAGATCGTCTAAAATATCCCTAAGAAGATCGACATGCTTAATGGCATTCCTCATATAATCATCATAGGTAACCGGGTTTCTCTTATGAAGCGGATTCTTATAAAGCACTACTGATTTGGTTGTTGGAGCACTAGTGGACGGTGCAGAGTCGGTAGCTAAGTTATCAACAACTTCTTGTCGGGTGAGAAGAAGTGTCTCCTTTAACTCAGCCAAAACCATATTTTTGTCAATGAGCAGGATGTTCAAGTCAGAGATTTCCTCGCACTTTTGGTTCAGTTGTTCAACAAAATATTGTTGCTGTGCCACATTAAAAGCGAAGCGTTCTTCTAGTGAACCATAAAGAGCGGATAGTCCCTGTCTTGTCCGATCCATCTCCCCTAGAACAGACGAAAGTCTAATTTCTAAGACCTGGTTTTTAGACTCAGCAGCCTCTTGTTCCAATTTTAATGTTTCCTTTGATGATACCTCTCTCTTCAATCTCATGATTTCTTCCTCTAATGTCTTAACAATTGCAATCATCTTGCACTCGTCTCAACACCGTTTTCACAACCATTTGATATCAAAAGATCCTCATTTTGAGTTTGTTGTTTTAATTCTAAAGATATACAATGTTGTTCTAGTTGATTAAAGCGTTTTGAAAGTAAATTGTAAGAATCTTGTAGCTTTAAAAACTCAGCGTTAGATTCGTGACAAGAATGATTATCTACCTCATTTACAGTATCAGCAACATTTACAGAAAGATCACAAACATCATCACATATATGCACATCATCACAATTAATCATAGCGGATGTAAGCTCATTCGAATAATTAACATTTACAGTAGTAAGCACATCACACGAGATTACTGCAGACAAGAATTGGTCATATTCGGTTAAAATCTTTTCTTTTTCAATTAGTTGTAGTTCGTAAGCGGTGTCCATTTCATAAAACACTTTTTGAACTTCACCAATTTCAAACACAAGATTTTCCTTAAGAGATGCAAAAGTTCCTTTTAGACTTTCGACAAACGGATTGATCTCATTTTTAAACACCTCGTTCATATGTTCGAAAGCCCATTCTCCGGCATTTAAGCCATTTGAAGTCGTACAATCCAAAATGACCTTGTCAAAATTAGTAAAGTATTGATTAATCTCTTGCAAGTTTAACCATACAGTGCTAACAGGTGGAAGATCCTTTGGAATTTCCTTAGGACCTTCCATATTGACAAGTGTAGGAAATGTACTAGGGTTTTCTTCATCTAATATGTAGGTTAGTGCTGTTATGAGATCTTTGTCCATATGGAAACGAATTCTAAAATCCGTTTTTGCAAGCTCCTTATTCAATTTAAAATAATCACACTCGGGATATTTTGCAGAATTGTATGACCGATCCTCATCAACTAGATCCTTACTTGTTCGATCATCGGGAAGAACAATCGGGTCTAAAGCCAATCCTAATTGAGTTGCATTATAAAGTCTAGGACTATGTCTTAAAGCTTGTTTTGCATACCGTGGATTAGGGGGAAGGCCTTTTAGACGTGATAAGTTAAACTCTCTAAACGAAGCATCAAATAAGTGAACTAGTTGAGAAGCAGCGTATTGTCTTAACAGCAAGTAATCTAGACTTCTAATCTTGTTAGTAGCATTAATCTCCATTTCATTCTTCTTAGACTCGAGTGATTCAAAATCCGTTTGAAGTTTTTGAAAATTAGTGACCACTAACTCTTTTTCTTGAAGTTCATTAGACAGATTTGCTCTTAAGTTTTCTATTTCTTGCAAGTGACCCATTTGTTTGTTTCTAAAGTGATCATATTCGGGATTAGTTAGAACACTAGACGAAGGCACTAGTTCCAAGGTTTGAACTTTCTCATTGCTTAAGGCAAGCTCATCAGACAAATTCTTATTCTTAGCTAAGGTTTCTAAGAGTGCAGCATTCATTTGGCTAAGTAATGTAGCAGGAACCATGACCAAATCTTGTTGAGCAGGAGTAGGCGTATGCGAAATGGGTCCCGGTTGTGATTTACTCAAAATCTGGGGACTCACATTGATATTGCTATCATTGTTTGTCTCCTCGTTTGAAAGACTCACCACCGAAGATTCATTTGAATCAGCACTCTCTTGCACAACTTGATGTGGTTGAATACTAGCATCAGTGGTATTATCGGTGGTATTAATAAGTACCTCAGATCTCTTTTCTGGCCCTAAGCTGGAGATAGTTGCCATGAGAGCAGCCTTTGCAGATTGAAAGTCATCACAGTCTGAGTCATACGCATCGAGATCATCTGCTTGGTATGCTGCATTCTGTGTGGTGACCATGTCTTGTTCAGCAATCCCTGGATCAGCAAGAAATGCAAGCTCCTCTTCATCAAGTTCCCTTCCTTGTGCTTGAGCATTCACCAGATAGATCTTTTCTGCAAACCATTGTCCATCCCTTCTCCTCTTGGGTTTCTTACAATCCCTGGACATATGACCCTCTTCCTTGCAGTTGTAGCATGTAATCATTCTCAACTTGCCTGTATTAGCCCGTGGAGGATTGTTGACCATTGGAGCAGGAGCAGGATTGACCGTGCGAGCATTGGTTGATGTGGAAGGTCTCCCCTGATATGGTTGAATTGGCTGAACCATTACCCTGCCATTCTCAATTGTAGCTTGTTGGCGAGAATTGGATGAATTCCTCAACTGATTGTTGGTAGGAGCTGATCCCCTAAATCCTCGTTTGCTTAAAGTCCTTGTGAGATAGGCAGACATAGTGGTTAACACTTCAACTAGATCAGCACCTTGTTTAAATACAGGAACGGGGACTTCCTCATCATCACAGTACATTGCTTGATCTTGAGCTGCATAATCACTAGAAGGAATACTCATTTGATCAGGGTAGCTTGTTGCATATGCTGCATTCTCTTGATAAGATGAATATGAAGATTGAGCATAAGGTGCAGTACTTGCTGGGTGATGTTGTATAGCATATTGTGATGAAGGTGCACTGAACCGATATTGTTGCTGATGTGAGGTGGGTGGTTGTGGTAAAATCGAGTATTGGGGAAAGGCTGGTGTCATGTAAGGTGATGGATGATAGGCTTGATGTCCCAAAATATAAGGAGTGTTGTTGTGAGACAAGCTTGGTTGATTCGCCATCAAAGCTAATGAATCAGGGTACATACCTCGTGGAGAACGGTGCATGATCAGATGTTTTTCATGCTGCTGAAGAAAAGCATATAGTTGATCCAAATTGCACTTATGCAAATCCCTGGTTAACTTAACATCGGTAATGTACTCACCCCATTCAGCTTGAGGTAGAGTATTCAAGAATTTGGTGTTAACCTGGAATGGTGCAATCACAAGATTGTATACATTCAGATCATTCATGAGTGTGGTGAATCTGAAGTAATAATCGTGAAGCGTTTCCCCTGGGTTGTACGTGAATCTATCAAACAGGTCATACAACTGACATTCCCTTTCCTGTTTGGTGAGAGACGTTCCTTGTAGCAACACCTTAAGACGTTCCCATAAATCCTTTGCCACCGTATACTGACTCACCATCCTATAGATGTCATGAAGAAGAGCTTGGAGAATTGTTTGAAGAGCTTTCTCGTCTGCATCGACAACAAGTTGTTGGGCTGGTGTAAGTTCTTCAAATTCTCTTGGTCGAGTCACATTGTTGACCACTATGGTACCATAGTCAAGTGGACCATTTAAAATTGACTTAACCATAAGCCTCTCATAAACCGGTTTTCCCTTAAGATAAGACATCATCCGGCCTTGCCAAGCTTCAAAAACTTCTTTGATGAGCATTGGCGGGCGATTATCCGTTCCCGTAATTACCGAAATATCCGTAAGTGATGTCATCTGAGGCATTACTGAATTCGGATTCATTTTGTTAACTTCAAAGAGACAAAGATTATCGGTTGATCGAGCAGTGAAGTAAAGCTTGTGAATTGTGTTGTGTTTTTGTTGTAAGAAACCAAGATTAAATCCTCTAAAAATCGTCGAAAAAACAAGCAAAATAACCCTTGATTCGGAACTTTTTGTTGATTCGGAAGTTTGATTCGGAAGATTTGGCTTGGAATTACCTTGATTCGGAACTTTTGGCTTGATCCGGAACTTCTTGGTTCGGAAGTTCTTGGTTCGGAACTTGTGGCTTGATCCGGAACTTCTTGGTTCGGAAGTTCTTGGTTCGGAAGTTCTGACTTGATCCGGAACTTCTTGGTTCGGAAGTGCTTGATCCGGAACTTCTTGGTTCGGAAGTTCTTGGTTCGGAAGTTCTGACTTGATCCGGAACTTCTTGGTTCGGAAGTGCTTGATCCAGAACTTCTTGGTTCGGAACTTCTTGATCCGGAACTTCTTGATCCGGAACTTCTTGACCCGGAACTTCTTGATCCAGAACTTCTTGATCCGGAACTTCTTGATCCGGAACTTTTGCTGGGTTAATCAGAAACCTTGTTCGATGAACAGTCGACCACTAAAAATGAAGATTAAACCCAGATTTTGACCAAATAACCCAAAACGTTTTGTGATTTCAACAATAATAAGTAAAAACTAATACTTATCCACTAATCCCAATCACAAAAACACCAAAAACACCAAGAATCAAGATGGTTTTTCTTAAAGAACACTAATACAATCAAAAACTAAAAAATCACACAAATCACTACCTTAAATCACCCCATAGCTCTCTGATACCAAATATAGAATATTGATAATCTATGAATCTATGAAGGGGTTTGTTGATTTCTAGAGAGAGAAAGTTAGAGAGAGAAAGTGAGAGAAACTATGTGTTATTTCAATAAAATGAAACTAGAAAAGTGACAACCACCAACCCCTTTCCATGGTGGAAAGGGGTATTTATACTCCAAGCTTACATTGGGCTTGGGCCGGTCCATGACAAGCCCATGGACCGGTTCTTACTTAACTTAATAAGTAACTAATGACTATTTTCTAACTACGAGCTATTACAACATCAATATTATTGTGGAGTGACCGATACTTCTAATATACGTAAAACGTATTTCTAACATGGACTTAGGTTATTATTATTTAGTAAATAGTACATGTTTTAACCTATGTATTTTTACCACTTAATTTAAACTATAGTATTAATTAATTATTTAAAACATGGACTATAATTAATTAACAAACATGACTTAGGTTATAATTAATATATTATTAATACATGTTTAGCCTAAGTATTTTCTATGCTTTAATTTAATTAAATCATGCTTATATTTAATTAAATCATACAACCTATATTTTTTAATTAACATGATATTATTAATAAAACTATACAAATCATTACATGACTTATGATATTTAACCAGTAAACTTAAGCTTATATTATTAGCTTATTAATCCAGCTTCTAAATATGGAAACTTTCTATTTCAGGAAACGTACTATTTTTGTAAACTTTCAATTTTTAGAAACTGGTCTATTTTTAGAAGCTAATCTATTTTTGGAAACTTTCTAATTTAGGAAACCTGCTATTTTTAGAAAGTTACTTATTATTACACAACAAGTATAATAATACAAAAATACAAGTTAATTCTTAACCAGAATACATTGAATACATGATAAACACAGTATAACATTAAAATCAGTAAAAAAAGACAAGAACATATCAGTTACGTACTCAGTAAACAGAATACTTATACATGTCCCTAATTTATGTAGCATTAGTGAGATCGGAGTAGGACTTTCATTCTTTCGTCTTCTTCGTTCACTGGACAAAAAGGTATGGATTTCTCGTCCCTTCAGTATGGACATTCCTTCCTTATTAGGATTCCCCATTTGCAGCCAATTGTTTTCCCAGTATTTGTTTTATATGTTTGATTACATATGTTAGTTAAGAGCCTAAGCCATATACATGCATGACCAGTATCACCTAGTTATGGAGGTACCATAACCATAACACTAGAGGCACCGGTGTTATGACTTCCTCACGGCGGAGTGATTGCTCATGGCGTCCCTTTTCAGTTTTGGCCATTGTTATTATATTATCATGTGGGGCGTATGGGTGCATCCTAGTTACATGTTTTACTAGTATTATCAGTGTGAATGCGATGTGTGCCTTGCATCCTTCACAATGAGTTGATCCCACCTACCCAGACTATTTAATTAGAGGCAACCCCTCTAATTGCATGACGAGGTCTCCCTCCAAGTATTCATGCACGGTGAAACCTCATGAGCTATATAGGCTATTGGCTAATTTAATACAGTTTTCATATAAAACATAAGTCTTTTCAAACTATAAAACTAGTTTTATGAACATGTTCTAGGTTTTCCAAGACTTATACTTTTCCGCTGCTATTAAGTCTTTATTATGTTTTAGTCATTCATACTATGTCATATATCCGTTCAATAAGCGTATTTGCTCGGTCGTTACTTTCCTTTCCATGTCCCAAAACGGCAGGTACCCATGGACAGACTCAAGCATTTGGAGGACGTGCATAGGATGGAAGCTGATTTAGACTTCTTCTCCTTTTTGCCTTCATATACTTATGCTTGTTTGGACACTTGTCTTGTCCTCCTAGTTCATTTACTTTATTTATGTTTTGGGCTTATGTTTGGGAACCGATGTTTGATTCCGGTTTTCCCTATGGTCATGTATGTTTTAGTACATATTACCTTGCATGATTTGATGACACGCCATAAATACGCGTAACGGTCCACTTATCAAAGTGTGATGTTACACACACACACACACAAACTAAAGACATGAACCTCACACTCAAAAAACACCAACGTGTATTTTCATGTTAGCTACGACACCACCGATCAACCGCCTACCACACTGTCACCGTCAGTCCATGTTGGAAATACGTTTTTACGTATTTAGGAAGATTCGGTCACTCCGACAATATATTAAGTAGTAGCTCGTAGTCTAGATATCTTTTAATATATCAAACAAGGAAAAGCCCGGTCCATGCTTGTATGGTCGGCCCAATTGTAAGCCCAAGCCCATCTTATGGGCTTGGTATATAAACCATCTCCTTAGATGGAGAGGGTATGGTTTTTCTCATACAATACACATAGTAAAGTGTGTTTTCTTATTTTTCTCTCTCAAGTGTGTATGTGAAATCATCTATCTTTCTATCTCTTTCTCTCTCTAAAACATAAGCAAGATTTACATATCCTACAGTCCACTCTTTATATACACACTCGGCTAGACTTGTAAATGACGCGACCAATGAATGATGAGAAATGATAAGATAGCTATTTACGTTCACATGTCTAATCCTATGTTTATACATTCACGAGTCTATCAAAGTTTCTTTTGTAATGGCGATGACTAGTGCGCTTAGCGAACGGAGGTCATGTGTGAAAGCTCATGTAAAAACTAAACACGATAATCAAAAATATATTATACCAAGTTAGCAACTATGAGAACCGAAATCATAATGTTTTGATAATTTATCTTAAGTTTTAATAATTATTTATAACATAAGCTCGTAAAACTATAACAATTATAGTTCAAATTGAATTTTAAGGTCCAAATATATAACGTAATATATATTTTGACACCCTTAAAATTTTGAGGCCTTAGCACACCTTGCACACCCTCAAATGCTTCTATGTTAGCCTGGAATAACGACTCTGTTATGAAATCAAGCGGCTAAAGAGCTTTACAAGCGACATTTCTCTGCTTTAATCATACGATATTTTTTGATCGGGCTTTCGCCCATTATCAAAGATTCCCCACTGCTACCCCCCTATGAGAGTCCGGGCCGTGTCTCAGTTCCAGTGTGGCTGATAAAGACCAGCTAAGCATAAAGTCCATTAGTGGAGGCGTCAACCCGGAGATTCGTCAATCAATTCTTTCTTCTAGAAATGAAGAAAAAGAGCAGTAATTATCTGGGGCAAGGGACGCAGATATGAAAGATGAAGCTTGAATGCGGGGGAGTTCTTCTACTGCATGTTCAGAGAAACTCTTCCCCCATGGTATAGCCCAGTCGTTCAATCATGGGAGGGTCACAAGATTCTTCTCCTAAGCACGGGTGTAGCTCCCCAGAGTGTTCATTTTAGTTCTCATACATCTTGCTACGTTTTGTCTTGGTAAACAAATTCCCTGTTGGGGCTCCGTGCACTGGGAAAAGACTCTAGCGACGAGAGGTCGCTAGTTACAAAGCTCCAATAAGGTATTGAAAGGGCTATCATAGTCAGGTGCGAAGTAATTAGTCCTATTTGTAAAGTAGCTCTATTTCTATTTAAGGAGTGAAGGCTCAAAATGGCTTGATGAACCGTTTCTTTCGCCCACGCACCGACCCCATTCACTTGCTTATCGTAGAGGCTGTAAGTACACAATGCCCCATAACTGGTGATGACAATAAAACATAAAAGGTGGTGACAATGATGATGTGATGAATGCACGGCGGAAGGGATGAGGTAGCTAACGGGTGTTGGGCCCCCTAACTAGCCCAAGGTATCTGGTATTATGCAGCCAAAAAACACATTTATTTTGATAATACTGAATTGTGGCTCCTTCCAATTTAGTTAGTCTTTTTTTCACAAGAAAAAATGCAAAGTCATCAAATAAAGATAATCAATCGTCAATCCATTCTTTCAATAATTAATTCATTTGATTAAACAATTTCAATCATGTGATAAGGTATTTAATGCTCTTTTATTATTTAGTTTTCATTAATGATATATAAGTTACAGTAGTATTTGTGTTTGAAATGTTTCAAATAAATAAATTGAACAAGCAATTTTTTGGTAGATGAATGATCAATTAAATACTTGATCATTTATAACTACTAATTTCTTCATTGTTAGTATTTGCTTGTATGGCCATTAATTGAGATTTACATAGTTTTTAGTTTTTCTTACCAACTAATTTTAATGCCCGTGCACGCACGGGACTTGAACATAAAAGATAAATTATATAGTAATTTCGTTATTGCGACTTTATGTATATCTTTTATATAATAAAAGCATTAGATATTTTATTCTGAATATTACTATCTAAATTATTAATCAACAAACCATTTACATCAACCTTACACATACACAATTTATGAATTCATAATTTTGTAATTCTTAATATTATTCCATAAAACAATATTAATTTTTTAATACTTAGATAGTTACGATGCTCATGACCCACGAGTTTTAAATGATTATTCATTATGTGATAATATTAATTAATATTTTGTATAAATATCTGTTGCACAAAGTGTAACACCCCCATTTTTACCTTATAGCAGCGGAAGCTAATTTGGGGTATTACTTCATAAAACACAAGTAATAATGATAGAAAACAACTCAAAAGAGTGATTAAATCAACTTTCTTTAAATATCATATAAAAATCAGAGTTTTACAATATGAGGTTCCGAAAAATCTATATCAATAATTTCAAGATTTTGCCTCTTCATGCCATCTTTATGCTGCTCCATGCTATCGGTCACAATTTCTTGAAATGTATGCTTAAAAGTCAACACAAAGATTGAGTAAATTCATAGGTTTGCAATAACAGTTTTGAATATGTTAATGCAAAGTAATGCCTAAAAATATTGTTAGTACTAATTAATCTTTCTTAGTTTTGATCACAACAAATTACAAAGACATTTATTGTCAAACACAATCATAAAATAAATCATCTAACAAACACTATCATCAAGGTAATAATCATTACACTAACATATCTTAATCATGCTTAGTGATCATAAAAGTGATTAGCCTTAAAATTCACCTTTGTCAAATGTAACAAAAGATTTTTAATAAACTTTATTTTTAAGAAAATATTTTATTAAAATGAAAATGTAAATTTGAATATGGCATATTCCAAATGCCATAAGAATATCCTTTGAAGGTTTAAACAGCCTCAGATATTTCAAATTCACTAAAAGACAAAAAGGAGCGGAGTCTAGTACCCGCAGTTCCTTAAGTGCCTACGCGGTTCCCTATCGATAAGGAACCGCCTGGGTAGATAAGGAAATTCCCCCCAGATAGCCGTTGGCATTTGTCATCTATAAATAGTGGATCAAATTTGCATTCTCATTAACCCTTTTTGGACATCTCTTTCAGCTTTCTTTCTCCTATCTAATCCTAGTCATTTGTAAATGATCACTTAATGTGTTAAGTATGTTTACTCATGATTATCCTCTTGATCTCCTTCTTTACCTTGTCCAAAGAGAATATTAGTCACACACTTGTGATGTGATTAAAGATGAAGCATTGATGAAGATCACCTTCTCCTAAAGATCTAGTCATCTTCATCATTTGTTTATTTGTGTCTTGTGTAGATCCAATGTATTTGTGAATACTTGGACTAGTTATGTTAATCCAAGCTATATGTGAATACTTGGATTAGAGTTGTGTAAATCCATTGCACATGTGTGTGCTTGGATTTGTGCTGTGTAGATTCAAGCTACATGTGTGTACTTGGATATGTTTAGTTGAGTTGTAATTAGTTGTGTTAGTTCTCACTAAACTATAAAGTATTATGGTTGTGTCTTGTGAGTTCTCACTAAACTATAAAGTGATATGTAGTTGTGTTGTGTGAAATTCTCACTTAGCTTCAAAGTGAAGAGTCGTGAAGATTGGTTCTAGCTTTGGATTAGAACTCGACATCTAGCCTTGTGTCCAAAAATGGTGAAGTAGGCAACGTTGTGAAGATTGGTTCTAGCTTTGGATTAGAACTCGACATCTAGCCCTGTGTCGTAAAATGGTGTAGTGGGCGACGTTGTATAGATTGGTCCTAGCTAAGATTAGGTCTCAACGTTTAGCTTAGTGTCGGAAAATAATGTAAGCGACGTTGTAAAGTTTTCTCCACCATGAAGGGAGCTTGTGGATATAGTGGAAATCTCGAGTAAGGTGTACTCGAGGTGTGGAGTAGGAAAGAGGATAGAGCCTCGTTGCCGAACCTCTATAAATCTTGGTGTCTTCCTACTAGGTTGTTTCTTTCCTTACTCATTACTTACATTCATTATCATTATACTTACTACACATTGTTAATGCATTAGAACTGAACCTAATCATTATGCAACTAGCTTTCAAGTAAAAGATAGTTTTGTGCACTCACCTAATTGAAAGGAATTTTAATTAGGAGATAAACCGATGAGAAACTATTCAACCCCCCTTTCTAGTTTATACAATTGGTATCAGAGCGACGGTAACACAAGATCTTTGAAGTATATTGTACTTTAAAACTTGGATCGATCCATTGTCTCCTCAAATGAGAAGGTTAACTTGTACTAAAGTTTTTCTTTGGTCAAAACTATTTTTTGTTGAAAATAAGCCTTTTAAATTGTTAATATTGCATCTTATTTAGATTAGTAGTATTAATGCATTTTAGATTTACTCTTGAAATGTATCTACTAGTTTGCATCTTGTTATGTATAGGTACTCATGAAGATAAATCATTCTATTGGTTGTGGATTGAGTTACATACACTTGTAGAAGACTCATCTTCTTTGATTTCCAACATCATTTAATGATGATATCAAGATGGATAGGAGTGATACTAATCCTTGAAGACTTAGTAGTCACTATTAGTCATAGTTAGGCTTTGTATTGGTTCCTTGAAAGCTCGGAATGCAATTTGTGGCCAAGGTACGCTTTCGTTCCTCCACACGCCCTATTGATCATTCTTTTGATCATTAATTGACTTATATGCTTGTTCTTGGCATCCTTGCCTTGACATTTATTTGTGGTTTGTGATTCTTTCCTTTTTCCCTCTCAAACCTTCAGTGCTTGGATACTTGACTCACTATGGAGATGTAGGGTGAGTTAGTAGAAGCTCAAAGTATCAAGCATGATTTCCATGGTTTGCACCCTTACGGTTAGTAGGCCCAATATCATGTGTAACTTGTGCAATTAAGCTCATCTCTAGGATGATTAGTGAATCCCTTGAGATACCAAACTACTTCATTAAGTTGTAGGTGGATTTTACACATTTGGAATTGAAATATTCCAAGGATATTGTTATTGTTAATTCTAGCAATAATTATCCGATCATGTAGGAGAAAAAGTGAATCTATACTTTGCTCATGTTTTGAAATAGAATAAGACTACTCTTGAAAATGATCTTATTCTACGTATCAAAATTTCTTGGTATAATTCATTACCAAAGCCGTTTAGACTTTCACCGGAAAGGCACGTCTTAAACCACTATATATGACACAAGCTCTTCACCTCCTCAATTTGAAGAATGACTTCTCTTGAGAAATGTTCTTGGCCTTGATTCACTTCCCTTGACTCCTCTCCCCTTTGCTTCTTTGCCACGAGTAGTCGTTTGTTCGTTTCGGTCTTTTCCTATCTCGATTCAACTCGTAATCCTTCAGCAAGGCATTATTACCTAGTGTTGTGGTATCCAATGATATTCTAAAAGGTTTAAGATATATTTTTAAGTACTTTAAAAATTTTGATTTTCAAAAATTCTTTGTTTTTCTTTGATAAAGACCAGCCACTTTAGGCGGTTCTTTATCTAGCGCGGTTCTAATGCGTGGTTCCTTATCGATAACGAACCGCCGGCAGAATCTTCGCAAAAGCACCAGTTTTATTAAAATTTCCTTTTCAAACAAAACCCTCTCTCTCCTTCACACACATAGCGACGTAAACACCCAGTTTTCCACCATTGTTATTTTTCCAAAACCTTCAATTACTCAAGATTAATTGATTTTGATTTGTGGGTTTCACTCATCCTTCATCAAAGATCAATTATCGGTAAGTCATTTCTTTCAATTTCATCTAATTTGTTCTAGGGTTCATACACTCATAATTGGGGTTTTTAAAATTAACATTGAATTAGAACCTTACTAGGAATAAGAGTTGACATAGTATTGTTACTATGATTCCTTAGGTTCATATTCATTAAGATTTCACTAAAACCCATTTGTAGAACAAATCCGAATTTTGACTAATTAATTTGGTTGATTGATGGAATTGATATGAACCCATGAAAAAGTTGGTAATGGCATTGTTAAATGCTTACCTAAAAACCTTGTTTTGAAAAACCAATGTTCAAGTTCATTATTGATTGATAACGACCTAATTATACATATTCAACCTATTATTATAATGCCACTTTGTAGTATAAATAAGAGCTTCCGATACTTAATATATTGTGTTTTATATGCAGATGTGAAGTATGAAGGAGCAAAGTGAAGATATACAAAGAAGGGGCCTCAATATGAATAAAGACAAAGATATTAAAAGAAGCTTCTGAAATCGCCCAGAAGTGCGGCGCACAAAGTTATAAGTGTGGCGCACATTCGCATCTCCAAAGTTCGGCGCACTTGAGGAGAAGTACGGCGCACATTTGACCCCAGACAGCACTATAAAAAGAGGCCATTTCCATCCATTTTACACACACCTCTCTCTCTCTCAATACTCCATAGCTCGAGTATTTTAGTCTTTCTAGTGAATTTTCAGTATTATCCACTTTTGGGAGATACTTGTAACGAGAGTATTCCACTCTCCGATTCTTGGAGGAACGATACAATCGTGACACTTGTGTACTCGTTTATTCAATCCAATCTAAGTATGATGTTCTCTTACTCTTTTCCAATTGTTACTTTGATTACAATGTTAGGCTAAGTTATCTATGACTATATGGGTATGTGAATATAAATAGTGATGATGCTATGATATGATCATTTATAAATGATTTCAAGCTAATTTTGTAGAACCATTTTACCTCCTAGTTCTACAAACCATATTTTATCTAAGTTGATTTGTTACGATGGTTTGGCGTTGAGAAACGTAAATTGTTATAATAAGTTTTCTAGAACTTGTCTATGGTCATGAATCTTTGGTTGGAGTAATCCGCTTAGAAACTTGATAAAATATTGAACTTGTTGGCAACTTGTTTTGAGCTTAATCTCTTAAATAAACATAAGTCTTGAACCAACCCAAGTAAATTGTGTAAACGCCATTTTGACGAAAAAGGATTATCACACTTTACCTACACAAACATATCTCGATCATTATTATCATCATCACGAACTTATACGAACTATCCCATATTAGTCATATTTGTTATTATTGATATTTCTTCAAACATTTATTTCTTCAATTGTTATCTTGATTACCAAAACGAAACTAAGTCTCAGCGAACGATCTTGGCTTACCACTACAAAGCTATATTACGAACGAAAGGGTATACTTGCCCGTGTTTGTCTTCTAGTCCCTTGTTTTGACTAAACCTTCTAATATAAATTTAAGACTTGCAAACGAACATCAAGTTTTTGGCGCCGCTGCCGGGGACTTATAATCCTGTTCTGTAACCAAATTAGTATAATCCTTGAAGAAATTGAATCATTGCTACTCATTTTAAACCAAATTTTTTTCTGTAGTACAGAAAGTACGCCGCACAAACCAAAAAGTGTGTCGCACTTCCTGTAGCGGACCCAAGTGCGCCGCACAAAACCAAAAGTGCGCCGCACATTTCTACTAAAAACACCAAAAACCTTATTGGATGCACACCCGTTCATCCGGAACACCACCAACATCACTGTTACCTTAACCTGAACGTACCCTTAACCGAAGGTTACGTAGACTCCATCGTCGTGTACCTTTATCTAGGAGACACGAACAAACTCAACCTCGCATAATTAACCAACCTTTTGACCATCTTTCACAAATCCTATTTCTCACCAAACTCATCAACCGTTACGATCCAATGTCGGACACTAATGATGAACCTATGTTGTCAGCCGATAGAGTTGTCGCACCAACTCTTGGCTCTGCAATCGTTTTACCTGAAATTCCAAACGATTTTGCAATCAAAGGTAACCACTTAACCCTTGTCAAAAATAACCAATTTGATGGACGAATCAAAACCGATCCTCACAAACACATCCACGAATTCAAAAGAATTTGTAAAATGTTCAACTATGGAGAAGGACAAGCCGAAGTCGTCCAACTCATGATGTTTCCATCATCTTTGACTGGAGAAGCCAAGTCATGGCTCGATGAACTTAACGAAGGAACCATTAGAACATGGGAAGGTCTAAGAACTTCTTTCATTAGTCGATTCTTTCCTCCTGCCCTATTTGAAAAACTCCTAGGAGAAATCTGAAGCTTTTTTTTTCTCAACAAGAACGAGAAACTCTCACTGACGCATGGTTAAGAATGAAAGAACTACTCAGAAATTGCCATGGTCATGGACTTAAGAAGGAAGGATGATTGTAGAGTTTTACTACTCTTTAGGAAAAGAGCGTAAATAGGGAAAGTATCAAGTGATGATTTAGGAAAACCAACACTAATGACCCTTAATGAAAGTTCGTTTGCCAAGGAGGTATATGTGTGTGACTAAGATGTACAAGATTTGAGATTAATATTTGGTTTAGAAGGGGATTAGAAGAGAAAATGACGAAGTCGTAAAAATAAAAATTAACACAAAATCACTATTAGAAAGTTAAGACGTAGAACCTAAAAAATCACCAAAATAAAAAGAAATTCTAAAAATTACCAAGAATTTACCAAAAATCAAAAATAATAAACTAAGAGTTTACCAATGATAAAAACTTTTTCAAACCTTTTAAATAATTAAATATTCAATTTTTAAATGCTAATTAAAGCCTTAAAAATCAAATAAATTATCAAAAAGCCCAAATAAAGATTTTTCAAGTGATAAACCTCTAAAATGACCTAAAATGATTAAAAACTATTTTTAGAAATTTCAAAACTAATAAAAACTATTTAAAATGAATTAAAAACTATTAAAACTTAAAATAATTATAAAAATTAATCTATAAGTGATAAAATTATTATAAAAGTTGCTAAATTCCTATTTTAATGTATTTAACCTAAGAAAAATGTAAAAACTTCACTTCACTTCGAATGAAGTGAAGTTTTATTAAAAAAAAAATAATAATAAAATAATATTAAAAATCCAAAAATTATAAAAAATTCTAAAAACTTGCAAACTAGTTTATTTTAACCTAAATAATCAGAAAATGGAAGTGAAATTACCAAAATACTCCTAATGGGCCCTCAAATGGGCCAAATCCCAATTCAGTCAACACAAATGGGCTTTTGGGCCCAAAAAGTCAAACTTGGCCCAATTGACTTGGAAAAGCCCTATCTGACTTAAAATTTAATTCTAAGAACAAAACTCTAAAGGCCCAAAAGCTGAAAATATGCTTATCACAGCTTATTGAACACAAAGCTTATTCTTATTGGGCTTTTCAGCCCATTAAGCCATAAGCTAATGCCATAAGCTCTAATTTGACACACAACCCTCTTTTTGGATGCTTAAGAGATCTGTCAAAAGAAATTTCCAATAAGCTCACTCAATAAGCCAGAAAATAGAAAAGCAAAATTCCACAAAACGACAAAATAGTCGTTTTTGAGAAATACTGAACCTCAGAAGCTCTAGTTTGTTTTAAAAGCTCACAAATAGCTTAACTAAGAATAATCAATCAAGAAAATCTCAAAAAGCCAAGTAAAATAAGCTGAAGGAGCAAATAAGCTGGCTGAAAAAGCCAAATAAGCTAGTTTTCTAGCAAAAGCTTAACCAAAAGACTTGTAAACTTCCAGACTTGATATTAAGCTGAGAAAAATGATTTCTATTACAAAAACTAAGTTGTTGCATGTACCAATAAGCAAAACAGATTCAAATAAGCTGAAAACCAAGTTTGACCAAAAGTCAAACGCTGATAAGTTGAAATCAAACGCTGACAGGAACAAAGAAGGCGTTGACAGACTTAATGAAGTGTAAGGACTTGTTTTTCACCCTGCTGGTCAAGGATTGAGTGCAAACCTTGTGAATCAAAGCTTACCAGTTAGGTAAACTTGATGTATTTTGGCACAAATAAGCCAATAAGCCAGTGAGCTTATAAGCTATGAACAAAGCAATCCAAATACCCAAATACCAATCATAAGCAGCATACAAATAAGGTCCAAGCAACAAAACAACAATCCTAATGCTAGAAATCACAATGCAACACCAAATGAGGTGGTCACTTTGCTGATGCAAATGACCACTTCAGCAGACTTTGATAAGCTATAAAAAACACAATAAGCCACCAAATTCAACAAGCAGATAACCAATAGATAGCTTATCACCCAAACTATTCCCAAACCAAATTTCAGACCTTAGATCCAACTAACAAAGAAGTTATTGGATCTGATGTGTTTCACCAAATTCAGGACCACTTTTATCAGATTTTTGCAAAACTCCAAATCCCTTTTTCAAACTTTCAGAAAGTAAACCAATGACTAAAACTTGTATATTAGGACTTGTTTAGACCACCCAAACCCAAAGAACCAAGGGCACAAGGCCACAAGGCCTTGATAACCAGTAATCCCAAACAACCCTTAATCAAGCACTTATCAAACAAACTTCTGATTTTAACTAATAACCTACTAATTTTAATGATCAAAAACACTTAAACAATAGCAAATAACACAATCAAACTCAAAAATCACCAGCACAAACACCAATACTCAAAATCAAAGCACCAAATCAAAAACAGTCATAAACATGAAATTTTTAGGGGAATCTTAACAAGAGATTATACCTACCTTCCACAACATCCTAGGAAGGCCAGCAATGCTCCTTGGACCTTGTTCAACAACTAGAACAAGACCAAGGTACTTCAATGAAGATGATGCAAACTGCCTTGGTTGATGGTTCAAAGTAGAACCTCAAGGACTTTATATCTTCAACACAAACGGCAAACAACTCAACCAAGGGCTCTAATCCCTTCACAAGCTTGGTGTCAACAAGCTTGTAAGAGCTTATAGCTAATGGTCAAGGGTTAGTACACAAAATAACCAAAACAGAACCTAGGATTTCAAGGTTTTCAAACCTTAAAAACCTTATGAAACAAGACGTGCCTTAACCACAAGATTAAGGTAGGCCTTCACAATCAAATGGAACTCAGAATTAGGCTACTCAAACACCAAACTTTTAACTAAATCAAAAAGAGATTTCAAATTTTCAGAAATTCAAATTTTATTTAACTTAAAAAGGAATTACAAAGATTAATAGCCTAAAACTGGAACAAAGGGACTCTCACATGTTGAGGTCTCCTTTTATAGGCAAATGCCTGGCTAACACTATTCATAAACCCTAGAAGTGAATTCCCAAATGTGCCCTTGAGGTCTTCTAGACGTTTTCTGATTTTGAGCTGTCCAATTTGATCAAGGCTGTTCATTTTAGCTTTGGAATGAAGCAAATGTTGTGGGCTGATGATCTTGACACGTCACATGACTTGGAGGCTAAGTTGCTTGCTGATTGGTGGAAAGGGAATTGGGGGTGGGGTCCTTTGTGAGTGGGAGTGAGGGTTTTATGTGTGGGATGTGTTTAAGGTAAGGTGAATCAAACGTGTGCCAAGGTAATTTCATTTTACCCTTTGATTTAAGCTGTGTAAAATCTGGGCTGTAAAAGGTGAATAGTACTCTTGTTTGATCCGTTTTTTGTAGGGTGGAAAGGTGTTTGGCGCAATAAACATTTGAATGTTTACTTTGACCATATTTGGCCCTTGTGTTTCCTTTCTTTTGTCACTTGGAGATAAAAACCCATCAGCGCCCATTTCCTTTGTATCAACGTTTCATCACTTGTCACTTTTAGCACAAACTTTTCACAAAATGTTTCAAGGGTTATTTTTGACATGTTTTCATAATTGGAGGACTGATTTTGGACAATGTTGATCTTCAAAGGTCTTCAATGTGTCTTTGGCTTGATGAGGGACCATAATTGACAATTTGAAATTTTTGAGGGACTAATCTTGCCATTTCTTCAAAGTTGAAGGACCTTTTGTGTAATTTTGACAAACTTAAGGGACCAAACTTGTAATTATGAATATACAAGGGTTTTAAGTGTCATTTCTTCAATAAATGAGGATCAATCTTGTTTGTCTTCAAGTCTTCAAGGTATTTTGTTTAGAATTCCATGATTAGGGCCTGGTTCTTTGTACGGCTTCGTTTCTCGTGTCCGTTTTTCCTTGTAACTTGTGATCTTTTGTCTTTTTCACGATATCCATACCTAAAATACACAAGTAAACAAACACAAGCATATATATGGTATTTTTATGACATTTTTATGCATTTAAAGCCCGAAAAGAACGATGAGATCATGTATAAATGCCATCTCATCACTCCCCCATACTAAGCCATTGCCGTGCCCTCACGCAATGCTAGAATAAAGTATCTAAGCATCACCAAAGTTCAATTTTTATTAACCTTTATTGAAGAGTAAAAAGACTTGCAACATACTACGATGATGTGTAAAGACATAATGTATGATTTTCATTACAAAAAGTGACTTTTAGGGTCAAAGAATAGAAACAAGTTAATGTCCCTTAGAGTAAACTTCGTCATCCTTGATTGTCATACATTCCATGCTAAGTGAAAAAACAAGATCATTGTTGTACAAGTCACAATGCTAACACTACTCATACGTCCAAATTGTGTAATACTTTTTCTCCTCGCAATCCTAGTTATTATAAAAGGAAATGGGTTACTAACATTTTTTATCTAATTGTCATGGATCACAAGTGATACATATTGACTTATTTGAGTAGTTATTAGTCCGAAAGCAAAGTAGCACGATTTGATCAATAGTTAGCCGAAGGACAAAATCTTTTAAAACGGCTTCTCGTGTATCTCCTTAAGTTCATATCTTGGCATAACTCGTTTCACGATTTGAGACCTTTCTCGGACCGATATTTGGCATGTACTTCATACTTCAAATCTTGGGAAGACGTTCTTGAAATTATGGTCTTCTCTTCATATATTTGGAATTTCTTCATTTGACGTTTTTGAGAGATTCTTCATATAGGACCACGACTTCATCATTTTTCATCAATCTTTACTTTGGATTTTGATATACAACGATCCGCCTCCTTTTCGGACTTGGATATATTTATCCTCATACCTTGTTAGGGTCTTTTTGGATAGACTTTCTCCATTCTTTAGGGGAGTAATTGCTTCTCGTCGTGTGTCTCGATCCTTCATATTGATTTAGGAATAATGATACTTCACATTATCTTTGGATCTTTAGCAAAAATAGAGCTCCTCATACCTTGTTAGGGCCTTTTTGGATAATCGCCAATCTTCGCGTCCCGCTTCAATAAGTTATGCCTTGGCTATGAACTCTATTCAACCCCGAGCAACTTTTAAACGATCTTGCGCTAGAGGCTAAGTAACCTTTCAAATCGAACGACCTTACTTATTGCAATTATGATTTATTCCTAATGCATTGATCTTATGGGAAGAAAAAGCCACAATTAAAAACATATGAGTTTTTGAAAGAACACTTTCATGTTCTACGTTTAGCATGATCACATGTCTAACTCTATCATTTCTCGTTCTTCACTATATAAAGACCTCTAATTAAAGAGACTCGTGAATACTTAGCCATGCAAGTCAAAATTAAGCCAAATTTGGATTAGCTTTCATTAAGACTATATCAAATCAAAGTTTTGGGTTTTCAAGCCACCTATAGGATCTTGCACTTTCTTGGACTTTTTCAAGTTTAGAGAATGCGTTTTAAAGTTCCTTTGATAAGTGACTCTCTAGAATCAATTATAGGAACTTGCGAAAAGCTCTTGTTCTTAACCCGTATGAATTAAGACTTTCGCGTTTTAAAGCTCCCTATATAAAAGTCTAGCAAAACTTGAATTGAGCGGGTTAAGGAATGTAAATGGCTCCAAATGCCCATCAAGTCAAAAATTAACTCTTATTCTACCCATCGGAAAATATACATTCGTGTCTTAAAAACACTTATGAAAACTAAGAAAAAATTAAAAATTGGCCATTTTTAGCCTTATTAGCAAAACAAAACATTGAAAGTTGGAAAGCGTGAGGGCGTAGCAAAGCAAGTACCTATTCACCCCCCCCATACTAAAAGTAAACATTGTCCTCAATGTTTCGAGTCTAAAGGTGGAGCACCCCCATACTAGAGACGAAGAGTGGAATGCTTAGGATCTAGCATGGAAAGGTTGATCAACAATATATCTAAAGCCGTTTATTAAGTATGCTAAAAGATAATTGTTAGAACAATAAAGGATATGTCATGGATTCGTGAAAAACTTCTTCAAACGAACGATGGAGGCTCACGTAAACGAACACGAGAGTCTTCAATCGTAGACGATGATGATGATCTAGATAACACAATCACAAACAACCACGAGACAACGAGTTGAAAGGGTACAAGTCCCCTTATTAGTGAATAGTGAGCATAAAAGATAAGCATGGGATCTCCCCCACGAGGCACCTCGTTTTTTTTTATTACCGAGTCATGAGCTCGACTCGATCCCCTAAAAAATGTGAACATTTAGGGAAAAACATGGTATGGTCAATTTTTGATGGGGCTTACATGATAAACAAGGCCCAAAAAGCAACCGGTACAAAGGACTAAGTCCTTAGATGATGCAAAATACCGGGGTCGAAGATGGCGTTCTCGTTTTCATTGGAAAAACAATTCAACGCCACTTCAACATGTGCCATAAACTCAAAGAGTTTGAAGAAAATAGATGAGAAGTAGAAGGGTGAGACAATTGGTAAGACAAACTTTTGAGCTACTCGAGGTAGACTCGCACCAAGCAAATAGAAAGATTTTCCATTTATTGCATCGGTGGAAGACCGAGATTTCCCTTTACATGAAATTCCGGGATCGAATATCTCGTCCTCGGTGGACAAGGATGAGGGAACATAAGGGGCTTCCCCCATACTAAGACCACACAAAGCATCGTCAAAAGGAGTAGACGAGCTTGTAGCACTCAAAACACGTGGTGATGACGGAGTTAGATTTGTCGAAAAATCAATTAAATCACATTTAAAATCTTTTCCTTTGTTATCTTTTAAACTCTCTTTATGAAAACCCTTTTTGATTATGTAGAAAATATTTGGTGTTTCTAAGACGATGTTAGTCACACTAAAAATTCTCACATTTGTAAACCGTTTTGGTTTTGGTGGTGGCAAGTTCTCAAAACGTTTATCGACGAAGAAAACCTCCCCATCGGGGTCTACATATTCATCATCCGAAAGATCTTCCGTAGAAACCGGCAACTTATCAATATTTTTCAAGAATGAATGTTCGAGGTGAGGCGAAGGATTTTTCGATTCAAGTATTGACGGTTTCTTCTTTGTAGGCTTTACACTCATAACCTCCACCGGCGGAGGAAATGGTAAATTGTTTTTGGCGACATTTCCTAAAACTCTTGGTGAAAATTCTTTGCAAACGACATTGGTTGAATCACCATGGTTTAAAGTAGCAATAGAATAGACATGAGAAAGATTGGAGTTTTGTGTTGCATTGATGACAAGTTCTTCTTAATTGAAACGAAGGGTGATTTTTCTTGCATGAACATCGATAAGTGCTCTTGATGTATCCAAAAATGAACGACCCAAAATGAGAGGAACTTTTCGATCGATAGGAATGTCTACAACGATAAAGTCAACGGGATAGTAAAACTTTCCGACTTTAACGAAAACGTCCTCGGCTACTCCACATGCTAAAATCGTAGAATGATCGGTCATCTCGATAGACATGTTCGAAGGAGTAAGAGCCGGAAGTGAAAGCGATTTGAAAATCTCAAGAGGCATTAAATTAATACTAGCACCAAGATCGGCCAAGGCGTAGCATTCCTCCATATCTTTAATAGCACACGGAATCAAAAATTTACCGGGATCACCGACTTTTTGTGGTATGCGGCTTAGAAAAACCGATGAACAACTAGACGATTGTTGTAACTTCTCTTTGTTGTTTAGCATACTTTTGAAGTTTGCGGCGAATCGAGGCATCATGATAAGAGCGTCGGCAAAACTTATGTTAAAATGCATATCACGAAACATTTTCATAAATAGCTCAAATTGATAATTGTTCCGTTCTTGTGCCTTCTCCTTGTTACGTCTCGAAGGGTAGGGTAAAGGTGGTGTGGGTTGGTCATTAGGCAACGGCCTTGGAAACTCGGGTTCCACAATTGGTATTGGTTCAACCGTAGGTGTGGTTTGAGCGGTACTTCGTGGGATTGTAATGTGCTCCTTTTCGACCATCACCTCGGGTTCTTTCTCGATTTCCTTCTCCTTAGAAGTACTTGGACGAGAGATTGGTTCCTTGAAAGTTTTACCACTTCGTGTAGTAATAACCTTCATTTCTCCCTTCGGGTTTGCAATTGTATCACTAGGGAGACCACCCGAAGAAGAGGGCTTACACATGATTGCTTCAAACATCTTAGCCATTCGGTCCTCAAATTTTGATTGCCTAGCATCCGCTTTTAATAACTCTTGCTTAATCTCATGTTGTCCTAATTCCATCTTTTGTTGATTTTGTTGAAGACGTTGGACATTTCCTTCCATTTTGTTTGCATGAGTTTTAAGTTCATTAGCAAGTTCATTTTTAAGCTCGTTTTTCAACTCGGATCTTAAGCTAATCATCTCACGTTGCATATTATCAAATTTAGCATCATTTGCTTTAGCATAATCCAAAAATTCTCCTTGCAAATTCTTAGTGTGAGCATTTTGAAAACCTTGTGTAGTGTTTTGAAAATCACGGTTTTGGTTTTGATTAGAGATTTGTCCATTCCCACTTTGATAATTCCCTTTGTTGTAATTGCGTGTGTTGCCTTGGTAATTACCTTGGTTGTTGTTTCGATAATTGTTAACATTTTGGTTTGGTGGAGCTTGATTTTGGCGGGAACCTTGACCGTTTTGGTTGTAAGTTCCCGTTGCTACATAAGCACTCGAAGTGTTACCATCCGCGGTAATGCACTCGGAAAGATCATGAGCTCCCCCACAAGATAAACAACTCTTAGCAACCGCTTTAACCGAAGCGGAATTGGAAGCTTCTTGAGCCTTCCAATGGGACATTAGATTAGCAAATCTATCAAAAAACCGATTTTACTCATTAGCTTCATCATGTAAGGCGTTAATGCTACGAGACGATTGTGACGAAGATGACGAACCCATATTGGCAACACTCGGTGTGTTACGAGGGTTATAAACCTTAGATCTATTTTCAATGATTTGTAAAGCCTCATTTGTCGTCTTGCATAAAAATTTACCACCCGCGGCGGCGTTCAAATAATCTCGTTCATGATCATTAAGCCCATTATAAAAAGTATCCACTTGATGCAATTCCGTAAAATCATGGTGTGGACATTCATGTAACATTTCTTTAAATCGTTCCCATGCCATTGAAAAACTTTCATTATTTCTTTGCACAAAACGTGAAATCTCATTTTTTAAGTGTGTTGTTTTAGATGGTGGAAAAAACTTGTTCACAAACTTAGAAACGAGATCGGCCCATGTCAAAATCGAATTTGGCGGTTCTTTCTCGAGCCAAATTTTTGCGGGTCCATCCAACGAGTATGGAAACAACATCATCTTAATGGCGTCATGTGGAACATCCTTAAACTTGCTAGTGGCGGTGAGACGGTTGAAATTCCTAATATGGTAATGCGGGTTGCCTTTTTCATGACCTCTAAACTTATTTGCTTGCAACATCGACATTAAACCCGTCTTAATCTCGAAATTCTCCGCAAGGATGGCGGGAATCACAATAGCCTCTCCAAAACCCTCGGTGGGTGCTTGTAGCAACTCCATCATAGTACGATTAGCCATGACGACTTCTTGTTCTACAATAGGTTCAACAATTGGAGGTTCTTCAACAATCAACGTCTCTTGATTGGCTTGCTTTTGAAGTCGTTTACGAGCTCGTTTTGCTTCATTACGAGTAATCATAAACTTCACGAAGAATGGGAGGTGAGCAAAGAAGATTCTTTTTGGGTGTTTTGTGAATTTTCAATTTTTTTGTGTTTTTGATGATATTTAATTTTTTTGGATTTTGGTGTATCTTCGTAGACAACAATCTACAAAATCTCTCCTCGAATCAAATTTTTGATTAAAGAAGCCTCAAAGGAATGAAAACGATCACGTGGAGTGAACGCCTTCGTATGACTTTAGAACTTTGGTGAAAACCAAATTGTTCAAGAGGGTTTAATCACAAAGAAAACCAAGCAAATATATTATACGTAATAATACTTTGGGCGGCAAAACCCTCGATTAGCCTTCAATCTCAAAATACTCACAAGCAAGCGGGGAAACGAGGCGGCGCGAAGCACTTAAGAGCCTTTTTCCTTAGGGTATATTTTAAAATACCCGCCTTATACCCACCTTATAGTTTGTATTTTTCAAAATCGAGCTTCACGAAAGTATTTATCTATTTTTGCCTTTTCTTTTTGTTTAAGATTCGAATACAATAATTAGGAGATCAAATCCCAATTAAGGTTGTGTTTTCACACTTTTGGAGATATTGTGAATTTATTGTGATACTTAATACAATATATTAATAATATTTGTACAAGAAAAACCAAGAAAACTGATAATACGTATTAGTAGAGTTCTACTAATACAAATACTATTTTGGTTAATATTAAACAACAATGCAAATTAATCACGACACACCTCCCCGGCAGCGGCGCCAAAATTGATTGTAGAGTTTTACTACTCTTTAGGAAAAGAGCGTAAATAGGGAAAGTATCAAGTGATGATTTAGGAAAACCAACAATAATGACCCTTAATGAAAGTTCGTTTCCCAAGGAGGTATATGTGTGTGACTAAGATGTACAAGATTTGAGATTAATATTTGGTTTAGAAGGGGATTAGAAGAGAAAATGACGAAGTCGTAAAAATAAAAATTAACACAAAATCACTATTAGAAAGTTAAGACGTAGAACCTAAAAAATCACCAAAATAAAAAGAAATTCTAAAAATTACCAAGAATTTACCAAAAATCAAAAATAATAAACTAAGAGTTTACCAATGATAAAAACTTTTTCAAACCTTTTAAATAATTAAATATTCAATTTTTAAATGCTAATTAAAGCCCTAAAAATCAAATAAATTATCAAAAAGCCCAAATAAAGATTTTTCAAGTGATAAACCTCTAAAATGACCTAAAATGATTAAAAACTGTTTTTAGAAATTTCAAAACTAATAAAAACTATTTAAAATGAATTAAAAACTATTAAAACTTAAAATAATTATAAAAATTAATCTATAAGTGATAAAATTATTCTAAAAGTTGCTAAATTCCTATTTTAATGTATTTAACCTAAGAAAAATGTAAAAAGTTGGAAAATGTGAAATTTTAAAAATAATAATAAAATAATAATAAAATAATATTAAAAATCCAAAAATTATAAAAAATTCTAAAAACTTGCAAACTAGTTTATTTTAACCTAAATAATCAGAAAATGAAAGCGAAATTACCAAAGTACCCCTAATGGGCCCTCAAATGGGCCAAATCCCAATTCAGTCAACACAAATGGGCTTTTGGGCCCAAAAAGTCAAACTTGGCCCAATTGACTTGGAAAAGCCCTATCTGACTTAAAATTTAATTCTAAGAACAAAACTCTAAAGGCCCAAAAGCTGAAAATGTGCTTATCACAGCTTATTGAACACAAAGCTTATTCTTATTGGGCTTTTCAGCCCATTAAGCCATAAGCTAATGCCATAAGCTCTAATTTGACACACAACCCTCTTTTTGGATGCTTAAGAGATCTATCAAAATAAATTTCCAATAAGCTCACTCAATAAGCCAGAAAATAGAAAAGCAAAATTCCACAAAACGACAAAATAGTCGTTTTTGAGAAATACTGAACCTCAGAAGCTCTAGTTTGTTTTAAAAGCTCACAAATAGCTTAACTAAGAATAATCAATCAAGAAAATCTCAAAAAGGCAAGCAAAATAAGCTGAAGGAGCAAATAAGCTGGCTGAAAAAGCCAAATAAGCTAGTTTTCTAGCAAAAGCTTAACCAAAAGACTTGTAAACTTCCAAACTTGATATTAAGCTGAGAAAAATGATTTCTATTACAAAAACTAAGTTGTTGCATGTACCAATAAGCAAAACAGATTCAAATAAGCTGAAAACCAAGTTTGACCAAAAGTCAAACGCTGATAAGTTGAAATCAAACGCTGACAGGAACAAAGAAGGCGTTGACAGACTTAATGAAGTGTAAGGACTTGTTTTTCACCCTGCTGGTCAAGGATTGAGTGCAAACCTTGTGAATCAAAGCTTACCAGTTGGGTAAACTTGATGTATTTTGGCACAAATAAGCCAATAAGCCAGTGAGCTTATAAGCTATGAACAAAGCAATCCAAATACCCAAATACCAATCACAAGCAGCATACAAATAAGGTCCAAGCAACAAAACAACAATCCTAATGCTAGAAATCACAATGCAACACCAAATGAGGTGGTCACTTTGCTGATGCAAATGACCACTTCTGCAGACTTTGATAAGCTATAAAAAACACAATAAGCCACCAAATTCAACAAGCAGATAACCAATAGATAGCTTATCACCCAAACTATTCCCAAACCAAATTTCAGACCTTAGATCCAACTAACAAAGAAGTTATTGGATCTGATGTGTTTGACCAAATTTAGGACCACTTTTATCAGATTTTTGCAAAACTCCAAATCCCTTTTTCAAACTTTCAGAAAGTAAACCAATGACTAAAACTTGTATATTAGGACTTGTTTAGACCACCCAAACCCAAAGAACCAAGGGGACAAGGCCACAAGGCCTTGATAACCAGTAATCCCAAACAACCCTTAATCAAGCACTTATCAAACAAACTTCTGATTTTAACTAATAACCTACTGATTTTAATGATCAAAAACACTTAAACAATAGCAAATAACACAATCAAACTCAAAAATCACCAGCACAAACACCAATACTCAAAATCAAAGCACCAAATCAAAAACAGTCATAAACATGAAATTTTTAGGGGAATCTTAACAAGAGATTATACCTGCCTTCCACAACATCCTAGGAAGGCCAGCAATGCTCCTTGGACCTTGTTCAACAACTAGAACAAGACCAAGGTACTTCAATGAAGATGATGCAAACTGCCTTGGTTGATGGTTCAAAGTAGAACCTCAAGGACTTTATATCTTCAACACAAACAGCAAACAACTCAACCAAGGGCTCTAATCCCTTCACAAGCTTGGTGTCAACAAGCTTGTAAGAGCTTATAGCTGATGGTCAAGGGTTAGTACACAAAATAACCAAAACAGAACCTAGGATTTCAAGGTTTTCAAACCTTAAAAACCTTATGAAACAAGACGTGCCTTAACCACAAGATTAAGGTAGGCCTTCACAATCAAATGGAACTCAGAATTAGGCTACTCAAACATCAAACTTTTAACTAAATCAAAAAGAGATTTCAAATTTTCAGAAATTAAAATTTTATTTAACTTAAAAATGAATTACAAAGATTAATAGCCTAAAACTGGAACAAAGGGACTCTCACATGTTGAGGTCTCCTTTTATAGGCAAATGCCTGGCTAACACTATTCATAAACCCTAGAAGTGAATTCCCAAATGTGCCCTTGAGGTCTTCTAGACGTTTTCTGATTTTGAGCTGTCCAATTTGATCAAGGTTGTTCATTTTAGCTTTGGAATGAAGCAAATGTTGTGGGTTGTTGATCTTGACACGTCACATGACTTGGAGGCTAAGTTGCTTGCTGATTGGTGGAAAGGGAATTGGGGGTGGGGTCCTTTGTGAGTGGGAGTGAGGGTTTTATGTATGGGATGTGTTTAAGGTAAGGTGAATCAAACGTGTGCCAAGGTAATTTCATTTTACCCTTTGATTTAAGTTGTGTAAAATCTGGGCTGTAAAAGGTGAATAGTACTCTTGTTTGATCCGTTTTTTGTAGGGTGGAAAGGTGTTTGGCGCAATAAACATTTGAATGTTTATTTTGCCCATATTTGGCCCTTGTGTTTCCTTTCTTTTGTCACTTGGAGATAAAAACCCATCAGCGCCCATTTCCTTTGTATCAACGTTTCATCACTTGTCACTTTTGGCACAAACTTTTCACAAAATGTTTCAAGGGTTATTTTTGACATGTTTTCATAATTGGAGGACTGATTTTGGACAATGTTGATCTTCAAAGGTCTTCAGTGTGTCTTTGGCTTGATGAGGGACCATAATTGACAATTTGAAATTGTTGAGGGACTAATCTTGCCATTTCTTCAAAGTTGAAGGACCTTTTGTGTAATTTTGACAAACTTAAGGGACCAAACTTGTAATTATGAATATACAAGGGTTTTAAGTGTCATTTCTTCAATAAATGAGGATCAATCTTGTTTGTCTTCAAGTCTTCAAGGTATTTTGTTTAGAATTCCATGATTAGGGCCTGGTTCTTTGTACGGCTTCGTTTCTCGTGTCCGTTTTTCCTTGTAACTTGTGATCTTTTGTCTTTTTCACGATATCCATACCTAAAATACACAAGTAAACAAACACAAGAATATATATGGTATTTTTATGACATTTTTATGCATTTAAAGCCCGAAAAGAACGATGAGATCATGTATAAATGCCATCTCATCAAAGGAATAATCAAAATTTTCTATCATGGTCTTGACGATGTTACCCAAGATGCATTGAACGCCGCAGCGGGCGGAATTTTCCTTTACAAAACCCCTAACCAAGCTTACGAATTATTGGATGACAAAGTCCTACTTAAGCTTGATTGGTCCAAAAATCACAAAAACAAAAACTCACGAAAAACCGTAGCTTTTGCCGAAGGAAGCAACAACCCAACCGACACTAAGAAAATTATGGCTCGAATGGATGCCATGTCTTCTAAGATTGAGGAGATTAAACACAAAACCTGCAAACACTATGGAGGAAACCATCCTTCTAGTGAATGTGATGACGTTGACCCACCCTTGACGAAGGAAGAAGAAGCCAACTTTATGAATACCTTTCATCGAACTCGATTTTATAACGATTATCGTAATCGCGATCGCGATAATTGGAGATCAAATGATAAACCAAGTTATGATCAAGAGGACAAGAAACCCACTCAAATCGAATACAAAAACAACCTCGAAATCAAAATCGACAACTTTATAGAATCTCAAAGAAAAACCAACATTTATGTTCGAGAAACATTCAATGACTTCAAAACAAAGTTCGAAACCACAACCAAAAACCACCAAGCTTCCATTCAAAACCTTGAAGCTAAATTTGATTGTTTGGCCGATAAACAATCGAATCGCGCTTCTGGTTCTTTACCAAGTAATACCAACCCAAATCCCAAGAACAACAACAAATATCGACCTACACAAGCTCGTAACGAGCAAGTGAATGTCGTATTTACGCGGAGTAGTTTATCTTACGAATCCCCTACCAAACCTACTCAAGATACACCAATCGAAATTCCATTCGATAGTGATAATGAGGATGAATCCCAACCAACCCATACCAAACCAACTGAAAACCAAACAGCCAAACCATATAAACTAAAAGTACCATATCCACAATGCTTACGCAAGCAAAAGATGCAAGCTAAGTATGGTAAATTCCTCGACATAATACAAGAAGTTAGAATTAACATGCCTTTAGTCGATGTTCTGGCTGGAATGCCAAATTATGGCAAATTTATCAAAGAACTTATCAAGAGCAAGCATAAGATTGAAGGAGTCTCTTCAACTTTTCTAAACGATGAATGTTCTGCCATTATCCAAAACAAAGTACCACCAAAACTGTGAGATCCTGGAAGTTTCCTAATCCCATGTACTTTTCCTCACTCATACTCTTGAAACGCCTTGGTCGATCTTGGCATAAGTATCAACCTCATGCCATACTCTTTGTATGCTAAACTCTCTAAAAACATTTTAAAACCCACAAAAATGAGCGTTCGACTCGCGGACCGTTCTTTCCAATACCCAATGGGGATAGCTGAGAACATGCTCATAGAAGTCAGAAAATTTGTTTTTCCTGTTGACTTTGTAATCTTAAAAATGGAAGAAGATAGCAAGGTACCCCTTATCCTTGGTAGACCTTTCCTAAACACAGCTGATGCTATGATTAAAGTTAAGCAAAAACAACTCAACCTTGGAGTTGGAGAAGATAGAATTTCTTTCTCTATCGATGAAGCTATGAAACACTCGTACTCTAATGACGATACTTGTTTTAGTATCGATGTCGTTGAAGAAATTGTTGAAGCCGATTTTGACGATCTTCTTGACGAAGGATGCGAAATTTTGCATTGTCTCGAAGGAACTATAATCGTAGAAGATCTTTTTGCTGAATTTGATGCCTTCATGGCCGACCATACCGATGATGAACCAATCATAAAAATCGACGAAGAAATCGAAGCCCCATTTGAAACTATAACTTTCGAAACCGATTTCAAAGTTAAGAAATCTGTTGAAGAACCTCCTACAGATTTAGAACTCAAACCTCTTCCTGAACATTTGGAATATGCGTTTATTCACGAAGAAAAACTACTCCCTGTAATTATTTCATCCCAGCTTTTGGAAGAACACAAAGACGATCTAATTGACATTCTCAAGAAGCACAAACAAGCCTTTGCTTGGAAAACTTCTGGCATTCCTGGCATATGTTCATCGTTCTGTAAACACAAAATCCAACTTTTGGATAACAAGAAACCAATTGTTGAAAAGCAACGAAGATTAAATCCTAACATGAAGGATGTTGTTAAAAAAGAAATCCTTAAACTCTTAGACTCTGAATAATCTACCCAATCGCCGATAGCCCATGGGTTAGTCCTATTCATTGTGTACCTAAAAAAGGAGGTATCATTGTAGTAACTAACAAAAACAACGAATTAGTACCAACACGAACCATCACCGGATGGCGAGTTTGTATTGATTATCGAAAACTAAATGATGCAACCGCGAAAGATCATTTCCCTTTACCCTTTATGGATCAAATGTTAGATAGACTCGCAGGAAATGAATACTTTTGTTTTCTCGATGGTTTTTCTGGATACTTTCAAATCCTAATCGACCCTATGGATCAAGAGAAAACTACGTTTACTTGTCCATTTGGAACTTACGCTTATAGGCGCATGCCTTTTGGCCTATGTAATGCACCTACTACTTTTAAGAGGTGTATGATTGCAATCTTTTACGATATCATTGAAGAATCAGTCGAAGTCTTCATGGACGATTTCTCCGTCTTTGGAAATTCCTTCGGCACATGTCTAAACAATCTCGATAAAATGTTAGCACGCTGAGAAGAATAAAATCTTGTGCTAAACTGGGAAAAATGTCACTTTATGGTTAAAGAAGGAATTGTGCTTGGACACAAAGTGTCTGGAGCTGGCCTTGAAGTTGACAAAGCAAAAATAGACGTAATCACAAAACTCCCACCACCTACTAATGTTAGAGGCATTAGAAGTTTCTTAGGTCATGCCGGTTTTTACCGAAGATTTATCAAAGACTTTGCGAAAATCGCAAGACCTTTAACCCAACTTCTAGAAAAAGAAAGAACGTTCGATTTTACTGACGAATGTTATTCAGCATTAAAAATACTTAAAGAAAAACTTACATGCACACCCATTATTACAAGCCCTAATTGGAACCTTTCATTTGTGCTTATGTGCGATGCTAGTGAACATGCCCTTGGAGCCGTCCTTGGACAAAAAGAAGGTAAACAATTTCATCCTATCTATTTTGCAAGTAGAACTTTTAACGCAGCCCAACAAAATTATACAATTACGGAAAAAGAACTCATGGTTGTAGTTTACGCGTTGGACAAATTTCGTTCCTACCTCGTGTTGTCAAAAACGATAGTTTACACCGATCATTCAGCTTTGAAATACTTGTTCAAAAAGCAAGACGCCAAACCTCGTCTAATACGATGGATATTGCTTTTACTAGAATTTGATTTGGAAATTAAAGATAAAAAAGGAGCTGAAAATGTTATTGTCGATCATTTATCTCGCATAGTGAATGATGATTATAGCGATGATGAAATCGATGATTTTCCCGATAAACATATAATGCAAGTAAGTACTGACAAAACACCATGGTTCGCAGACTTTGCAAACTATTTGGCTGTAGGTATTTTAAAAAAGGGAATGACGCACCAACAAAAGAAAAGATTTTTCTCTTAACTAAAAAAATACTTTTGGGACGATCCTTACTTATTTAGAATCTGTCCTGATGGAATAATCCAACGTTGTATTTCCGGATTTGAATCTCGAAAAATTCTCGATGAATGTCACTACGGACCGACCGGAGGACATTATGCCACGAACACCACCGCTAAAAAGTGTTCGACGCTGGCTTTTATTGGCCAACTATTATGTGTGAAGCTCATACCTTAGTACGACTATGCGAAGCATGTCAAAGGACTGGAAATATTTCTAAAAGAGATGAAATGCCTCTAAATAACATCCAAGTCTGCGAAATCTTTGACGTGTGGGGTATCGACTTCATGGGACCATTTCCTAAATCTTAAAAATGTGAATACATTTTAGTCGCCGTCGAATATGTATCGAAATGGGCCGAAGCTCAAGATTTACAAACAAAACGATGCCAGAGTTGTTATCACATTCTTAAAGAAATTATTCTGTCGTTTTGGAATGCCAAAAGCACTAATAAGCGATAGAGGAACTCATTTCTGTAACAAAATCATGGAAAAAGTTATGAAAAGATATGGATTGAACCACCGATTTTCTATATCTTACCACCCTCAAACGAGTGGTCAAGTTGAAAACACTAATAAAGCTCTCAAACGTATACTTGAAAAGACCGTTCAGAACAACCCTGCTTGTTGGTCTAAAAAATTAGAAGATGCTCTATGGGCCTTTCGTACCGCATTCAAAACACCAACTGGAACCACACCGTACAAACTGTTGTATGGAAAGACATGCCATCTGCCTATAGAAATTTAGCACCGTGCATATTGGGCACTTAAAAACTGCAACCCAGATCTTATTGCAGCTGGTGAAAAACGTAACTTTCAACTTCACGAGTTAGATGAATTTCAACATTACGCTTATGAAAGTTCAAGATTATATAAAGAACGAACAAAAGTTTGGCATGATCTTAAATTACGACAAAGAAAAGAATTCAAAAAAGGAGAAAAAGTACTTATCTTTATCTCGAAATATAAATTCAAGCAACCTAAGCTTACTTCGAGATGGACTGGACCTTATCTAGTGAAACACCAATATCCATCCGGATATGTAGAATTACATGGTCTTAACAATACCACCTTTATAGTCAATGGACATAGACTTAAACTCTATCATGAAGAAGAACACTGTAACGAAATCGAAGGAGAAGAAATTCCTTTCTTCTTAAAAATAGATCCGAGTAGCCGAGTCTGGCTGAAGACTCCAAACTTAGCGCTATTCGGAAGGCAATCCGTATTTTATCCCCACCTTTTAACTTAAGTGTGGAGGAGGACCTGTAAATAAATAAAACCGTCCTTGTATATATTGCATGTGTTTTGTTTTGTTTTATAGAATGCAGGAAAATAGCAAAATTGGAGCTCTAGCTGGATTCATCTCTCAAAGTCCCGCAATTTTCTACTACGCCCCGGGAAGTTCTCGTTTCCCTTTGCATTTTCCTATTTTTAATATTTTTATCAGTTATTACCTCGAGGACGATGTTCAACTTAAGTGTGGAGGAGGTGACAAATAGAAAAAATGAAAAAATACAATAAAATTTCTCCACATGAAAACCTTTTTGAAAAACAATAAAAATATATATGTTTGTAAATAAATAAGTTTTTAGCAAAGCAAAAATCTCATTGATTGACATTATAATTTAGCACAAAAATCCACTTCCCAAATATGTGAGAAAAACTTAGCCTTTTATTTCTCTATTTTGTGTGAAAGCCGATAATTTAGTATGCTTCAGAATTTGTGCTTGATTATCATTTACTAAACCACAGTGAGGTTAATTTATAGATATTTTTGAAAGGAAGCAAAATAAAATCACCCTTATATCATTTTAGTTAAGCTACACTGGCTTACTAAAATATGTGGCACTCATACGCATATGTTATATTATCCATTGTTCCAATATCCTTATATGTTATGCCTAACGACTTGTCAAGTTATAAAGTTTCTGATGTTCTCTTAAAAAATAAAAAAAAATAAAATAAAAGAAAAAAAATATATGTATGAAAAAGAAAGAAAAAATAGTCAAGTATTCTAGTATAGTTTATTCTATAACTTTGACAAAGGCATATACTTTTTGATCATACACCCACATCATTTATCACGTTTTGCTTCTTTGAAAAATTTATCTGGTGCTCACGCCGCAACGGTTATGTTTATGTGTCTTGTACAAACCTATGGTAGCTATCTATTTTATGACCGAGCTAATTGAGTGTTTCCTTACATTTACCCTTTTTGTGAGTGACACTTGTGTGAACTTAAAATCCAAACATTATCCATGTGAGGTGCTAAAGTTATTTTGTCATATGCTTTTGCTATTCATAAAAATTAAATCATTTTCCTATCATACTTCACAACACTTAAAAGCATTTTTAAAATAAATTGTTTTCTCGCTTTGATTGCTTGAGGGCAAACAATAGCTAAGTGTGGAGGAATTTGATAACGACCTAATTATACATATTCAACCTATAATTATAATGCCACTTTGCAGTATAAATAAGAGCTTCCAACACTTAATATATTGTGTTTTATATGCAGATGTGAAGTATGAAGGAGCAAAGTGAAGATATACAAAGAAGGGGCCTCAATATGCAATAAAGACAAAGATATTAAAAGAAGCTTCTGAAATCATCCAGAAGTGCGGCGCACAAAGTTATAAGTGCAGCGCACATTCGCATCTCCAAAGTGCGGCGCACTTGAGGAGAAGTGCGGCGCACTTGAGGAGAAGTGCGGCGCACATTTGACCCCAGACAGCACTATAAATAGAGGCCATTTCCATCCATTTTACACACACATCTCTCTCTCAATACTCCATAGCTCGAGTCTTTTAGTCTTTCTAGTGAATTTTCAGTATTATCCACTTTTGGGAGATACTTGTAACGAGATTATTCCACTCTTTGATTCTTGGAGGAATGATACAATCGTGACACTTGTGTACTCGTTTATTTAATCCAATCTAAGTATGATGTTCTCTTACTCTTTTCCAATTGTTACTTTGATTACTATGTTAGGCTAAGCTATTTGTGACTATATGGGTATGTGAATATAATTAGTGATGATGCTATGATATGATCCTTTATAAATGATTTTAAGCTAATGCTGTAGAACCATTTTACCTCCTAGTTCTACAAACCATATTTTATCTAAGTTGATTTGTTACGATATTTTGGCATTGAGAAACGCAAATTGTTATAATAAGTTTTCTAGAACTTGTCTATGGTCATGAATCTTTTGTTGGAGAAATCCGCTTAGAAACTTGATAAAATATTGAACTTGTTGGCAACTTGTTTTGAGCTTAAACGCTTAAATAAACATAAGTCTTTAATCAACCCAAGTAAATTATGTAAACGCTATTTTAACGAAAAAGGATTATCACACTTTACTTACACAAACATATCTCGATCATTATTATCATCATCACGAACTTATACGAACTATCCCATATTAGTCATATTTGTTATTATTAATATTACTTCAAACATTTATTTCTTCAATTGTTATCTTGATTACCAAAAACGAAACTAAGTCTCAGCGAACGATCATGGCTTACCACTACAAAGCTATATTACGAACGAAAGGGTATACTTGCCCGTGTTTGTCTTCTAGTCCCTTGTTTTGTTTAAACCTTGTAATATAAATTTAAGACATGCAAACGAACATCATTGATCTTACATGGTCAATGTGTCATTGTTAATGATGAACTAGGAACATTGTGAATATGAGAATGATAAGGATTAAACCTTGGTTTGTGAAGAGATTGATAAAACACATTCTCACTTTCTTTGATATTTGGTTTATATGTAACATATGAGTAATTGGGGAAATATGTTTATATGTTATATTTAGGTACTATCATGTCTTCAGGATATCAAAATAACCACCTACTTACTAGAAGATACATGCCTAATCCCTCTTTGACAAATCAAACTCGCTCTTTTCAAAACACTTATCACAATCTTGAATCTCGTTGTTTCCATGAAAGACGTATTGTTCCTTCTAACCTTCTTGGACTTGAATTCATTCGATTCATGTTCAATACCATTGGCTTTGATTGTTTGCTTGATATAGATGAGCCAATCTTTCCTTCTTTCCTCATGGAGTTCTTTAACTCGTTCAAGCTAATGTACATCAACAATGGTCTATCTATAAGATTTTCCATCAAGGGGAAAACCTTTGTGTACACGCTTGAGGAATTTGGTGAGATTCTCGGAGTTCCATACGAAGGTCAATGTAGGTTCACTGATGCTTGAGGTTTAAACCACTTAGAATCAGCCCTTATTGATGTGCATTATGTGACCGAGATTCCTTCGACTTCGGCCATCTCTCGTGCCCTTGCTACACCTCGTGAACATCCTGTTCTTGGTAAGTTTGAAGGAGAATTTTGTTCTCTCACTCCTTGGGAATTACTAACTAGCGATCTTAGTGATTTTATGGTCCCTTGGGCCGAAATCATTAGGGAAAATGCAATGTGTTTGGTTGGTGATCGCAAACATGTCCCCGCTTGTCTTGCACATATGTTGTGTTGTGTTGCAACCACTACTCCATACAACCTTGCATTCTTCATAGCTAGAAGGATAAGATTTGTTCTCAATGGATCTCGTTATACTCTTCCTTATGCCATGATTCTGTCATGGCTTCTTAAGAGAGTTCTTCTTGACTATCCTCCTCTAAATCCTTTATTTTTTCACTTCGTGGATCGAGTCATGCTTCCTATTGAAGGGAATGTCTCTTCAGTTCCCACACATGATTAAAATGAAGATGAAAATGTCTCTCAAGACAATTCTCTCATTTCTCGTTATGACTTGTCATCATCTATCTCTCAATTGTCTTCACTAGACATTGATTTAAACTATTAGTACTGTCTCAATCTTCATCTTCAAGATCGAATCAGAAATGAATCAAGGCAAGGAGGAAATGTTCATAGATGAATTATATATACCACTCTTGTGTGACTAACATTTGTGTAAACATGTCTGTAGTGTTGAACTTTATCTCCTTTATCTTTACTCTTAGGATGTTGTGTATCCTTTAACTAACAATTTGTGTTTGGATTATCTAGTATTTTAATCCTAATTATCCATGGTATCGATATTTTGATTTATATGGCTCTGTGCATCTTGTGTGTTAGATAGCCTCCTAGTTTTGTGATTATTAGTTCACTTTGGCTTGATAAACCTTGGTATAAAATCTGGGCTAGCAAAAGTTTGAGGAAGTGCTATTTTTGAATACCTCTGGTCGCGGTTCCATATCAAACCCGCGGTTCCTTAGCAATAAGGAATCGCGGACATACATAAGGAACCGCCTAGTACTGTTTCAACAGAGTCTTTGCTTTACACTGTTTTCTTTAATCTATGTAAAACTTTGATAAAACTTTTGCAAAAACTTGCACTTTCCTAAACTAGGCTACCTAATTTCATTGTTCACATAAAATGATTTTAACCTATCACTAGTTTGGATCATCCCCTTCTCTTCTTAAACCCTCTCTTGTTGATTGTGTTCTTCATCCCTTCAACTCTTCTCTAAAGCTTAACACACAACCACGGTATCCACTAGAACATCCACTTCTCCCAAAACTTCCTCCTCCAAAAGAAGCCTTAAAATTAAGATTAAGATACCTAACATTGGTTCTTCATCTTTTCACACTCCCAAAAATGAGATATCTCCCATTCTCATTCCTTCTTCACCTTCACCACCCCTTGCTCCATGCAATACAAACTCAACCCATGGTACTAACCATTCACATGGTTCTACCTCCTCTTCATTCCAATCAAGAACGAATGAGCTTTCTTCACCTTTCACCCCTAGTCCTCATTTGGATGGGATTTCTCAACCACAACCTCTACAAAGCATTCCCTTTGTACTTGAGCCTTTGGTTACCTCTCCAATTAATCCACCAAATTCTCCCATCTCACCCTTGAACACTATGCCTCCACCACCTCCTCCACCCTCTAACACTAATGCTCCTATTTTGGGCATTCCTATTCCCCACTTCATGGGTGATCCTTACTTCTTTGGGTTCCTAGAAGCTCATGGTGTAAATTGCCCATGTTGTCTCTATAATAACTAAATAATTCAAAACCTAAGGTTGGAGATGCTTGGTCTTCATAGAAGGTTGCATGATTTCTTGCTTACCTGGTTCTCCATGCCTTCTCCTAGGAGATGAATGATGGTTTTTAAAATAACATGTTTTTAAAGAAGGTCAAGCCAAAGAGGACTATGAATTCAATACCTAGTTTTAGCTATCTTTATAGTAGTTAATTGTCTTTTTATTTCTTGTATTTCCTTCTTTTCCCTCATGATTTTCTCATGTGGATGATTTATGGATTTAGTTTTATGTGTTTTAATCTATGTGATCACATTAAACAACTTCAATTTATTTAAAATTGAACCTAAATCTATTACAACCTCTAAAAACTTGACTTAAAATTGCATCAAAATGTTATCTAAATATTTTGTCACCCTTTGTCAAGACATCCTTTGTGAATGTGTTGCTTTTATGCAACCCTAGCATACTCTTGTGCTAAAAGAGGTAAAAATCCAAGATTTTCAAAATTTTGAAAAAGTCTTATTTTTCTCCAAAACTTTTGAAAATCAAGGTTTGTTGTCCACTGGACGCGGCTCCATATCGATATGGAACCGCGGGCTATATTAAGGAACCGCGCACAGTCTAGCCGTTCTTTGCTTTTTTGGTCTTTCTTCTTTGACCACTGTCTTAGTTAAGATTCTTTGTTTACCCAATTTGGATAAACATTTCCTTAAACCTTTCTTTTTCATTTCAAATCTTTGCCTTGTCTATTTTCTTTAAATTCTTCTCTTTTGGGAGTTCTTTTCTCCATCCCTCATAATGCCTAATTCTTCCTTTCCTAACCTTGACATTTCTTTGTCACAAACTTCTCAACCTAAAGCTTCTTCTTCTAAGCTTTCAAAGAAACCGAAAATCTAGATTAAACCCGTTTGGATAAAAAAGAACAAGAATCCTCATGATTCTTCTTCTCTAAAATCCTCCAAGAATTCCTCTTTCTCTCCGATTCAATATTGGAATGAGACTTACTCTATAAATCCGATTACCAGAGAAAAGGAAATTCTTCCACCACCACCAAAACCTTTCAACTCTCCTCAACTCGATGACCTATCTTCTTTCCCTAATCTCACTAGACATTGTGAAAACATCTCTTATCAATTATCTTCCTCTCCACTAACCTCTAATTTTGATGGACCTTCCCCATCTAACGACTTTGTTTTGCATCATGGTTCCTCGTGTGCTGGTTTTCGTTTTCAACAAATTGAACTTGCTCATATCTATGACAAGCTAAATTTCCTTGAATTCCTCCTCACTCGACCTCCTCTCATAGTTTTCGTTCCCGTGAACAAAACTTCGAATGATGCTTCGTCGTCTTTCTTTTCCAACTAAGGCACATTTTATACTTTAGTTGTTTGAGTCAATAAAACTTAAGCAATCTTGGAGGATTATCACTATTAGATTAGTTTATGCTTTGTTGTTTATTTTCCATATTTTTTACTTTAAATATTCATATTGTGTGTATGAATATTTCTCTTGTTTGTTATTTCATATTTGTGTAATATGAATGTTATGTGTGTTATCTTTCCTACTAATTCTATTTCACACATTTGTTAAAGAGTTGATCATGGCTAAAACCTAAATTTAATTATGGGTGATTTCATAAATTCTAAATTTTAACCCATTGACATTTTAAATCATCTTTGATTGGTTTGGATGTTTTTTTTTTTCCTTTATTCCACCAATTGAACTATGATATTGTCAATACACACTCTTTGGACATACTTAGCAAATGCTTGCTTCTAATATGAGATTTCTTTTCCTTCTCCCTCTCAAGTAAGTTAGTAAGTAGTGCACATACATACATTGGTGTTTCTTTTCTTTCTTCAAACCTTTGTGTAGCATGTCACCTTAGCTCATGTCTTGGTGCCCCAGGAAAGGGGGAGTAAGCACCAAGGGGGAGCTACTAGCAAAAGTCCGGTTCTTTTCTTCTTCAAAGACTTGTGCTAACATTTTTGCTTCGACAAAGGGGGAGAAATGATAGTGATAAACTCGTTAATAATTCGAGTAAACTTGTATTTTACATAAATGAGTTTATAGTTTGTCGTAATCAAAAAGGGGGAGATTGTTAATGCAAAGCAATGCCTAAAAACCTTGTTAGTACTAATTAATATTTCTTAGTTTTGATCACGACAAATTACAAAGACATTTATTTTCAAACACAATCATAAAACGAATTATCTAACAAACACTATCATCAAGGTAATAATCGTTACACTAACATATCTTAATCATGCTTAGTGATCATAAAAGTGATTAGCCTTAAAACTCAATTTTGTCAAATGTAACAAAAGATTTTTAATAAACTTTATTTTTAAGAAAATGTTTTATTAAAATAAAAATGTAAATTTGATTATGGCATATTCCAAATGCCATAAGAATATCCTTTGAAGGTTTAAACAGGCTCAGATATTTCAAATTCACTAAAAGACAAAAAACAGCGGAGTCTAGTACCCGCGGTTCCTTAAGTTTCAACGCGGTTCCCTATCGATAAGGAACTGCTTGGGTAGATAAGGAACCGCCCCCAGATAGCCGTTGTCATTTATCTTCTATAAATAGTGGATCAAATCTGCATTCTCATTAACCCTTATTGGACATCTCTTTCAGCCTTCTTTCTCCTATCTAATCCTAGTCAGTTGTAAATGATCACTTAATGTGTTAAGTATGTTTACTCATGATTATCCTCTTGATCTCCTTCTTTACCTTGTCCAAAGAGAAGATCACTCACACACGTGTGATGTGATTAAAGATGAAGCATCGATGAAGATCACCTTCTCCTAAAGATCTAGTCATGTTCATCATTTGTTTATTTGTGTCTTGTGTAGATACAATGTATTTGTGAATACTTTGACTAGTTGTGTTCATCCAAGCTATATGTGAATACTTGGATTAGAGTTGTGTAAATCCATTGCACATGTGTGTACTTGGATTTGTGTTGTGTAGATTCAAGCTACATGTGTGTACTTGGATATGTTTAGTTGAGTTGTAATTAGTTATGTTACTTCTCACTAAACTATAAAGTGATGTGGATGTGTCTTGTGAGTTCTCAATAAACTATAAAGTGATATGTAGTTGTGTTGTGTGAAGTTCTCACTTAGCTTCAAAGTGAAGAGTCGTGAAAATTGGTTCTATCTTTGGATTAGAACTCGACATTTAGCCTTGTGTCGGAAAATGGTGAAGTATGCAACGTTGTGAAGATTGGTTCTAGCTTTGGATTAGAACTCGACATCTAGCCTTGTGTCGTAAAATGGTGAAGTGGGCGACGTTGTGTAGATTGGTCCCAGCTAAGGTCGGTCTCGACATTTAGCATAGTGTCGGAAAATAATGTAAGTGACGTTGTAAGGTTTTCTCCGCCAAGAAGGGAGCTTGTGGATATAGTGGAAATCTCGAGTAAGGTATACTCGAGGAGTGGAGTAGGAACGAGGATAGAGCCTCGTTGCCGAACCACTATAAATCTTGGTGTCTTCCTACTAGGTTTTTTCTTTCCTTACTCATTACTTACATTTATTATCATTATACTTACTACACATTGTTAATGCATTAGAATTGAACCTAATCATTATGCAACTTGCTTTCAAGTAAAAGATAGTTTTGTGCACTCATCTAATTGAAAGGAATTTTAATTAGAAGATAAACCGATGAGAAACTATTCAACCCCCCCCCCCCCTCTTCTAGTTTCTACAGAATACATATCTACCACCTCGAGCTATGTTACTATTCGCTCACATAAAACAATATTTTATTGAACTAAGCTCATGACGTCAAAACTGACGTGAATTCACCAAAGTGACCGTCATGACAGGATTTCATGACTAGTAACCTACAGGTCCAGGTTACCCATTAGTTCTAAAAAAGTATGCTCGATTACCCACACGAACGGGTAACACAAACAAGATTCGTTAAACCCAATAGATCTATTTACATTATTAGCGCACACGGATGTGTTTAATGACTCATGAAATTTAGGAAACAGTTTGGGCACTCGTGCAATAACATATTTCAGTAAAATCATATAGTTCAAAAACACATGTATTCCATTTTTAGCATATATCCCTGATTGTGGTAAAATACGTCTTTTAGGAAAAAGAGTGTATATGAACGATAAGTATTAAGTGATGATTCAGGAAAATCAAACACTAATGACCCAATTAAGTTCGTTTCCCAATGAGGTATATGTGTGTAAAAAACTTGTAAATGATTTGAGATTAATATTGAGAAAGAATGGATGAGAAAATAGAATGAAGGATACGTGAAAATTATTACTACGACGACTTAATTAAAAACCGAAAAAAGAGCTAAAATAAAAATTAATTCTAGAAATTCCAAAAAGAATACCAAAAATCCAATAAAATGAACTAAGAGTTTACAAATGATCAAAAAAATTTCAAACCTTTTAATTAATTAAATATTAATTTTTAAATGCTAATTAAATCCCTAAAAATCCAATTAATTATTAAAAAGTCCAAATAAAGATTTTTCACTTTGTAAACCTCTAAAATGAGTTAAAAAGACTAAAAACGATTTCTATGAATTTTTAAACTAAGAAAAACTATTTTTAAATGATTAAAAACTATTATAATATTAAAATAATTCTAGTAATTAAGAAAATGATGCTAAAATTAATCTAAGAGTTTTAAAAATCCTATTTTAATGTATTTGACCTAAAAAAAATATAAAAGTTGCAAAAATGTGAAAACTGAAATTTAATAATAAAATAATATTAAAATATTATTAAAAATCCAAAAAATATAAAAAATTCTAAAAACTTGCAAACTAGTTTATTTTAACCTAAATAAACAGAAAATGAAAGTGAAATTACCAAAATACCCCTATTGGGCCCCCAAATGGGCTAAAATAAAAAAACAGTGCACTTAAATGGGCTTTTTGGCCCAATAAGATCAAACTCAACCAAATAAGCTGAAAATCACCAGTCTAACTCAAAATTTGATTTTAAGCACAAAATTCTAAAGGCCCAAAAGCTGAAAATGTGCTTACCGCAGCTTAATAAGTCAACAGCTTATTCTTAATGGGCTTTTTGGCCCATTAAGCTATAAGCCAATGCCATAAGCTCTAATTGAACACACAACATCTTATTGAGATTCTAAACCAATCTGCAAAAGGAAATTTTGAAAAAGCTTAAGTAATAAGCCAGAACTTTGAAAATAACTTTTTCACTAAACGACAAAATAGTCGGGTTTGAGTTCTAGAGGGTTTCAAAAGCTGATTCTTTTTGAAAAAGCTCACAAATAGCTTAACTAAGAATAATCAAGAAGAAAAATCACAAAAAGCCAAGTAGATAAGTTGTGGAAGCCAATAAGCTGGCTGAAAAAGTAAAATAAGCTAGTTTCCTAACAAAAGCTTAACCAAAAGACTTGTAACTTCTCAAATATGATATTAAGCTGAGAAAAATGAAACCTATCACAAAATTAAAGTTGTTGCATGTACCAATAAGCAGTTCTGAAAAATAAGCCAAATTGTGCTTATTTGACCAAAAGTAGAAGTCCACCAAATGTTACCAAATGACCAAGGATTGATTATAAGCTTGTTTTAAGCAACTTTTATGAAGAACTCAAGGCTGAGCCCTTGTGAATCAAGTGGTCAGTTAACCAAAACTTGACAGATTTTGGCAAATTCAAGCCAATAAGCCAGCAAATAAGCAAACCAAATAGCAAGAAGCACTCACAAGCAGCACAATAACAAGATTCAAGCAGTTAAACAACAAGGCATACACTAGAATAGCAACTGCAAGTCTAAAATGAGGTGGTCACTTTGCTGATGCAAATGACCACTTCAACCAACTTTGATAAGCTCTAGCACCCACAATAAGACACTAAAATCAACAAACATATATTGCACAGATAGCTTATCACCTAAACGCTTCTGAAACCAAATTTCAGACCCTAGATCTAACAAACAAAGATTTTATTGGATCTGATGTGTTTGACCAATTTCAAACCAATATTTTCAGATTTTTCCAAAACTTTGAAATCCTTTTCCAAACCTCTTGAGACTTAACCAAGGACCAAAACCAGTGACAAATGACCTGTTTAGACTATCCAAACCCTAAGAACCAAGGACACAAGGCCACAAGGCCTTATGGTCCCAAAAACTAAACAACCTTGTTTTAGCCCCTTTTCAAACAAACTTTTGATTCCAACACACAACCTACTGATTTTATGATTCAAATATCTTACCTAGGTGACAACTAATAGATAAAACTAATAAAACACAAAGCACAAACATAAGAACACCAAATCAAATGGCAAACCTCATAACAGATATGAACATGATATTTTTTAGAGGAAACTGAAATAGAGTTTATACCTATCCCCCACAACTTCCTAGGGAGATCAGCTATGCTCCTTGGACCACTCTCAACAGCTAGAGAGTGACCAAGGTCATTGAAACAAGAAGGATTAAGGTCTGCTGATGGTTCAAAGTAGAACCAGACCTTGATATGTATGATCTTCAACACAAGGCAACAAACAGCCTAACCAAAGGCTCAAATCCCTTCACAAGCTTGGTGTCAACAAGCTTGTAAGAGCTTAGGGCTTATGGTTAAGGGCTAGTACAAGAAAAATAGGAAAACAGATTACTGATTTCAAGCTTATTTCAAACTTGAAAACCTTACCAAACATAAACGTGCTTTAACCAAAAGATCAAAGCACCTTTATAACATCAAATGGAACTCAGAATCACTCTTAAACAATACCAACTTTTAAAAACATAAAAAGGAATTACAATTTTCTTAAAAATACCAAACTTTTATAAATTTAAAAAGGGATTACAATGTTTAAAGAGTAAAACTGGAACAAGGCTCTCTCACAAGTTGAGGAGTCCTTATATAGGCCACAAGGGCTGAGTTTACAATGAGAAACCCTAGCTACAAAATCTCTAAATTGCCCTTGAATGCTTCTAGACGTTTGTTGTTGTTGAGCTGTCCAAAATGATCCTAAGTGTTCATTTTAGCTTTGGGACCAAGTAATGAGTGTGAGTCGTTGATTTGGCCGCGTGGCATTCCTTGGAGAGGAAGTAGTCACATGATTGGTGAACGGGTGAATGGGGGTGGGGTCCTTGGTGAGTGGGTGTGAGAATTTGGGCGTGGGAATGATTCGTGTGAGGGTTAATTATGTTTTGGTTAAGTTAATTGGGAATAACCCTTTGACTGGTAAAATTAATAATCTGGGTGATGAAGGGTGAATAGTAACTATTTTGATCCGGTTTTTGTGGATTGAGTTTGTGTTTGGCGCAAATTTTGTTTGAATGTTTCACTTGCACAATTTTGGCCCTCGGTCTTTGGAAAACATGGTATAACAAGTTTATTTTCCAAGCAACTCATTTTTCCTTTGTTATTGAAGTTTCTGAATTCCCACTTTGGCCACAAAAAGTTTCTAAACAAAGTTTTAGGGCTTTTAACACTTTAGCATTTTTACAACTTCAGTCCTTTTGATATTTAATCTATTTTAAAAGGACTAGAAGTGTAATATTCTTGAACTTCAAGGGCTTCTTTGGATCTTGGACTTTATGAAGGACCATTATTGACAATTTAGTATTGTTGAGGGACTAAATTTGCCAATTCTTCAAACTTTAAGGACCTTTTTGTAATTTTGATAAACTTAATGGACCAAACTTGTAATTATGAATATACAAGGGTATTAAGTGTAATTTCTTCATAAATGAGGGCTCAATCTTGTACATCTTCAAATCTTCAAGGGTTTTTCTTTGATAATTCACAAACTAGGGCCCGGTTCATTGTGTGGCTTCGTTTCTCGTGTTCGTTTTTGCTTGTTTCTTGTAATATTTTGTCTTTTTCATGATATCCATACCTAATATACACAAGTAAACAAACACAAACATATATATATGGTATTTTATGACATTTTAATGCATTTAAAGCCCGAAAAGAACGATGAGATCATGTATAAATGCCATCTCATCACTCTCCCATACTAAACCATTGTCGTGCCCTCACGCAAATGCTTGAATAAAGTATCTAAGCATCTCCAAAATTCAATTTTATTAACCTTTATTGAAAAGTAAAAGACTTGCAACAATACTACGAAGATGTGTAAAGACATAATGTATGATTTTCATCACGTGTGTGACTTTTAGGGTCAATAAATAGAAACAAGTGAATGTCCCATAGAGTAAATTTCGTCATCCTTGATTGTCATACATTCCATGCTAAGTGCAAAAACAAGATCATTGTTGGTACAAGTCACAATGCTAACACTACTCATACGTTCAAATTGTGTAATACTTTTTCTCCCCGCAATCCTAGTTATTATGAAAGGAAATGGGTTTCTAGAACTTTTTAACTATTTGTCATGGATCACAAGTGATTCATATTGACTTATTTGAGTATTTATTAGTCCGAAAGTAAAGTAGCACTATTTAATCAATAATTAGTCGAAGGACAAAATCTTTTAAAACGGCTTCTCGTGTATCTCCTTAAGTTCATATCTTGGCATAACTCGTTTCATGATTTGAGACCTTTCTCGGACCGATATTTGGCATGTACTTCTTAAAATCTTGGGAAGACGTTCTTGAAATTATGGTCTTCTCTTCATATTTTGGAATTTCTTCACTGGACGTTTTTGAGAGATTCTTCTTACTTGGACCACGACTTCATCATTTTTCTTCAATCTTTATTTTGGATTTTGATATACAACGATCTGCCTCCTTTTAGGACTTGGATATATTTATCCTCATACCTTTTAAGGGTCTTTTTGGATAGACTTTCTCCATGATCTTTAGGGGAGTAATTGCTTTTCGTCGTATGTCTCGATCCTTCATATTGATTTAAGAACAATGATACTTCACATCATCTTGGATCTTTAGCAACAAAATAGAGCTCCTCGTGCCTTGTTAGGGCCTTTTTGGATCTTCACCAATCATCGCATCCCGCTTCAATAAGTTATGCCTTGGCTATGAACTCTATTCAACCCCAAGCAACTTTTAAATGATCTTGTGCTAGAAGCTAAGTAACCTTTCAAATCGTACGACCTTACTTATTGCAATTATTTTTATTCCTAATGCATTGATCTTATGGGAGAAAAAGCCACAATTAAAAACATATGAGTTTTTGAAAGAACATTTTCATGTTCTACGTTTAGCATGATCACTTGTCTAACTCTATCATTTCTTGTTCTTCACTATTTAAAGACCTCTAATTAAAGAGACTCGTGAATACTTAGCCATGCAAGTCAAAATTAGGCCAAATTTGGATTAGCTTTCATCAAGACTATATCAAATCGAAGTTTTGGGTTTTCAAGCCACCTATAGGATCTTGCACTTTCTTGGAATTTTTCAAGTTTAGAGAATGCATTTTATAGTTCCCTTGATAAGTGACTTTCTAGGATCAATTATAGGAACTTGCGAAAAGTTCTTGTTCTTAACCCGAAAGAGCTAAGACTTTCGCGTTTTAAAGTTCCCTATATAAATGTCTAGCAAAACTTGATTCGAGCGGGTTAAGGAATGTAAAGAGCTCCAGATGCCCATCAATTCAAAAATTATCTCTTATTCTACCCATCTGAAAATATACATTCGTGTCTTAAAAACACTTATTAAAACTAAGAAAAATTTTAAATTTGGCCATTTTAGCCTTATTAGCAACAAAACAAAACAAAACGTTGAAAGTTGGAAAACGTGAGGGCGTAGCAAAGCAAGCATCTATTCACCCCTCGTACTAAAATTAAACATTGTCCTCAATGTTTCGAGTCTAAAGGTGGAGCACCCCCATACTAGAGACGAAGAGTCTATGCTTAGGATCTAGCATGGAAAGGGTGATCAACAATATATATAAAGTCGTTTATTAATTATGTTAAAAGATAATTGTTATAACAATAAAGGATATGTCATGGATTCGTGAAAAAATCTTCCAGAAAACGATCGAGGCTCACGTAAACGAACACGAGAGTCTTCAATCGTGGCGATGATGATGATCTAGATAACACATTCACAAACAACCACGAGACAACGAGTTGGAAGGGCAAAAATCCACTCTCATTATTCTATTAGAAAGCATAAAAGGATAAGCATGGGATCTCCCCCACGGGGCACCTTATTTTTTATTACCGAGTCATGAGCTCGACTCGATCCCCTCAATGCTAATTATCATTGGGGAAGGTGACTTGGTCGAGGTCGTCCAACGAAGGACTTCCTAACCAAAGTAGTGCTTAAGCCTATGTCCATTCACCTTGAAGTTAGGACCATCATTTTGAGCTAGCTCGATGGTCCCATAAGGAAACACTTGTGTTATGGTGAAAGGACCCGACCAACGAGATTTCAATTTCTCGGAAAATATATTTAATCGATAGTTAAAAAGTAACACTTGATCACCAATGTTAAAAACCAGGTTTTTAATCTTTGCATCATGAAACTTTTTAGTCTTTTCTATAAAAATTAATGAATTTTCATAAGCATTATCTCTTAATTCATCCAATTCATTCAATTGTATTTTCCAGTGATCTGTCGCGGTCTTCAAATCATAATTTGCATGCTTAAGGGCCCAATATGCCTTATGCTCCAATTCAATGGGCAAATGACAATTCTTTCCATAAACCAACTTATATGGAGTACAACCGATAGGTGTCTTATAAGCGGTCCTAAAGGCCCATAAAGCTTCATCGAGTTTGCCAGACCATGAAGCACGGTTTTCTCCAATCGACCTCTCTAAAATCCTCTTCAAAGCTTGGTTTGAAACCTCGACTTGCCCACTCGTTTGCGGGTGATAAGCCGTAGAAAGACGATGAGTAACTCCATATTTCTTTAAGACCTTCTCGAATTGGTCATTACAAAAATGGGTTCCACGATCGCTTATAATAGCACAAGGGGTTCCAAACCGAGAGAATAGTTGCTTCAAAAACTTCACTACCACACGAGCATCATTAGTAGATAAAGCCTTAGCTTCCACCCACTTTGAAAGGTAGTCGACGGCGACGAGGATATACTTGTTACCATGAGACGATGGGAATGGCCCCATAAAGTTTATGCCCCAAATGTCAAAAATCTCACACACTTGAATTATGTTTTGCGGCATTTCATCACGTTGAGACGATTTTCCTTGGCGTTGGCACGAATCACACGACTTCACAAGTGCGTGTGCATCACGATAGATCGTAGGCCAAAAGAAGTCGGCATCAAACACTTTCTTAGCCGTGAGATTAGCACCGTGGTGACCACCCGTGGGTCCCTCGTGACAAGCTCTATGGATGTTAGAAGCTTCGGTACCAAAGACACAACGTCGAACGAGTTGATCCCCATAAACTCGAAAGAGATAAGGGTCGTCCCAAAAATAGAACTTGACGTCACGAAAGAATTTTCTCTTTTGTTGTGTCGTCATACCCTTGATTATGAAGTTCCCCGCATGGTAATTTACAATGTCGGCAAACCATGGGGTGGTGTCTTTAGAATTCACTACATCAAGAGTCTCAAGAGGAAATGTTTCGGTGATTTCCTTATTCTCGAAGACATCTTTGTGAGGATCTTCTAGACGAGAGAGATGATCGTCCGCTAGATTCTCGGCTCCTTTTTTGTCAGGCACGGTGACATCAAGTTCTTGGAGGAGGAGCATCCAACGAAGCAATCTCGGCTTAGCGTCTTGCTTAGCTAAGAGATACTTGATAGCCGAATGGTCGGTATACACGATACTTTTAGTCAAGACGAGATAAGGTCAGAATTTCTCAAAAGCATAGACCACGACAAGGAATTCCTTTTCCGTTGTGGTGTACTTTAATTGAGCCTCGGTCATCGTCTTACTAGCATAATGGATAGGAAGGAAATGCTTTTCATAACGTTGCCCTAAGACAGCCCCTATAGCATAATCACTTTCATCGCACATGATTTCAAAGGGTAATTCCCAATTAGGAGCAACAAGAATGGGAGCTTCAGTAAGTTTCCTTTTAAGAGTTTCAAAAGCTCTAACACAATCCTCATTGAAATTAAAAGGAGCATCCTTCTCGAGAAGGTGTATCATTGGTTGAGATATTTTCCAAAAGTCTTTGATGAAACGACGATAAAAGCCCACGTGGCCTAGGAAACTCCTAACTCCCTTGACGGTTTTGGGATGAGGTAACTTGGCGATGACGTCTACAATAGCTTTATCGACCTCAATCCCCGCTTTCGAGACCTTGTGCCCTAAGACGATTCCTTGTTTACACATAAAATGACATTTTTCCCAATTAAGCACAAGGTTGGTTTCTTCACAACGTTTTAACACTTGCTCGAGATTAGAAAAATACGACGTGAACGAATTTCCAAACACCGAAAAGTCGTCCATAAATACTTCCATCGACTTATCGATCATATCATGAAAATAGCCATCATACACCGTTGAAACGTACCCGGTGCATTACAAAGTCCGAAAGGCATTCTACAATAAGAAAACATTCCATAAGGACACGTAAACGTAGTTTTATCTTGATAACGAGGGTTGATAGGGATTTGAAAGTAACCGGAGAAACCATCTAAAAAGTAATAGAATTCATTTCCCGCGAGTCGCTCCAACATTTGATCCATGAAGGGCAAAGGAAAGTGGTCTTTACGAGTGGCGTCATTTAACTTTCGGTAGTCAATACACACCCTCCAACCGGTCACAACACGAGTGGGAATTAACTAGTTGTTTTCGTTGGGCACAACGGTCATTCCTCCCTTTTTAGGGACACAATGGATTGGGCTCACCCATGGGCTATCGGAGATAGGATAAATCATTCCCGCGTCAAGGAGTTTTAAGACTTCCTTTTTTATGACATCGTGAATTTTGGGGTTTACCCTTCTTTAACTTTGAATTGCGGGTTTGTAGTCCTCCTCCATTAAAATCTTGTGAGTACAAAATTTTGGGTCAATACACTTAATGTCGGAAATTTTCCACGCAATTGCCCCTTTATAAGCTTTAAGAACTTTCAAAAGTGCGGTTTTTTCATCATTAGCAAGATATTTTGCAATAATAACCGGCAACTTGTCATCACCTTCCAAGAATGCGTATTCAAGGTGAGATGGAAGATCTTTCAATTCAAGGATAGGCGGTTCCTTGATCGAAGATTTTTTCTCAACACTCATAACTTCCATTGGGGTGGAATACAAGTATCATTACCAATAATTACCTCATCTTCATTGTCGATTTCATTTGAAATAAAATCGCCTCCTTGGAATGGAGTGATATTTGGTGTAGAATTAGCAAGAATCATATCCAAAATAGTGGGATTGCCACTTGACGAACTATCGGAAAAACCTAACACTTCTTGTGAAAACCCATCGCAAACCACATCAACTAAGTCGCTGTGATTGATGGTAGCGATTGCATAAACATGAGAAGGTGTCGAGTTTCGAGTAGCGTTTATAACAAGTTCCTCTTCTTTGAATCTCAAAGTAATAGTTCTTGCATGAACGTTGATAAGCGATATCGAGGTGTCTAAAAATGGATGACCTAAAATTAGAGGAACTTAAGGATATGCGGGGATGTCAACTACTATAAAATCAACGGGATAGTAGAACTTCCCCACTTTCACGAAAACATCCTCGGCTACTCCACATGCTAAAATCATAGAATGATCGGGCATCTCGATAGACATGTTCGAAGGAGTAAGAGCTGGAAGCGAAAGCGATTTCCAAATGGAAAATGGCATCAAATTAATGCTCGCACCAAGATCGGCCGAGGCGAGGCATTCTTTCATATCTTGTATATCACAAGGAATGAGAAACTTCCCAGGGTCACCAACTTTTTCCGGTATGCGGTTAAGATAAACCGAAGAAAAATTAGCAAGCTTTGAAAGCTTCTCCTTATCTTTCATCATACCTTTAAAAGTGGAAGCGAAACGAGGCATGTACAACAACGCGTCGGCTAAACTTACATCAAGATGAACTTGTTGAAACATTTTTATAAAAATCTCGATTTGTTGTTTGTTACGTTCTTGCAATTTCTTTTTGTTTCGTCTCGAAGGGCAAGGTAAGGATGGTGTGGGTTGGACATTAGGCAACGGCCTTGGAATCTCGGATTCCATGATTGGTATTGGTTCAACCGTAGGTGTGGTATGAGCGGTACTTCGTGGGCTTGTGATATGCTCTTTTTCGACCATCACCTCGGGCTCTTTCTCGATTTCCTTCTCCGTAGAAGTACTTGGACGAGAGATTGGTTCTTTGAAAGTTTTACCACTACGAGTAGTAATAACCTTCATTTCTCCCTTCGGGTTTGCAATGGTATCACTAGGAAGACCATATATATATATATATATATATATATATATATATATATATATATATATATATATATATATATATATATATATATATATATATATATATATATATATATATATATATATATATATATATATATATATATATATATATATATATATATATATATATCGAGGAAGAGGGTTTACACATGATTGCTTCAAACATTTTTGCCATTCGGTCTTCAAATTTTGATTGCCTAGCATCTGCTTTTAACAATTCTTGCTTAATCTCATGTTGTCCTTGTTCCATCTTTTGTTGATTTTGTTGAAGACGTTGAACGTTTCCTTCCATTTTATTAGCATGAGTCTTAAGTTCATTAGCAAGTTCGTTTTTAAGCTCGTTTTTCAACTCGGATCTTAAGCTAATCATCTCACGTTGCATATTATCAAACTTAGCATCGTTTGCTTTTGCATAATCCAAAAATTCTCCATTAAGATTTTTAGTGTGAGCATTTTGAAAACCTTGTGTAGTGTTTTGAAAATCACGGTTTTGGTTTTGATTTGAAACTAGTCCATTCCCACTTTGGTAATTCCCTTTGTTGTAATTACGTGAATTGCCTTGATAACCACCATTTTGATTGTTGTTTCGATAGTTGTTAGTATTTTGATTTTGTGGAGCTTGATTTGGGCGGGAACCTTGGCTGTTTTGGTTGTAAGTTCCCGTTGCTACATAAGCACTCGAATACCACCGGCGGTAACGCACTCGGAAAGATCATGAGCTCCACCACAAGATAAACAACTCTTTTCAACCGCTTTAACAGATGCGGAATTCAAAGCATCTTGTGCTTTCCAATGTGTCATAAGCGTCGAAAACCTATCGAAAAACCGATTTTCCTCATTTGCTTCATCATGTAAGGCATTAAAGTTACGAGACGATGACGAACCCATATTGGCAACACTCGGTGTGTTACGAGGGTTATAAACTTAGATCTATTCTCTATAATCTTTAAAGCTTCATCGGTCGTTTTGCACAAAAAATTAGCACCCGTGGCGGCATTCAAATAATCTCTTTCATGATCATTAAGCCCATTGTAAAAAGTATCTATTTGATGCCATTCCGAAAAATCATGGTGTGGACATTCATGTAAGATTTCCTTAAATCGTTCCCATGCCATTGAAAAACTTTCATTATTACGTTGTGTAAAGCTTGAAATCTCATTTTTCAAATGTGTTGTTTTAGATGGTGGAAAAAGTTGGTTCACAAACTTAGAGACGAGATCACCCCATGGCAAAATCGAATTTGGCGGTTCTTTCTCGAGCCAAATTTGTGCGGGTCCATCCAACGAGTATGGAAACAACATCATCTTAATGGCGTCATGCGGAAAATCCTTAAACTTGCTTGTTGCGGTGAGACGATTAAAATTCCTTATGTGATAATGCGGGTTGTCTTTCTCATGACCTCTAAACTTATTTGCTTGCAACATCGACATTAAACCCGTCTTAATCTCGAAATTCTCCGCAAGGATGGCGGGAATCACAATAGCTTCTCCAAAACCCTCGGTGGGTGCTTGAAGCAACTCCATCATAGTACGATTAGCCATGGTGACTATTGGTTCTACAACGGGTTCGACAATTGGAGTTTGTTCTTCAATCAAAGGCTCTTGATTTCCTTGACTTTGACGACGTTTACGAGCTCGTTTTTCTTGATTACGAGTTAGCATAAACTTGACGTAGAATGGGAGGTGAGCAAAGAAGATTCTTTTTGGGTGTTTTGTGGATTTTCAATTTTTTGTGTTTTTGATTGTTTTTAATTCTTTTGGATTTTGTGTGTATTCGTAGACAACAATCTACCAAATCTCTCCTCGAATCAAACTCTTGATTAAAGAAGCCTCAAAAGAATGAAAACGATCACATGGAGTGAACGCCTTCGAATGAGTTTAGAACTTTGGTGGAAACCAAATTGTTCAAGAGGGTTTAATCACAAAGAAACCAAGCAAATATATATGATACGTAATAATACTTTGGGCGGCAAAACCCTCGATTAGCTTTCAATCTCAAAATACTCACAAGCAAGCGGAGAAACTAGGCGGCGTGAAGCACTTAAGAGCCTTTTTCTTTAGGGTATATTTTATAATACCCGCCTTATACCCACCTTATAGTTCGTATTTTTCAAAATTGAGCTTCACGAAAGTAATTATCTATTTTTGCCTTTTTCTTTTTGTTTGAGATTCGAATACAATAATTAGGAGATCAAATCCCAATTAAGGTTGTGTTTGCACACTTTTGGAGATATTTTGTATTTGTTGTGATGCTTATACAATATAGTAATAATAATTTCACAAGAAAAACGAAAAAAACCGATAATACGTATTAGTAGAGTTATACTAATACAAATACTATTTATGGCTAATATTAAAAACAAAATAACAAATTAATCACGACACACCTCCCCGGCAGCGGCGCCAAAATGATTGTGGTAAAATACGTCTTTTAAGAAAAAGAGCGTATATGAGCGATAAGTATTAAGTGATGATTTAGGAAAATCAAACACTAATGACCCAATTAAGTTCGTTTCCCAAGGAGGTATATGTGTGTGAAAAACTTGTAAATGATTTGAGATTAATATTGAGAAAGAAGGGATGAGAAAATAGAATGACAGATACGTGAAAATTATTACTACGACGACTTAATTAAAAACCGTAAAAAGAGCTAAAATAAAAATTAATTCTAGAAATTCCCAAAAAATAACCAAAAATCCAATAAAATGAACTAAGAGTTTACAAATGATCAAAACTTTTTCAAACCTTTTAGTTAATTAAATGTTAATTTTTAAATGCTAATAAAAGCCCTAAAAATCCAATTAATTATTAAAAAGTCCAAATAAAGATTTTTCACTTTGTAAACCTCTAAAATGACTTAAAAAGACTAAAAACTATTTTTATGAATTTTTAAACTAAGAAAAACTATTTTTAAAGATTGGAAACTATTATAATATTAAAATAATTCTAGAAATTAAGAAAATGATGCTAAAATTAATCTAAGAGTTTTAAAAATCCTATTTTAATGTATTTGACCTAACAAAATTATAAAAGTTGCAAAATGAAATTTAATATTAAAAATAATATTAAAATATTATTAAAAATCCAAAAATTATAAAAAATTCTAAAAACTTGCAAACTAGTTTATTTTAACCTAAATAAACAAAAAATGAAAATGAAATTACCAAAATACCCCTATTGGTCCCCCAAATGGGCTAAAATAAAAAATAGTGCACTTAAATGGGCTTTTGGCCCAATATGATCAAACTCAACCAAATAAGCTGAAAATCACCAGCCTGACTCAAAATTTGATTTTAAGCACAAAAGTCTAAAGGCCCAAAAGCTGAAAATGTGCTTATCACAGCTTAATAAGTCAACAGCTTATTCATAATGGGCTTTTTGACCCATTAAGCTATAAGCCAATGCCATAAGCTCTAATTGAACACACAACATCTTATTGAGATTCTAAACCAATCTGCCAAAAGAAATTTTGAAAAAGCTCAAGTAATAAGCCTGATATTAGCTTTTTTGCACTGGATTCTATATTCTCTCGATATCCTCTCGAATTGATCTTGGTTCTAAGTGGAATGATTTGTTTTTGGTGACAAATAGGGGGTTTGGATTTTTAATCTATTAAAAGGTTTAAATAAAAACTTAAATTGAAAGCAACTAATTTAATAACAATTAATAAAACTAGAATTAAAATTGAAATAAATAAATACAAAATGAAGAAACAGTAAGTATAATTTAAAAATGCTCAAAAGAAAATTGATTCGGAAGTTGACCTTGATTCGGAAGTTCACCCAGAACTTGGTTCGGAACCCTTGATCCGGAACTTCGTTCGGAACTTTACTCGGAACCTTCACTCGGAACTTTACTCGGAACTTTACTCGGAAGTTGATCCGGAACTTGATTCGGAAGATGTTGATCCGGAAGTTCACTCGGAACTTTTGATCCGGAAGTTGGTTCGGAACTTTTGGCTCGGAAGTTTATTCGGAAGATTTAGTTCATCCGGAACTTTTGGTTCATCCGGAACTTGGTGTTCATTCGGAACTTTTGGCTCATTCGGAACTTTTGAAAACACTTTCATTCGGAACTTCTAAGACTCATTCGGAAGTTTGTGTTCATCCGGGAGTTTGTGTTCATCCGGAAGTTTGTGTTCATCCGGAACTTTTGTTCATCCGGAACCTGGGAATACTCAAGAACAGTAACTTACCGAAAAACAAGGGAAATCGATTTTTAGCCAAAAATTCACCAAGATTTCAACCAAAACTTAAATAAAACTAAACACAAATGATATATACTAACCAATAACAACAAATCCCATCAATAAAAACATAAAACCCAACAGCTTTTGAAGATCAAATCAATCAAATAAGAACTTAAACTTTTAACCAAATAGATGAAGATGAACAAGATGAAATGGAAAGATTTAATTGATAGAATAAGGTTTTAACAATCACAAAACAAGGATGAAATTACAAGATTGAAAAACAAAGATCAAAATCACCAAACACCCTAATGGTGTTGGTGAAACCTACGAATAAAGAGGGAGAAAAAGAAGGAGAAAAACAAAAACTAAAAAACTGAATGAAAAGTGTGAGGGGATTCCTTTTATAGGTGTCCCCTTTGGTTGGTGAGTGGGCTTTCTCCCGTTCTTCTTGTCTTCTCTTCTTTTCAGAAAAGTTGACGTTTTCGATTCTGATTCGGGATTTGTCGTCGATTAAATTCAACTCGTCTTTTAATTTCTTCGTTTAATAGACTTGAGTTTCTTCGACTTATGTAAATCTTCCATCTTTGGTCTTTTTCTTCGATAAATCGTCAAATAGGCCCAGTGACTTCAAATCTTTTGCATCTCTTGGACAATAGACTTCGTCTTGAGTCTTTTTCTTCCATAAAACCCGTGCAATCCCATGTTTTCTTTAATATTCATTCGGTTAGCTCTGAAAACACAATAAACACAAAAACCACGCATAATTCCAAACAAATGATATTAAATACGCGTTTTGGTCTCGTTTTAGCCAGAATTAAGTGGTAAAAGGATGGGTGTTTTCACACCTATCAAATCCCCTACACTTAACCATTGCCATGCCCTCATGCAATGCTTAGTGATAAAGCAAATTTACACTTTTCTCATAATAAATCAACCTTGGCCTTATTAAAATACTACTAAACAAAAATTAAAGTACTAAAAGAACTTAAACTTTAAAGGAAACAAAAGGATAGAAGACCATTTTCACTTGAAAATAGCTACATGGAAATAACTTGCAAAGAGATCAATGACTTACATTAGGGCTTTGGTGCTGCGAAGATTTATCATCCTCAAGTTTCACGTTCCCCAAACTAAGCTTAAACGAGATCATTGTTATTATAAGTTAGTAAATCAAACACTTACACACATGGCTTAATTATATGCTTAAACTCCCTTATTCCTAGGTGTATCTCTTATATTTTATTTTTGTCTTAGAATGATCATGAAGATGCATTTTTGGACTTATTTCGATAGTTTATTTAGGCTGAAAGCAAAGTAGGACGATTTGATCAATAGTTAGCTAAAGGACAAAATCTCTTAAAACTGCTTCTCGGGATATCAAAAAGTTCATATCTTGGCATAACTCGGTTCACGATTTGAGACCTTTCTCGGGCCGATATTTGGCATGTACTTCATACTTCATATCTTGAGAGACGTGCTTGAGATAATGGTCTTCTCATCGTTAATAGAGTTTCTTCACTTGGAGACTTTTGAGGGGTTCTCCAACTTTGTTGACCACGACTTCATAATTATTCTTCAATCTCTAATTGGGATTTTGAGATACAACGATCCGCCTCCTTTTCGGACTTGGATCTATTTATCCTCATACCTTGTTAGGGTCTTTTCGGATAGACTTCTCCATCATCTTTATGGGAGTTGATTGCTTTTCGTCGTGAGTCTTGATCCTTCATATTGACTTTGGGAATAATGCTTTTCACATCACTTTGGATCTTTAGCAATAAAATGGAATCCTCATGCCTTGTTAGGGCCTTTTCGGACTCGCCAATTTTCGCGCCCCGCTTCATAAGTTATGCCTTGGCTATGAACTCTTATCATTACCGAGCAACTTTTAAACGATCTTGGGCTAGAAGCTAAGTAACTTTTCAAATCGTACGACCTTACTTATTGTAGATAATTTATTAGCAAGTGATGGGAGAATAGGCAAATAATTACACCAAGTGAGCTTGTGCAAGAATACCGACTTATAATTGACTCTATCATTTCTCTTCCTCCACAATTTAAAATCTCAAGTAATGAGACTCGTGGATACTTAGCCTAATAAACCAATTAAGGTCTACATGGTTAAGGATACTAGCTAGAATAAACTTGGATAAGTCTATTCGGGTTGAGTCAAAATAAACGCAACGGGCCTAATATGTCAAAGACTTCTAAACTAGCTACACCACTTTATTAAAATTTGTCTTTATTGCGGGATATATACATACGAAAGCAACGATAAAAAATTTAAAAATTATGACTATATGGCCAAAGTTAATAAAAAATTTGAAAAATGTTGAAAAATATGATTTTCTGGTTAAATGAAGGCATTTTCATGGAAAAGTCCACTTAAAACTTCGATTGAAGTCCCCCCTACACTTAAGATAAACATTGTCCTCAATGTTTAAGCATGTGGGAAAAGTCTCCCCTACACTTATGACATTGTGCACGTTGGTTAAATCAAGTTAAGGAAGAGACGACTAACGTGATCAATTTCAAATGTGAGTATGAAGAAAATTGAATCACGATAGTTGAGAGATAGAACCGGATTTCGGATAACACGGAAGCACGGTTCTTCAAAGGTTCCAAGAGTGCATTCATCCCTGTAATCATATCACCACACAAAAACAAAGAACCTATAGAGGTCCCCCTACACTTAGGAGGTTAAAACATAAAAGGATAGATACTCGGGCTGCCTCCCGAGGAGCGCTTGTTTTTGATAACCAAGTCACGAGCCTGACTCGACCCAAAATTAGTTCATGGGGAACGTGGTGAGGGATGGAATCATCTCCTGAGAGATGTCCTCACCAAAGTACAACTTCACTCGTTGGCCATTCACCTTAAAATTAGGTCCATTAGGTTGAGCGAGCTCGAGAGTACCATATGGAAAAATTTAGGCAATGGTGAATGGGCCGGACCAACGAGATTTCAGCTTGCCCGAAAAGATTTTCAACCGAGAGTTAAAGTGTAAAACTTTATCTCCAACTTGGAACTCTCGGTTTTTAATCTTGGAGTCGTGAATGAGCTTAGTCTTTTCCTTATAGATCAAAGAATTTTCATAAGCCTCATTACGGAGTTCATTCAGCTCATTGAGTTGGATCTTGCGTAGGTCACCGGCTTTGTTGATATCAAAATTAGCCCACTTCAAGGCCCATTAAGCCTTGTGCTCCAACTCAATGGGGAGGTGGCACGCTTTCCCGTACACAAGACGATATGGTGTACAACCAATCGGGGTCTTGTATGTGGTACGAAAAGCCCACAAAGCATCATCAAGTTTATCAGCCCATGAGGCACGATGCTCTCCCACGGTTCTTTCCAGAATTCTCTTTAATCCTCGGTTGGATATTTCAGCCTGGCCATTAGTTTGTGGGTGGTAGGCTGTGGAAAGACGATGATTTACACCATACTTAGCCATGACTCTTGCGAATTGGTCATTGCAAAAATGAGTCCCACGATCACTAATAATGGCATGAGGCACACCGAATCTAGAGAATAGAGATTTCAAAAAGTTACAAACCACCCTTGCGTCATTAGTAGGTAAAGCTTTGGCTTCAACCCACTTTGAAACGTAGTCAACGGCTACAAGGATGTATTTGTTTCCTTTAGAGGAAGTGTGACAATCTAACATTTTAAGGTAGTGAAATATTTTCTCGTATAATATTTTGAAACTTATTTTTGTGTTGGTTGACGAACTCACAATTTACGGATTTAAATTTGGGCTTACGTGCATAATTTGGCGTCTTTTACGACTAAACCGGAAACCTTAGGATTACGTATTTACGTTTTTGAACTCCGTTTTTGATGAGACAATTTTTATTGGATTCGTTTTGTGACGGTGATTCATAATTTATAAAAACGTTTTTCGTAAAACGACCCGAGGGCACGCAAATCGAGAAAACTAGAATCGAGAAATACCCGTAAACCAGTGAGATGGGACAAAACACTTTGTCCCACCCCAATAGCTTATATGGGACGGCAACTTGACACCACAACACATATGTGGCATCAAGTATTAGCTAACTTATACAAGTGTAAGCATATGCTTACACATTAAGCTAACCTTTACCACTTACTAGCTAAACTAGCTAATTGTTTCCATTTCTATCATTCTTACATGCAACTCAACACCAAAAACTCTCTCAATCCTCTCCTTGTGCCGTCCCAAATAAGCCAACAAACACCATCTTTGATCTTTTCTAGCCATAAACCACATGTTTACTAGTCCTATTAAGGTGTTCTCTTGAAGCCTTGATCATTTGGTGGCCATATTAACATCTTTGGAGGTGATTTGCTTGTGTCCTAGGGCTGATTTTCCAACCAATGTTATTGATATTTGATGGTCTTGGAGATACTTGTTGTGTTCATCAAGTTCTTGTCTTCCTAAAACAAGAAATCCACTTGGATTGGTAAAGAAGATCATCCTCTACATTTTTCTCTTATTATTTTGTAAAGAACAAATGTATTTTCTTTCATTTTGTATATGTATATGATGTATATATGATGATAAAAATGTTGTGTGGGGATCAAGTGTTGATAAATATGCTTAAAAATGATGATAACCATAAGAAATGAAGCTAAAATCTTGACTATTTAGTTGGTTGTATAAAAACAGTAGATAACTAAAAGATGAACTGATAAAATTGCATGGTTTGATCCATTCACAGTAAGTATATGATGTTATACACATGTGAGAGTTGGCCATGCAATGGAATCAAAATAATGAGTGAGATATGATCAAAACAAGTTAGGTGGTGTAATCTGAATAAGCAGTTTTGTAGGGACTGTTAAGGCAAGTTAAACTCAAAATGGGCAGTAGCTATAACTAAGTTATATGTAGCACATATTATGAAGAACATGTCATCCAAAAATGAGCTTCTAAGTCATTATAGAACTCTAGATATGGTAAAAATGGTGAACATGAAGTTAAAAATCAGATTTTGGAAATAATGGTTATTATTATTATATAAGCACTCACATTATAATGTATAAAATGTAAAAATATAAACCCACTAACTTATAAAACTTATTTATATAAATGTATAAAAGGTTAATTAAATGGGTAAATTATATAAAATGGTGGTAAAAATAATATTTATAAGTAATAAAAACTATAAACTTGATTTTTACGACTTTTTCGGCTATCGCCATAAAATTAACGTTTTTCGCCAAATAAAACTTAGACGACCAAACCCGTCTAATGTAAAGTTTATAAAAGTCATATACTGATATATAGATAACTAAGACAAGTAAAAACCGATAAAATCCGAACTATAAGAATTACGGACATTTACGAGCTAACTAAACCTATTGGACTAATAATTAGACTTAATAAGATAAATACTTGTAAAAAAGAGCTTATTGGGCTTAACCCATTTGGGCCCAACATGAAAAGTATATATACTGATCATATAGGTATAAAAGGGGTAAAAACAAGTTAAAGAACTTATAAAAGACTTAATGGACTTAAAATGGGTAAATCGGTAAAAGTAGTGAACTAGTAAGACGTTACCAAAACATAAACACTAAATTGAGTAAACAAGGATGTATAAACCCACTTGATCATCATCATATGTACAAAATCATCATATGTATATTGTTATTTTGATAAAAGTCATTGGACCGAGTCTAAGACCGATTATTATTTATATAGGTTTCCGTGACCGAAGCACGCCCGTAGCCGATAATCCGCCTTTCATTAACAACGTGAGTTCATAGCCTCGCACTCTTTTAAATGTTTTATAAAATGATTTGTAAACCCGCAAGGGAGATAACATGCTAGATTTTTATAAAATAGAACACAAGTAGTCCCGATTATATGCTAAATGATATGGACCCGAATGATGCTATGACCCTATATTCGAGACTAAAAGGATTATTAGTAGTTAGGTTATGTCACTTAAAGTCCCATTAGCATGAATTGTGAACTACCGGGATTTGGTAGACGCTTATGCATTTGATAGTACTATTTGGGGACGATCACCCCAGTTCGCGCCTTGACGGTTGATCCCCGTCGTACCACATTGATTGGTAAGCGAATTTATGTATGAGAAGATTCCATAGCGTGATTTTTGTGACGACACGCTAACTTAGATGGGAAAATTGTTTGTCGGGTTCGCGGCCCGCTGTTTTCAAAGTAACGTAACAATGTCATGCGGCTAATAATAATCCTAATTCAGATACCATGTATCCTAATACAATATAAGACATAAATAATAAACGATAACGATGCTATTACGATGAATATATTACCTATCATGGTAATATAGAGACTACGGTCTCATGGACGGTTTCAGATGTATGCTTGAGTTATATATTACCTGACTAGCAATATGTGGACTTACTTCCGATATTATACTTGTGTTCTGATTTTAAATGATTGTAAATGATTGTTTTATATAACGGTTTTCATTAAACTCTATGAATTCACTAGGCATTCGCTGATATGATTTTTGCATGTTTTTATCTCAGGTGCTTGAAGGTAATCCGGATGGAGATCGACTCTGATGGCCCACACTTAATATTAAAAATGTTTATTCGATCTGTGTTTTGTAAACTTAATGACCTGTATAATTTGGGACCTGTTGTACACTTTTAAAACTTTTTATCGAATGAATGTTTGTTAAACCTTGTACAACCATTTTTATGTGTTGTCTATGATTGGAGTTATTGTGCTATCCCGTAACACTCTGAAAGACCCTTCCGCTGTACCGATACGAAAAATGAGAGTGTTACAGTTTGGTACCAGAGCTCTCGTTATAGAGAACAAAGGATTTTAAAAACCAAGGTTTTGAACAAAACTTTTCAAAATCTTTTGACAATGAGCATTTGAGAAAATATTTGAAAAATCTTTTGACTATAACGGTGCCAGAGATCTCCGACGTTACCAACAAGCCCTATTGAGAAGATATATATTTTGATATATATAATATAATTTATATATGTGTATATATCGTGATTTCATTATGTAATTGTTTAACTAGTATGTTATCCTAATACGAGATATATATATAAATGCAGATTGTCATGGCTGACCCTAATATTCCTGTAGAAAACCATGCTATTCCCGAACCTAATATAGAAGATGATCCTTATTTAGACTTAGTAGATTTTGATATTGATGATGAGGAGGAACCATTTGAGGATCCCGAGCCCGAGTTAGGACTAGGAGATCAGATTGCCCCTCAGGTTGACTTGGTAGAAAATGAGATTGAGAATGTGGATATTGAGAATGTGGATATTGAGAATGTTGATATTGAGAATGATGATGAGATTGGGTTAGATGAGTTAGATGATGAGATTGACGACGAGGATGTCGAGGAGGACGTAGGTATAGATGTTGAGGTCGATGACGATGAGGAAGCCGAGCTTATTTATCCGTATGATGTTCCAGAGGGCGAGCCTTTGCCCCCACCAGTTTGTTTGTCTAATTCTGAGGATGAGTTACCTAGGGACGAAATGTCTGAATCATCTGAATCTGATTCTGAATCAGAGGAGGATGAGGATGACGATGCACCTGACGGTACTGATGGTATTGCTACTCGTAGACGTGAGATAGGAGAGTCTTCTAGTACTCGAGAGGCTACTCATATTGATGGTCTTGCACCATGGGCCTTGAGACGTGACCTAGATGCTTCCCGTGTTAAGAGTTGTGTGACAGAGGTTGGATTAGGTGTTGTTCAGACTCAGGTTGCTTATTTGGAGTCGAAGGCTAAGGTTGGCGAGAAATAGCGAGAATTGCTTAGTTTGGATTTGAGTGATGTAGAACGTGGTTTGAATGAGGCTTTTAGGAGGTTATCGGTGTTGGAAAGTGGTGAGTATGCTGCTATGAAGAGAAAGGTGAATTCTATGGAGATTCAGTTGAGTGTGGCTCGTGTGATGCGTGAGAAAGCCGAAAAGGAGTTGAATATATCCCACGGATGGAACAGTAGATTTTATGCCGACATGGTTGAAAAAGGAGTAATCCGTAAGCGCCCAGCTGAAGATGTGTCTAGTGATCGTCCGACGAAGATTCAGAAGACGATGGATGATGGACCATCTGGCGGTTCTCAGTAGACCAGTCTGTATTTAGTAGTGACCTTTATATCTTTTGTGCTTTTGTAGCTTTGACTGAACCGACTTGTTAGTAATAGACTTGGCACGAATTTTGAGTGTACATAGTGCTAGAACTTTGATATGGGATGTACTAAGACAATACTTTTGTTTCAGATCGAATGAAATATGTATCTTGTCTTAAATTCCATATTGTGCCTTATTTGTATCTTGACTATGAATTCGATCCATATTATATGAATCCTTTGTTGGATGAATGCTTAATACTTTGAAATTGTGGAATTATAGAACTATGCCGCCCAAGAAGGCTGTGACTGAGGATGATGTACGTAGGATTATTACGGAGCAAGTTACCGCATCTATGACTGAATTTATGGCAAATACTAGAAATGAAGCTGGCGGTAGTGGAGCTGGCGGTAGTGGAGCTGGCGGTAGTGGAGCTGGCGGTAGTGGAATTGGCAGTACTAATGTGAATGTGAATGCTAATAATGTGAATGCTAATGCTGGAGGAAATGTAGGAGGACTTGGGACGAATGCACCTGAAGTTGGTGGCTGTACTTATGTGACGTTCATGAAGTGTGAACCTCTACCTTTTAATGGAACTGAAGGTGCTGTAGGACTAAGCCAGTGGATTGAGAAGATTGAATTGGTGTTTAGGATTAGTAAGTGTAAGGAGGAAGATAAGGTGACTTTTGCTATGGCTACTCTTAAAGGTCATGCGTTGACTTGGTGGAACGGGAGAATTGCTTTCATGGGTCTTGATGCTGCTAATGCTACTCCTTGGGTTGAAGTTAAGAAGTGGATGACTTTGGATTTTTGTCCTCGTAGTGTGATTATTAGGTTAGAACAAGAGTTGATTCATTTGAGAATGAAAGGTGTGGATATTGATAGTTACACGAACCGATTCCATGAGTTGGCCTTGCTATGTCCTCGATTGGTTGAACCCGAAGAGATCCGAATTGAGCAATATGTGAAAGGGTTGACCAGGAATATCTGGGGGGACGTAACATCATCGAAACCACTGACCATTGATGATGTTGTTCGAATGGCTTACCAACTCATTGGACAGATAATTCAGGATAAGGAAGATGAAGCCCGTATTGGTGAGAAAAGAAAGGGAGACGGTGAGCGTGTAGATAGAGGTGATAACAGGAAGAATTTCAAGCGCCGTCAGAACAAGAGAAAGGGGAATGCAAATACTCTTACCAACAACACACCGCGCAACGATGATAGATGTCCTAAGTGTGGCAACAAGAGGCATGTTGGCGACTGCTGGAAGTGCCGAAATTGCGGAAAGCTTGGACACAAGGTTGAAAGGTGTAAGAAGGGAACCATTTGCTTCAACTGTAATGAAGAAGGTCATAGGAAATCGGAATGCCCCAAGTTGAAAGCGATTGTACCTGGAAGAAACCCCCAGGGTGGTATCTACCAACTTGGAACAATTGAGGTGAAGAAAGAGGATCCGAATGTCGTTACCGGTACGTTTTTACTCAACAATCATTATGCTGTTGCTTTATTCGATTTGGGTGCCGATAGGAGCTTTGTATCCACTAAATTTAGTGCCCTTATTGATATTAAACCTGTTGAGATAAGTACCAGTTACGAGGTGGAATTGGCTGATGGTAAATTAGTGAGAACTAATAAGCTATTAGAAGGATACTCTCTAAATCTCTTAAACCATTCCTTTCCGATTGATTTGATGATGATAGAATTAGGTAGTTTTGATATTATTATTGGTATGGATTGGTTGTCGTTGAATAATGCTACTATTTTATGTGGAGAGAAGAAAGTTAAGATTCCTCTTAGGAATAGGACGTTAATAATTGATGGTAGTCGAGGTGAATCCCGTTTGAAAATCGTTTCATGTATTAAAGTCCAAAATTACATCAGGAACGGTTGTGAGTTATTCTTAGCTCAAGTGACCGGGAATGAGTCTAGGGAGAAACGATTGGAAGATGTACCTATTATTTGTGAATTTCCTGAGGTATTTCCTAAAGATTTACCCGGACTTCCACCGATAAGGCAAGTAGAGTTTCGAATCGATTTAATTCCTGGTGCTGCACCGGTGGCACGTGCGCCTTACCGATTAGCCCCTTCTGAATTAAAGGAGTTATCTGAGCAACTTAAGGAGTTGTCTGATAAAGGTTTTATTCGACCGAGCTCGTCGCCTTGGGGAGCTCCAGTCTTGTTCGTTAAGAAGAAGGATGGATCTTTTCGTATGTGCATTGATTATAGGGAACTGAATAAGTTGACCATTAAAAATCGATATCCTTTACCTAGGATTGATGATTTGTTTGATCAACTGCAAGGATCTAGTGTGTATTCTAAGATAGATTTGCGGTCAGGATATCACCAACTTCGCGTCCGTGAAGAAGATATTCCTATAACTACATTTAGAACTCGTTATGGACACTATGAATTTCAAGTAATGCCATTTGGGTTAACTAACGCACCTGCGGTTTTCATGGATTTAATGAATCGAGTGTGCAAGCCCTACTTGGATAAATTTGTGATTGTGTTTATTGACGATATTCTAATCTATTCTAAGAATGAAGATGAACATAGAGAACATTTGAGGATTGTTTTGAACTTGTTGAAGGATGAAAGGTTGTATGCTAAGTTTTCGAAGTGTGATTTCTGGTTAGATTCTGTGCAATTTCTTGGTCATGTGATTAACAGAGATGGAATTCATGTTGATCCTGCAAAGGTTGAAGCTATTAAGAATTGGTCTGCACCGACAACGCCAACGGAAGTGCGACAGTTCTTAGGATTGGCTGGCTATTATAGGCGATTCATTAAAGAATTTTCTTTGATAGCTAAACCCTTGACTAAGCTTACTCAGAAGAATAAACCTTTCGTTTGGGGAAGTGATGAAGATGGAGCATTTCAGACATTGAAGCAAAAATTATGTAGTGCGCCAATCTTCTCATTACTCGACGGGAGTGAAGATTTTGTAGTGTATTGTGATGCATCTCTTAGAGGTTATGGAGCTGTTTTGATGCAGAGAGAGAAAGTGATAGCTTATGCTTCTAGGCAATTAAGGAAGAATGAGGAGAATTATACTACTCATGATCTTGAGTTAGGAGCTGTGGTCTTTGCTCTTAGGTTGTGGAGACATTATCTGTATGGCACCAAGTGTACGGTATTCACCGATCACAAAAGCCTACAGTATATTCTCGATCAAAAGGAATTGAACATGAGGCAACGAAGATGGATAGAGTTGTTAAGTGATTATGATTGTGATATAAAATATCACCCAGGAAAAGCCAATGTTGTTGCTGATGCGTTGAGTAGGAAAGGTAGAGAGCCTATCAGGGTGCGTTCTCTAGTCTTGACCGTGCATAATAATTTGCCTGAGCAAATTAGAAATGCGCAAATAGAAGCTTGTAAGAAGGAGAATTTTGTTAATGAAGGGTTCCGAGGAGAAGGAGATCCTTTAGAGGTTAGAGCTGATGGAGTGAAATGTTTAAGAGGTCGTATGTGGATACCTAAGTTTGGAGGCTTAAGAGATTTGGTTATGTTAGAATCCCATAAATCTAAGTATTCCATTCATCCGGGATCTGATAAGATGTACCATGATTTGAAGAAGTTGTACTGGTGGCCGAATATGAAAGCTGACATAGCTATGTATGTTCTTCAACGCTTGACTTGTGCTAGAGTTAAAGCCGAACATCAAAAACCATTAGGACTACTTCAACAGCCAAAGATTCCTGAATGGAAGTGGGAGCGAATTACGATGGACTTTATCACCAAGCTTCCTAGAACATCATCTGGAAACAATTCGATTTGGGTTATTGTCGATAGACTAACCAAATCAGCACACTTCATTCCGGTTAAGGAGCAGTTCTCACTGGAGAAGCTGACTCGAATATACCTTGATAATGTTGTATGCAAGCATGGAGTGCCTGTATCGATCATTTCAGATCGAGATCCTAGATTCGCATCGAATTTTTGGAAATCTCTCCAAAGATCTTTGGGAACGAATCTCGATATGAGCACTGCTTATCACCCCCAGACTGATGGGTAGAGTGAAAGGACGATACAAACACTGGAAGATATGTTGAGAGCTTGTGTGTTAGACTTTGGTAAGAATTGGGATAAACATTTGTCGCTAGCAGAGTTTTCGTATAACAATAGTTACCATTCTAGTATTAAGGCTGCACCGTTTGAAGCTTTGTATGGTAGGAAGTGTAGATCTCCTGTATGTTGGAGTGAAGTTGGGGATACCCAGCTCACGGGACCGGAATTGATCCAGGAGACTACGGAGATGATAGTTCAGATTAAGAAGAGGTTGTTGACTGCCCGAAGTAGACAGAAAAGTTACGCGGATGTGTGGCGGAAGCCAATGGAGTTTGAAGTGGGTGACCGAGTAATGTTGAAAGTATCGCCATGGAAAGGCGTTATCAGATTTGGAAAGCGAGGAAAATTGAATCCCCGTTATTTGGACCCTTTAAGATTTTATCTAGAGTAGGTCCGGTGGCTTACAAACTAGAGTTACCCCCAGAACTTCATGGTGTTCACAACACATTCCATGTATCTAATCTGAAGAAATGTCTAGCAGTGAGTGATGAGAAAATTCTTTTAGGTAAGGTTCGAATAGATGGGAAGTTGCATTTTATCGAAGAGCCCGTAGAAGTTATGGACCGTGAGGTAAAGCAACTGAAACAAAGTCGGATACCTATTGTCAAGATCCGATGGAATTCAAAGCATGGACCGGAGTATACTTGGGAACGAGAGGATGAAATGTGGAAGAAATATCCGCACCTCTTTGATTTCAATAAGAAACGGACATCCAAATGAAATGGATCACGAGGACGTTGATCCCTTTTAGGAGGAAAAGCTGTGACAATCTAACATTTTCAGGTAGTGAAATATTTTCTCGTATAATATTTTGAAACTTATTTTTGTGTTGGTTGACGAACTCACAATTTACGGATTTAAATTTGGGCTTACGTGCATAATTTGGCGTCTTTTACGACTAAACCGGTAACCTTAGGATTACGTATTTACGTTTTTGAACTCCGTTTTTGATGAGACAATTTTTATTGGATTCGTTTTGTGACGGTGATTCATAATTTATAAAAACGTTTTTCGTAAAACGACCCGAGGGGACGCAAATCGAGAAAACTAGAATCGAGAAATACCCGTAAACTAGTGAGATGGGACAAAACACTTTGTCCCACCCCACTAGCTTATATGGGACGGCAACTTGACACCACAACACATATGTGGCATCAAGTATTAGCTAACTTATACAAGTGTAAGCATATGCTTACACATTAAGATAACCTTTACCACTTACTAGCTAAACTAGCTACTTGTTTCCATTTCTATCATTCTTACATGCAACTCAACACCAAAAACTCTCTCAATCCTCTCCTTGTGTCGTCCCAAATAAGCCAACAAACACCATCTTTGATCTTTTCTAGCCATAAACCACATGTTTACTAGTCCTATTAAGGTGTTCTCTTGAAGCCTTGATCATTTGGTGGCCATATTAACATCTTTGGAGGTGATTTGCTTGTGTCCTAGGGCTGATTTTCCAACCTATGTTCTTGATATTTGATGGTCTTGGAGATACTTGTTGTGTTCATCAAGTTCTTGTCTTCATAAAACAAGAAATCCACTTGGATTGGTAAAGAAGATCATCCTCTACATTTTTCTCTTATTATTTTGTAAAGAACAAATGTATTTTCTTTCATTTTGTATATGTATATGATGTATATATGATGATAAAAATGTTGTGTGGGGATCAAGTGTTGATAAATATGCTTAAAAATGATGATAACCATAAGAAATGAAGCTAAAATCTTGACTATTTAGTTGGCTGTATAAAAACAGTAGATAACTAAAAGATGAACTGATAAAATTTCATGGTTTGATCCATTCACAGTAAGTAGATGATGTTATACACATGTGAGAGTTGGCCATGCAATGGAATCAAAATAATGAGTGAGATATGATCAAAACAAGTTAGGTGGTGTAATCTGAATAAGCAGTTTTGTAGGGACTGTTAAGGCAAGTTAAACTCAAAATGGGCAGTAGCTATAGCTAAGTTATATGTAGCACATATTATGAAGAACATGTCATCCAAAAATGAGCTTCTAAGTCATTATAGAACTCTAGATATGGTAAAAATGGTGAACATGAAGTTAAAAATCAGATTTTGGAAATAATGTTTATTATTATTATATAAGCACTCACATTATAATGTATAAAATGTAAAAATATAAACCCACTAACTTATAAAACTTATTTATATAAATGTATAAAAGGTTAATTAAATGGGTAAATTATATAAAATGGTGGTAAAAATAATATTTATAAGTAATAAAAACTATAAACTTGATTTTTACGACTTTTCGGCTATCGCCGTAAAATTAACGTTTTTCGCCAAATAAAACTTAGACGACCAAACCCGTCTAATGTAAAGTTTATAAAAGTCATATACTGATATATAGATAACTAAGACAAGTAAAAACCGATAAAACCCGAACTATAAGAATTACGGACATTTACGAGCTAACTAAACGTATTGGACTAATAATTAGACTTAATAAGATAAATACTTGTAAAAAAGAGCTTATTGGGCTTAACCCATTTGGGCCCAACATGAAAAGTATATATACTGATCATATAGGTATAAAAGGGGTAAAAACAAGTTAAAGAACTTATAAAAGACTTAATGGACTTAAAATGGGTAAATCGGTAAAAGTAGTGAACTAGTAAGACGTTACCAAAACATAAACACTAAATTGAGTAAACAAGGATGTATAAACCCACTTGATCATCATCATATGTACAAAATCATCATATGTATATTGTTATTTTGATAAAAGTCATTGGACCGAGTCTAAGACCGATTATTATTTATATAGGTTTCCGTGACCGAAGCACGCCCGTAGCCGATAATCCGCCTTTCATTAACAACGTGAGTTCATAGCCTCGCACTCTTTTAAATGTTTTATAAAATGATTTGTAAACCCGCGAGGGAGATAACATGCTAGATTTTTATAAAATAGAACACAAGTAGTCCCGATTGTATGCTAAATGATATGGACCCGAATGATGCTATGACCCTATATTCGAGACTAAAAGGATTATTAGTAGTTAGGTTATGTCACTTAAAGTCCCATTAGCATGAATTGTGAACTACCGGGATTTGGTAGACGCTTATGCATTTGATAGTACTATTTGGGGACGATCACCCCAGTTCGCGCCTTGACGGTTGATCCCCGTCGTACCACATTGATTGGTAAGCGAATGTATGTATGAGAAGATTCCATAGCGTGATTTTTGTGACGACACGCTAACTTAGATGGGCAAATTGTTTGTCGGGTTCGCGGCCCGCTGTTTTCACAGTAAGGTAACAATGTCATGCGGCTAATAATAATCCTAATTCAGATACCATGTATCCTAATACAATATAAGACATAAATAATAAACGATAACGACGCTATTACGATGAATATATTACCTATCATGGTAATATAGAGACTACGGTCTCATGGACGGTTTCAGATGTATGCTTGAGTTATATATTGCCTGACTAGCAATATGTGGACTTACTTCCGATATTATACTTGTGTTCTGATTTTAAATGATTGTAAATGATTGTTTTATATAACGGTTTTCATTAAACTCTATGAATTCACTCGGCATTCGCTGATATGATTTTTGCATGTTTTTATCTCAGGTGCTTGAAGGTAATCCGGATGGAGATCGACTCTGATGGCCCACACTTAATATTAAAAATGTTCATTCGATCTGTGTTTTGTAAACTTAATGACCTGTATAATTTGGGACCTGTTGCACACTTTTAAAACTTTTTATCGAATGAATGTTTGTTAAACCTCGTACAACCATTTTTATGTGTTGTCTATGATTGGAGTTATTGTGCTATCCCGTAACACTCTGAAAGCCCTTCCGCTGTACCGATACGAAAAATGATAGTGTTACAGGAAGGGAATGGCCCCATAAAGTCGATACCCCAAACATCAAAGATTTCACATTCTTGAATGAAATTCTGAGGCATCTCGTCTTTATGTGTGATCTTGCCTTATTTTTGGCAAGCATCACATCGTTTAACCATATTGTGAGCGTCACGATATATGGAGGGCCAATAAAATCCCGTGTCAAACACTTTTTTGGCGGTGTAGTTGGGACCAAAGTGACCACAGGTGGGTCCTTTGTGGCAAGCGTCAAGGATTTCTAAAGCTGCCGGTCCATCAACACATCGGCGAATAATCAAATCGGCACATTGTTTGAATAGATACGGGTCATCCCAAAAGTAAGTCTTAATGTCGTTGAAGAACTTTTTCTTTTGTTGGGATGTTAACCCTTCCTTGAGAATTCCACCCGCTAAGTAGTTTGCAATATCCGCAAACCACGGGGTTTCATCAGAATTCGAATTGATAGACGTTAAGGTCTCCAAGGGAAAAGAATCATTGATCTCTTTGTTCGGATGATCCCCCTGGTAAGGATCCTCAAGTCTACTGAGATGATCCGCGGCTAGGTTTTCAGCTCCTTTTTTATCGCGAATTTCCATTTTAAATTCTTGGAGAAGCAAAACCCAGCGAAGAAGTCTTGGTTTGGAATCTTGCTTTGTCAACAAGTACTTCAAAGCGGAATGATCGGTGTAAACGATTGTGGTGGAAAGGACAAGATAGGGGCGGAACTTTTCAAAGGCATAAACAACAGCTAAAAGTTCTCTTTCGGTTGTCGTGTAATGCAATTGAGCCCCCGTCATTTTCTTGCTAGCGTAATGGATCGGTTGGAAGTGTTTGTTCACTCTTTGTCCCAGAACCGCTCCAATAGCAAAATCACTAGCATCGCACATCAACTCAAAGGGAAGCTCCCAATTAGGGGTAACCAAGACGGGTGCCTTAGTTAGCTTATCCTTAAGCGAGTTGAAGGCTTCAAGACACTCTTTGGAAAAGATAAAAGGATTATCTTTTTCCAAGAGGTGGGTCATCGGGCGAGCGATTTGAGAAAAATCTTTGATGAATCGACGGTAGAAGCCCGCATGACCTAGAAAGCTTCTCACACCCTTCACGGTTGAAGGTGGAGGCAACTTAGCGATAACATCGACTTTAGCACGGTCTACTTCGAGACCGGCTTTGGAAATTTTGTGTCCTAGCACGATGCCCTCTTTTACCATAAAATGGCATTTTTCCCAATTCAGAACAAGGCGAGTGTCTTCGCACCGCCTAAGCATACGTTCCAAATTGGCAAGGCAAGAAGAGAAGGAATCCCCGAAGACCGAGAAATCATCCATGAAGACTTCCATGGTTTGTTCAACCATGTCATGGAAGATAGCTAACATGCACCTTTGGAAAGTCCCGGGGGCATTGCATAAGCCAAAAGGCATTCTTTTGTAAGCAAATGTGCCATAGGGACAAGTGAATGTTGTCTTCTCTTGATCTTGGGGATCGATGGGTATTTGGAAATAACCCGAGAAACCATCAAGAAAGCAGTAATATTCATTACCTGCTAAACGTTCAAGCATTTGGTCCATAAAAGGTAGAGGGAAATGATCCTTTCTCGTGGCATCATTGAGTTTGCGGTAGTCTATACAAACTCTCCACCCAGTAACGAGACGAGTGGAAATCAACTCGTTGTGTTCATTGGGAACAACGGTTATTCCGCCCTTCTTGGGCACACAATGGACTGGACTAACCCATGTTGAATCCGAAATAGGGTAAATCATACCCGCATCAAGAAGTTTGATAACCTCTGTTTTGATGACTTCATGGATTTTTGGATTCACCCTTCGTTGGCTTTGAATTGTGGGCTTAAAGTCGTCCTCCATGAGAATTTTGTGTGTGCAGAAGTGAGGATCAATTCCGCGAATGTCAGAGATTTTCCAAGCGATAGCCTTCTTATGAGCTTTAAGCACGGCGATAAGTCGGGCTTTTTCTTCTTCCTTTAGGTCCTTTGCGATGATGACGGGCGACTTCTTCTTATCTTCCAGGAACACGTACTCGAGATGGGGCGGCAACTCCTTCAGTTCTAAATCCGGAGGATTTTCGATGGGAGGCGTGTTCAAAATCGGAGTATCGATAGCAATAACCGTGGGAGATGGAGGAGAAGGATTGTCTTCGTTGAGAAGGTTGTCAAAGAAATGCATGTCTTCATCCCCATCGGTGGGAGAATCATCATTAGCTAAGTTCACATCTCCCATGGTGGCTTCAAGATCGTTCCAAAACAAATCACTTTCTCCAAATAGAGACAGTGATGAATCAATAGAGGAAACGGTTTCAACATTGGGAAGAGAGGCAGGAATATTTTTACAAGCATCATTAAAGTGTTCTTCACAAGCCTCATCCAGAACGTCAATACAATTAACACTCTCGTATGAATAAGGTTGTCTAGACAACTTTCCCATGTTGAAGACGATTTTATCGTCACCCACTCTCATGATAAGCTCACCGGCTTCAACATCGATAAGAGTGCGGCCGGTCCTCAGGAATGGACGACCCACGATCAAGGGAACACGAGGGTCCATCTCGTAGTCGACGACGACGAAATCGGCAGGAAAAGTAAATTTGTCGACTCCTACAAAGACGTCTTCGGCTATCCCCACTGGATAAGCAACCGTACGGTTAGCTAATTCCAAAGTCATTTTGGTGGGGACCAGCTCAGGGAGAGATAATTGCTTCCAAACGCTTAGAGGCATTAGATTAATACTGACACCTAGATCGGCTAGGGCCATGCAATTCTCTACTCCCGGGAAATTGCAAAGGATTAAGAAACGACCCGGATCACCAAGCTTGGTTGGCAATTTCCTTAAGAGTACTGCAGAGCAATTCTCATTAAGTTGGGTGTTGGAAATATCAAGAAGCTTTTGCTTGTCACTTAGAAGATCTTTAAACATTTTCGCGTACTTAGGCATGTGAGCGAGAGCCTCAGCGAAGGAGATATTGAAATTCAGTTGTTTAAACATTTTAAGAAAGTTCGAAACCTGAATATCGTCCTTGCTTTTGAGCTTCTCTTTCCTCAACCTAGATGGATAAGGTATATCGGAAGAAGAGGAAGGCTTTGGGAGAATAGGATCACTCACATCCTTGGGTGGAGGAGGGGTAGAAGTAAGAGGTGGAGAAATTGGGGAAGGAGAAGGATGAGGAATAGGAGCAGGTGACGCTTTCTCCTTAGTCACAACCACCGGTGGAGGTATAGGAAGCTCGGGTTCCTTGGTACCTTTGCCACTGCGAGTGGTGATTGCTTTCATCTCCCCTCTTGGATTCGCAACGGTGTTACTCGGAAGAGTACCCAAAGAAGAGGGTTGATTACCTTGGAAGAAACTAGCCATCATGTTCTTTAAGTCATTCGTTTGACTATCCAACGTGTTTCTCATGTCAGCTCTCAGATCGTTCCCTTGTTTGACCAGGTCTGCTTTCAAGTTGAGCACTTCTCTCTAAATATTTCCCACGATCACATCGTTAGTCCTCATGTAGGTTTCCACTTCTTGGTGTAAAACGGTGGGTTGGTTGGGATGAGCATTGTATGCGGGTGGTTGATAAGCAGGTTGCTGGTAAACTTGATTGTTTCTTGGAGGTGGTTGTGGTTGTTTGTGAGAAGGTATGTATGGTGTACGAAGTGGTTGTTGTTGTTGAGGAGGGCGATTGAGGTTTTGTTGTTGGTTTGGGTTGTTTGGAGGAAAACCAGGTGGTGAGAGTTAGTTCTTAGAGCGGTAGCTAAGCAAGTTACGGTCACCTTGAGGTCTAGCTTGATAAGCAGGTTGAGGATAGGTGCCGTATGCTGCATTCACAATCTCAGAAGGGTAGTCTTGGGTGGCAGTACAAGTGGTGTAAGAGTGAGGACCCCCGCATATCTCGCATGGTTGGCTAACAGCATTGACTTGAGCGTCTTTAGCGTTTCTAGCGTTGATGTTGTTGGTGTTGCTGGCGGTTTGGGTAGCAAGCGATTCAAGAAGCGTAGTGATTTTGTCAAGTCGCTTATCGCTGTCACTAGTACTAGAACTAGCAACATTGGTCCGCACACTCTTGGTTTGCACACGAGACTTATTCTCAATGATATCCCAAGCAGCATTGGAAGTCTTACCCAAAAGATTACCCCCCGAGGCACTGTTTAGTGAATCTTGGTCATTCATGCTTAAACCATTATAAAAAGTGTTAATTTGGTGCACTTTGGTAAAACCATGTTGTGGGCATTTTCTTAAAAGATCTTTAAAACGATCCCAATATTCACTAAACGACTCATCGTACTTTTGTTCAAAATTTATGATTTCATTCCGCAAAGCGGTAGTACGAGAGGGTGGGAAAAAGTAATTGATAAACTTGGTCTCCAAATCCGTCCACGAAAGAATACTCTGTGGCGGTTCCTTAGCAAGCCAATGTCGGGCTTGTCCCTCTAAAGAAAAGGGAAAAAGTTGTAACCGGATTACCTCTTGTGGAACACCATTGAATTTGACCGTATTGGTGAGTTGCAAGAATCTCTTGATGTGGTCATGTGGATCATCAATGGTACGCCCCAAGAATGGTTGAGCAGAGACCATCTGGATAAAGCCAGATTTGAGCTCAAAATTGTTGGCTGCAATAGCTGGTAGGACAATTGGATCATTGTTGCCATCTACATGAGCTTGGAGAAGTTCAATCATCGGGCGATTATCCGGTAGAGGCTCATTGTTGTTGTTATTGTTGTTGAAAGGTGGGTTGTTTTTGTTATTATTGTTGTTTTGAGGTGGGTTATTGTTGTTGTTTTGTACACCGGCCATGTCTAAGTCTTCGAGAGGCTCGGGCTCTTGATAAGACATGGATCGAGTGCGCATACACCTGCAAAAGAACTAACAAAGAAAAACAAAGCAAAAGTATTTTTGGTTTTTATGTTTTTTTAATTTTTAGGATTTTTGAAAATTTTATATTTTTTTTGGATTTTTGAAAATTTTTATGAAAAAATAGCGTTCACGGTGAACGGATCCCAAAATCCAAGTTCTCACAAAAAACTGTTGATCTTAACGAGAAGAGCCGGCAGCGGCGCCATTTGATATTAGCTTTTTTGCACTGGATTCTATATTCTCTCGATATCCTCTCGAATTGATCTTGGTTCTAAGTGGAATGATTTGTTTTTGGTGACAAATAGGGGGTTTGGATTTTTAATCTATTAAAAGGTTTAAATAAAAACTTAAATTGAAAGCAATTAATTTAATAACAATTAATAAAACTAGAATTAAAATTGAAATAAATAAATACAAAATGAAGAAACAGTAAGTATAATTTAAAAATGCTCAAAAGAAAATTGATTCGGAAGTTGACCTTGATTCGGAAGTTCACCCGGAACTTGGTTCGGAACCCTTGATCCGGAACTTCGTTCGGAACTTTACTCGGAACCTTCACTCGGAACTTTACTCGGAACTTTACTCGGAAGTTGATCCGGAACTTGATTCGGAAGATGTTGATCCGGAAGTTCACTCGGAACTTTTGATCCGGAAGTTGGTTCGGAACTTTTGGCTCGGAAGTTTATTCGGAAGATTTAGTTCATCCGGAACTTTTGTTTCATCCGGAACTTGGTGTTCATTCGGAACTTTTGGCTCATTCGGAACTTCTAAAAATTGATTCGGAACTTTTTGAAAGGAAATTTATTCGGAACTTTTAAAACTCATTCGGAACTTTTGAAAACACTTTCATTCGGAACTTCTAAGACTCATTCGGAAGTTTGTGTTCATCCGGGAGTTTGTGTTCATCCGGAAGTTTGTGTTCATCCGGAACTTTTGTTCATCCGGAACCTGGGAATACTCAAGAACAGTAACTTACCGAAAAACAGGGGAAATCGATTTTTAGCCAAAAATTCACCAAGATTTCAACCAAAACTTAAATAAAACTAAACACAAATGATATACTAACCAATAACAACAAATCCCATCAATAAAAACATAAAACCCAACAACTTTTGAAGATCAAATCAATCAAATAAGAACTTAAACTTTTAACCAAATAGATGAAGATGAACAAGATGAAATGGAAAGATTTAATTGATAGAATAAGGTTTTAACAATCACAAAACGAGGATGAAATTACAAGATTGAAAAACAAAGATCAAAATCACCAAACACCCTAATGGTGTTGGTGAAACCTACGAATAAAGAGGGAGAAAAACAAAAACTAAAAAACTGAATGAAAAGTGTGAGGGGATTCCTTTTATAGGTGTCCCCTTTGGTTGGTGAGTGGGCTTTCTCCCGTTCTTCTTGTCTTCTCGTCTTTTCAGAAAAGTTGACGTTTTCGATTCTGATTCGGGATTTGTCGTCGATTAAATTCAACTCGTCTTTTAATTTCTTCGTTTAATAGACTTGAGTTTCTTCGACTTATGTAAATCTTCCATCTTTGGTCCTTTTCTTCGATAAATCGTCAAATAGGCCCAGTGACTTCAAATCTTTTGCATCTCTTGGACAATAGACTTCGTCTTGAGTCTTTTTCTTCCATAAAACCCGTGCAATCCCATGTTTTCTTCAATATTCATCCGGTTAGCTCTGAAAACACAATAAACACAAAAACCACGCATAATTCCAAACAAATGATATTAAATACGCGTTTTGGTCTCGTTTTAGCCAGAATTAAGTGGTAAAAGGATGGGTGTTTTCACACCTATCAAAGCCAGAACTTTGAAAAGAACTTTTTCACTAAACGACAAAATAGTTGGGTTTGAGTTCTAGAGGGTTTCAAAAGCTGATTCTTTTTTCAAAAGCTCACAAATAGCTTAACTAACAATAATAAATAAGAAAAATCACAAAAATCCAAGTAGAATAAGCTGTGGAAGCCAATAAGCAGGCTGAAAAAGCAAAATAAGCTAGTTTCCTAGCAAAAGCTTAACCAAAAGACTTATAACTTCTCAAATATGATATTAAGCTGAGAAAAATGAAACCTATCACAAAATTAAAGTTGTTGCATGTACTAATAAGCAGTTCTAAAAAATAAGCCAAATTGTGCTTATTTGACAAAAAGTCAAAGTCCACCAAATGTTACCAAATGACCAGGGATTGATTATAAGCTTGTTTTAAGCAACTTTTGTGAAGAACTCAAGGCTGAGCCCTTGTGAATCAAGTGGTCAGTTAACCAAAACTTGACAGATTTTGGCAAATTTAAGCCAATAAGCCAGCAAATAAGCAAACCAAATAGCAAGATGCACTCACAAGCAGCACAATAACAAGATTCAAGCAGTTAAACAACAAGGCATACACTAGAATAGCAACTGCAAGCCTAAAATGAGGTGGTCTCTTTGCTGATGTAAATGACCACTTCAACCAACTTTGATAAGCTCTAGCACCCACAATAAGCCACCAAAATCAACAAACAGATATTGCACATATAGCTTATCACCTAAACTCTTCCCAAACCAAATTTCAGACCCTAGATCCAACAAACAAATATTTTATTGGATCTGATGTGTTTGACCAATTTCAAACCAATATTTTCAGAATTTTCCAAAACTTTGAAATCCTTTTCCAAACCTCTTGAGACTTAACCAAGGACCAAAACCAGTGCCAAATGACTTGTTTAGACTATACAAACCCTAAGAACCAAGGGCACAAGGCCACAAGTCCATATGATCCCAAAAACCAAACAACCTTGTTTTAGCCCCTTTTCAAACAAACTTTTGATTCCAACAGACAACCTACTGATTTTATGATTCAAATATCTTACCTTGGTGACAACTAAAAGATACAACCAATAAAACACAAAGCACAAACACAAGAACACCAAATCCCATGGCAAACCTCATAACAGATATGAACATGATAATTTTTTAGAGGAAACTGAAATAGAGCTTATACCTATCCCCCACAACTTCCTAGGGAGATCAACTATGCTCCTTGGACCACTCTCAACAGCTAATGAGTGACCAAGGTCCTTGAAACAAGAAGGATCAAGGTCTGTTGATGGTTCAAAGTAGAACCAGACCTTGATATGTATGATCTTCAACACAAGGCAACAAACAGCCTAACCAAAGGCTCAAATCCCTTCATAAGCTTGGTGTCAACAAGCTTGTAAGAGGTTAGGGCTTATGGTTAAGGGTTAGTACATGAAAAATAGGAAAACATATTACTGATTTCAAGCTTATTTCAAACTTGAAAACCTTACCAAACATAAACGTGCTTTAACCAAAAGATCAAAGAACCTTTATAACATCCAATGGAACTCGGAATCACTCTTAAACAATACTAACTTTTAAAAACATAAAAAGGAATTACAATTTACTTAAAAATACCAAAATTTTATAAATTTAAAAAGGGATTACAATGTTTAAAGAGTAAAACTAGAACAAGGCTCTCTCACAAGTTGAGGAGTCCTTATAAAGGCCATAAGGGCTGAGTTTACAATGAGAAACCCTAGCTACAAAATCTCTAAATTGCCCTTGAATGCTTCTAGACGTTTGTTGTTGTTGAGTTGTCCAAAATGATCCTAAGTGTTCATTTTAGCTTTGGGACCAAGTAATGAGTGTGAGTCGTTGATTTGGCCACGTGGCATTCCTTGGAGAGGAAGTAGTCACATGATTGGTGGACGGGTGAATGGGGGTGGGGTCCTTGGTGAATGGGTGTGAGAATTTGGGCGTGGGAATGATTCGTGTGAGGGTTAATTATATTTTGGTTAAGTTAATTGGGAATAACCCTTTGACTGGTAAAAGTAAAATCTGGGTGATGAAGGGTGAATAGTAACTATTTTGATCCGATTTTTGTGGATTGAGTTTGTGTTTGGCGCAAATTTTGTTTGAATGTTTCACTTGCACACTTTTGGCCCTCAGTCTTTGGAAAACATGGTATAACAAGTTTATTTTCCAAGCATCTCGTTTTTCCTTTGTTATTGAAGTTTCTGAATTCCCACTTTGGCCACAAAAAGTTTCTAAACAAAGTTTTAGGGCTTTTAACACTTTGGCATATTTACAACTTCAGTCCTTTTGATATTTAATCCATTTAAAAGGACTAGAAGTGTAATATTCTTGAACTTCAAGGGCTTCTTTGGATCTTGGATTTATGAAGGACCATTATTGACAATTTAGTATTGTTGAGGGACTAAATTTGCCAATTCTTCAAACTTGGAGGACCTTTTTGTAATTTTGACAAACTTAAGGGACCAAACTTGTAATTATGAATATATAAGGGTATTAAGTGTAATTTCTTCATAAATGGGGGCTCAATCTTGTACATCTTCAAATCTTCAAGGGTTTTTCTTTGATAATTCACAAACTAGGTCCTGGTTCATTGTGCGGGTTCGTTTCTCGTGTTCGTTTTTCCTTGTTTCTTGTAATCTTTTGTCTTTTTCACGATATCTATACCTAAAACACACAAGTAAACAAACACAAGCATAAATATGGTATTTTATGACATTTTAATGCATTTAAAGCTCGAAAAGAACGATGAGATCATGTATAAATGCCATCTCATCAATCCTCCTCATTGGTTTTCAAATCATTTAAAAAGCATTAAAAGTGAGGCTATGAACTCACCTAGCATCCTTAAATTCTGAGCTACATCAGATATATTTCATTCACAAACAAACAGCTTGGTCTCACATATAACAACTTGGTCTCACACAAACCTGGATTAACACATTTTGTATAGTATCAAGTCTTTGATCTTTAGTTCAATACTTTTAAGTATTAATTATGTATTCTTTGATTTATAAATTGTGGTAATTATAGCATCATTATTCGGGCAATCATACTCAGAAGCCATTCTATAAACGTTTGAGGAGCGTGGGCACTTTAAATCGTAAACTCAACCACTCAGTCAGAACGTAATATCGAGATGGAATATATTTGTATAAAGCTCCCTACTAACATGATACATTTATTAATTTCTTCAAATGATACATATAGTATTTATAGTTTACATAATTACATTTTCAACACGTATAGTTTATAAGTTTCTAAAATTACAGTTTTGATCCCAAGACTTGTTAAGATTACATAACAACCTCAAATTTCTACCAAATGATCTAGGAACTTAAAAAAAAGGTTTATAAACACATTTCTAATCATAATAACATCAGTTTTCCAGATCTATAGTTTTTTGAAGTAGATTTTATCTCATTATTTCATGTAAATTACAAAACTAGGGTTCTAGTACATCTTTAGCTTATAACTTCCATTTTAGATGATCATATGAACTAGGAATTTTTGAAATAGCTTATCTAGATTATAAATAAGCTTATTAAAGACTTATAACATCAAAAAAACTAATTGAAAAGGGCGGATACTTACAAACAAGAAAATCAGAATTCTAGGGCTTCTAATGGGGCATATAGACTATATCTTCTTCACAACTCTTCAAGAACTCTTATAACATCTTCCAAAGCTTGCTACAGATCTTAGGAACTTCTTAGGAATTCAATGGAGGCTCTAGAACAAAATGTGTAGGTGTATAGAAGTGAAAGTGAGGGATGAAGAAAAGATGAAGCATAAGGTACCTATTTATACTATTTCTAACCCTTAAGCTCCAAGTTAAGATTGTAAACGTGTAAGGTGTAAAACCGCAACATTATCGTGTCTCTAATTCGAGGACGAATTATTTTTTTAGAGGGGAAGAGTTGTAAAACCCGCCTTAAAAATTCATGAACAGTAATTACGCAGGCTCAGATTAAATTAAAAAATTACGCAATTAATTATCTTAGAATAATAAATAAGAGTATTTATTTAAGTATTACGTAAAAAGGTTATTTTTCAGAAAATAAATATTTTACGTCATGAGTGAACACAAAAACTTAAACACGAGCTATTCGTTTAAATTGATTAAACGCGAAACGAAACAAAGTATACATATACTAAATTTTGGGCCGCGATTTCATTAATCAAAAAGAAGGATGTGGGATTTAGGCCCAGGCCATGTTAAAGAAATGACCAGGGATCATTTAACTTTTTAGAAAACAAGAAAACATGTCTAGGGTTCCTATTTGATGTAGGGCCGCCGGAAAAGAAAGATCACAGGGGGGACGGATTGCTGATTCTGTGAATGATCCACTTTTATGTTTTTAATCCATCCTTAATATAATGTAACAGTAAATCCTCCTTTTCCTTGTCTTTTATTAGTCATGTTTTCCCCATACTTGTAATCTAGAACAAGTGAATTAGGACTTTTAAACATTTAATCAATCGGAATCCATAAGGGGGTTTGTTTGGTTTCACGAAAACCGAGACCATTAAGGTCTCGTCGTGTTTTCTGTTTGGCCAGCCGTGACCCATACAGGGGCGGGTTGGTTTGTTGTTGGATGGCAGCGAGAAAAACCCACCAGGGATGTTTGCTTAGCAAACTATGGGAATCACAAAAACCAACAAGGGGCGTTTGGGTTTAGGCAGGATGTGTTTGTTACAAACAGTGGAAAATAAAACAAAGCAGTGGGAACTAAATGCAAACAGTGGGAAAAATGAATGGTCAGTGGGAACCACGGTAACAACAGTAGCAACTGGAACTAGGCCAGTGGCTACTGTTCGAGGGTCAACAACAAAGGGACCACGACGTGGGTCGTGATGGGCTATTTTTTGGCTTAACCCGAGACATGGGTGTCTCGTGGAAGGTTTTAAGCTTGAATTCGGGACCACCTGATTATTTATAAAATACAAGGATTTGTTTTATTGCTGTTAGATCATTTTATAAATAAGTTTTATAAATTTGATTTTTAGTGTTTTGTTTTGTTAATTTAATTAGTAAAATTAATTGATATTAGTTTAATCCTTTTAAGTACTTAAAAACGTAGGATTTATTTAAATGATTTATTATTCACGAAACCATTTTGGGAGCTTTCTGTTTTAAGAAACTTTCTATTTCGAGAAACTTTCTATTTTTAGCAGGTTACTTATAACAGTATCGTAATACTAGAATACAGCAAAATACAATAATCAGAATACAGTATAATATACAGTAATCAGAAGTATAGGATATACACTAATCGGTAAATATTTAAAGACAGTCAGAGTTATCATATTATATTCAGAACAGTACAAGAATACATGAACTAATAAATCAAACTAAGAACAGCAAGAATCAATAACATTAAACATTAATCAGACAACTTATTCATGTCCCTTATTCATGTAGCATTCGTGAAGTCAGAATAGGAATTTCATCGGTTTTCCTTGCAGTCAGTTACTGGACACAAGGTACGGATTTCCCATCTGCAGCCAAATGTTTTCCCCGGTATATGGTATAAACTTTAAATTAATTACCTTGATAACTATATTAAATTACCTGAGCTTTATATACATGCACGACCAGTTATAACTAGTTACGGAGGTGCCGTAACCATGACACTTGAGGCACCAGTGTCATGACTCCTCTACGGGGGAGTGATTTCTCACAGCGTCCCTTTTATTTTCGCTTGGCCATTTTATCAGTATTATCAGCGAGGCGTATGGATGCATCCTAGGTTATCAGTTTACAGCTTATCAGGTGAATGTGGTGTGTCCTCTACATCCTTCACATTGGAGTTAATCCCTCCACCCAGCTTATTAGTTAGAGGTTACCCCTCTACAACATGACGAGGTCACCCCTCTATGTATTCATGCATACGTTGTTACAACACATGACCTATATAAGCTCTTGGCAATTAAAATACAGTAAATTCATCTTTTCATATTTAACAGATAATAGTTCAGCTTTACCATTTATAAACCAGACTTTTTAGAACATACACAGTTTATTCCGCTGCACTTTACTTATCAGTTTTACAGCTTCAGTATTTTATTATCTGCTTCATTTCAGTATTTCTTATCATGCTTTATATCCGTTCACTGGGCGTTATGCTCAGCCTTAGTTCCTTTCATGTTCTAACGGTAGGTACACCGGACGCTCTTAGGATTCTGAGAGTATGTGCATTTGGATGGAAATTATCCAGACTTCTTACTTTATGCACTTCTTACATAGCTTTGCTTGTTTATACATTGTTTAGTCCTTCCTTTCAGTACTTAATTTTTTATGTTTTAGCTTATGTATGGACTACCGATGTTTGATTCCGGTACATCCTTTATGGTCAGTTAATGTTTTTAAGACATTAACCCTGCATGCTTTGATGACACGCCAAAAATACACGTAACGGTCCACTTATCTAAGTGGGCTGTTACATAAGGACAGTAGATACATGACTAAGGAATGTTAGGAATGACTAAGGAAGGCTAGTATATGATTCATACAAGCTAGAAACATTAGAAAACCATGGAAGACTTGTTGTAATAGATTTCAGCCACAAAAATGCACTAGGATGAGATTTTGCCATAAAGTAGCTTATGCACCTATGTTGTTGGTTTCTTAGGCTTAAAAATATCTTCTAAATATCATAAAATATCTGCCATAGGTTTGAATTTGGGAGGGAAAGTGTTTAAATGGGTTCTTGGAGGGAAAAACCTAGTCGGATCATAATATAGGGCTTATAACTTTGTAACTTTGTAATTTTTGTAATTAAGGATTTAGGAATGTGATTAGTGATGGATTAGAGTATAACTAGGGCAGACACATTATAATAAAGAAGTTTGGGTCATTGTTTTGAATTTTAACAAAGGTTTGAAGTGAAATTGGGAAGAAAACCTAGTTGGATTAGAGTTTCTAATGATCTAGGGTTAAATCCTTGTTAAATCTATTATCTTTGATTTAGCTACTAATCTAAACTAAATTTATACCGTTCTACATTGTCTCTAATGTGTTCATGAAGTCTCTACATTGGTTTTACTAAGTTATTCTAGGTAAATATGTCTAAAGGGTGAAAATACATATTTTGACCTAATTTATAAGCCATGCATTAAAATGTTGTACATTGTGATTTAGGGTACTTTTACATTGCTCTAAGATAATTTTATAACCTAAATGTAATTGATATGAATGTTGGTAGACTTTTCCTAAAACACTAGGTATTGATTCTAAGTAAAATGCTTAATATAAGGGTTTTTAGGTCATTAAGCCTAATGACTTTGTACTTTGGGTAATTAGTGTTTATATCCTCATGTAAACTTATTGTAGGTCTTATATGGTATGTTTATGACTTCAAATGATTCTACACACTTAGTTTAAGAGTTTGCATAGGGTAATCATAACCTAGGTGTAATTAGGTTAGCTTATGGTTCTATGCTTCAATAACATGTACATTGTGCTGTAATGATTTGTAACATAACTTGAGATAAATTTGTGATCTTAATATGATACTTAGTTGAGTTTTGTAATTGTTTGCAGAAGATTAGATCTTAATTAAATTTAAAATGGATTTTAGGTGCCAATCTAGGTTACTAGATTTTATACTTTTAATTAGCTTTAGATTACTTATACTTAGTGTTTTATAAATAAATATCTACTCTATATGATAGATTATAACTTGTACATTGGTATTTGATATTCATATTTAGATATTGTGTAATTATATTGCTTGAAATATTTGTTTACAAGGGATTTCTAGGTGGTATCTAGACTATTATGTACATTTATTTGTACTTAGCTTTGTATGGTTTGTTCTTACCATTCTTAGATAATATTATGTCTTCAAAGGATAGTTTACAACTTGTTTATAATCCATAATTATTTATTTTTATGTGTTGTACATTCATAGTTCACCATCCTTGAGTTTACAACTCATTTATAAGGATTATATGGTTTTTAAGAGAATTTACGGCATCATAGTTATATTTGAGATGTTATTATTCATAATGTACTTATTAGATTATTTTAAGAACTTAGACTTGATGTATACATTTTGTTTGCAACATATAGGAATATGTTGAAATGGCAGTTTATGTTATGAGAACATATTTATCTTAGCAAGTAAGGCACAAAAGCAAAAACTTCTAGTGAATTTTCATATTCATACAATCATAATACATAACACATAGGTGAAATTTGAGGATTGTCACAATAAGGACTTGACTTTGTTTAACTGAAATGTTAGCTATCATTTTCTAGACATTGTGTGTTTAGTAACACATAACGACCTAAAAAATATATATTATTGTAATATGTAAAATCCCATTTATTTATATTCATCTCACATCGATGTCTTAGGTCCGCATTCATTTTGATATTTATATTCATGCTAATAATAATTTACGTAAATTGCATTGTTTGACATTGTTAAGTGTGAAAATAAAAATAGACAATAATTTGTGTTTTTATTTGAATAGTTATAATCATGTGATTTGTTAATTTTTTTAATATTACATATATGTTGTATTTTTAAAATATAAATTCTAGAGGGTATAAACTATAAAGGGTATATTATTTATTTTATAAAGGTACTAAAAAATATAAAAAATTATAAGTTTACACTTAAATCCATCTAATTTATTTCAAAATTAAACCATTAAAGTTATATTAATCTCCTTCTCATTTTTAAAGTTTTTATTTTCAAAAATTTGACACATATATCTTTGTATGTTTTCATCAAAAATTTTAATTTTAACTAAATTAAATTCAACTTTGACTTTTTTTACCAATCACATCACTGAATTTTGCGTATGTGATAAAATCAAACCGTTTGATTGATTCAATTATTTTTAACAACAACCTCCACTTTTTTTTAAAATTTTTAAATATTTTAATTCTTTTATTATATAAAAGATTCTCAAAAGTCTAATTAAAGTAAAGAACCCGTAGTAATATTACTTGTAATGTAGTATGTATAAGTTGTTATTTATGATGTTTTAGATTTAGGTTATTACTAATTGTCAAAATACTTATATATGTTGAAGTAGGAACTAAGGCTGTAATCAATTTAAATTTTTATCAAGTAATTTGAGCTCGAGCTTGGGCTTGGTTTGATCAAGCTCAAGCTCAAGTCTAAAAAATATCTAGATATATATATCAAACTAAAGTTCAAATTTTTGATTGCTCGGTTCGAACTTTTATTAAGCTTTTTCAAGCTTTATCAAAATGTGTGTTTATGATTAATTCATATAAGCAACTTATGCTTAACTTAAGTATTAACTTAATTATAAGGGCTTATTTCATAAATAAATAGTATATTTTTTGATTAAATTTATAATTTAACTTATCGTATTTTAAATAATTTATTTAATTTTATAAATTTATTACATGTACTTGGTACTTGGTAAAATATAATACGTATAAATCTTTTTTTACTCTTTTTAATACGAGGGTGTCGTAATTGCGTTAGCAATTACATCACGCAATAGCTTTTGATATCTTAATTGCATTGGATTGCAAAACGTATTTTAAAACCAAGAATATACAATTATGTTATTTTTTGTTTTATTAAGAGCAAATGGTATAAAAGTGTACCAAACTTACACTTGATTTTAATTTAATATATTTTACTATTATTTTCTTAATTTAATGTATCAAACTTTTTATTGATTGCAATATAAGATCGCTAGCATGTTTTCAAGTCATCTAATAGGTCACCAAGTTTTCCAACGGCATTTTTCAATGATCTACTCCCGCCATCTTCATTTTATCACCACTGTCACTGTAATTCACCATCACCACCTTCTACAATCCAAAATCTAACAGCATTTGATTTAAATGGGAATCAAACGGATAGAATAATTTTTTACTCCTATCGTACAGATGAGTCTCGTTTGAGTCAAATATGTTACGGTTGATTTACAATTGTAGAGTAAAATTAAACTAAAATTAGATAGCATAAAATACCTAGTTATATAAATACTATTATATACTTATTTTAGACTATTGTAGATTCTAATGATGAAAAGAGAGAGCTCTGTTTTAGTCAAAGATATATCAGGTAGTTGGTTTATTATAAACTGAGAACATGTTAGGGTAAATGTAAAAAGTATACAACGTACTTTTTCAGATTATCCATTATACCAATCGAATTATTTTATGTTTTATTTACAGACTTGCCACGTAGGATTTGGTCAAACCTTTGAATATACATTTGACTTAACGGAACCGTTACTTATTTCGTTAATTTGGAATTTAATTTTTGTCTCGTAGCTAACTATCATCATCTTCATCTTCATAATCAATGTACCACCATCATCATCCAAAATTATAACCTTAAACCCAGAAAATCAAAACCCAAAAAAAAACCCAGAAAATCAAAAGCTTATCAGATACCAAAACTTAAACCCATAATTCAATTTATATAAAAATCAGATACCAAAACAGCAATTCATAAAAGTCAACTCCATCATCAATCTGATACAAAAAATCAAAAATAACAACATATTCAGACACCCTTTTGGAAGACAATCAAAACTTATAATCAAAATTTCTATAAAAAAAGAAGAATAAAAAACCAAACCTTGAGGCCATTTAGGCATAAGTGCAGGAAGAAAAAAGGATTTTTGTTCTTCCATGAACAAAGTACTAAATTGATCATCAGAGTCGCCGCAACAACATTCCAATCGAAACATTTTCCGATCAGTTTGTTCAAGTCACCGAAAAACCGATTCCGGTGATTAGGGTTTCAAATTGGAGAAATTTCTTGATGGGTTTTACACACACAGTTGAAAAAGGGTTGAGTATAAAAACAGCAAAGTTGATGTTGATGAGGATATTTGTGGTGTGTGAGAGAGAATATAAATGTACGTATGTATTTCAGTTTGAGTTTAATACTACTTTATCTGTTTTGGATGTTTAGTTTTTGATTTTCTAGGTTTTTTTGGGTTTTGATTTTATGGGTTTAAGGTTATGATTTTGGATGATGATGGTGGTAGATTGATTGTTTATGAAGATGAAGATGATGATAGTTAGCTAAGGGACCAAAATTAAATTCCAAGTTAACGAAATAAGTAATGGTTCCATTAAGTCAAAGGTATATTCAAAGGTTTGTCCAAATCCTACGTGGCAAGTGTGTAAATAAAACATAAAATAGTTCGATGGGCATAATGGATAATCTAAGAAAATACGTTGTGTATTTTTTACATTTACCCAACATGTTATGTAAATGCACATCATAATTGAATTTACAAAGGTAATCTCGTAAATCAAATTATAAACTGTTCTTCTCGATGAGGTTATGGATTGTGGTAATAGTTGGTAGATTATGGTGGTAATGGTGATAAATGAAGATCTTGCGGTGGGTTACTGAAGAAGGTCGTCGAAAATTTGGTAACCTAAGCTTGAGCTCGACTTGACTCAATTACATCCTTAGTAGGAACCATGGGGCCCACCGGTCAACCTAAGTACCGAACACAATAATATGCAAACCAAATGCCCCGCATACTTGTTGACACAAAAACATTGTAAAAACAAAATTATAAGTCAATAATCAAAATTTTAGAAGCTTAATAAGTATGTATTTGTTACTATAGACTAACAAGTAATAACTAATGACCATACAAGCAATAGCAATGATATCTGGGAATTCATGTTTTCGCTATTATAACTGTAAAATGTGAAGAAATTACTCGTTCTTAGATGAGTAAAATGCTACAAGAGTTTAATGGAATTATGATTATAGCCGAATGTTCACGAGAGATGCGTTTCTCTTTCAATAGAACCAATATGTTTTGTGTTTAGGTATGACTATACATGTTTTTCGTAAATCATGTCCTGGCTTCTATTCTAAGTTCTAACATATTTTGCAAAAGTAACTTTTTATACATGTGAATAAATCGAGGTTGTTGTTGATCTCGACAGGTTTTGACTAATCAAATAAACGGGATCTTTTACTCCCATGAACAATTTTAATCTTTGCTTGACGTGTCAAGAATGAAACTGTCGTGTCTATGCCGGAGTTTGATCTCAAATAGACTGACATACCATAAAGGTGTAAACCCTTCACCGTTTTTCAAAAAACTAAGGAGTGTGTCGGGGGTTTGATATCAACTGGTAGGACGTACTGCTATTGATGATTGATCCTTCATCCCAATTTTTTTGAATGAATATGTGTACAGATTTGTCATTCTTCGCTAGCGGAAACCGAGGGCTAGTTTTTCACTATACGAATCAGGAACCACAAGACGGACACATTATGTTCAAAAAGGGGTCATACAAAACAATTGTTAGGCTAACTAAAGTTACCGTAAGAACAAAAGTAAAATAATATAGGCGTTTGCACGTAATATTAGCAACAGTTTTGAAAAAATTTTACACTTTGTGACAAAAAAATCAAACTATGTGTTTGGATCGACATAGTTCCTTTGATCAATCCTGTCCGTCATAACTTTGGCCCACTAAATAAAAGCTTGATGGGCTGCGTTGCTATCGTCAATTGGTTTATCCACGGGTCCGTCATATTTGGTGTCAAACTACTAATCTTTGCATTTTTATAGATCAAAGAAATTGTTTAACGGTAGATAATTAATTATATTTTAATTGAATCGATGAAATCGGTAATTCGATGGCTCGACTAGATTGACCCGATAATCAATCTGTGATTCGTTGATTCGTTTCAATTGACCTGATGATTGAACCCGTAATCTGATAACTCGATCTGGTTAATTCGGTAATCGAATATATAATCTTTGATTCTATCTTAGAGTATCAATATTTAATTTGAATGAATATTTAACTTTCTACAAAATTATTAAAAAGGTTTAAGATTTTCAACTATTTTTTGTATGAGTTGAGATCAATATATACTTCCAATTTAGCATACACCACATCAACCAATTATATTAAATTAAACTAACTTTTCACATTTTAAAAAAAATTAAATATCTCATAAACGGTTAATCGTCAAATGACAAAAATACACCATTACAACAAGAATTAAATTATCTTTCTATCGAGAGGCACATGTATATACTTTCGACGAACTTTTTTTCTGCGAAAATCATATATGATTCGTATCACGGATCAATATATGATTTTCGAAACATATATGATCCGTGATACGAATCATATATGATTTTCTCAGAAAACAAAATTCGTCGAAAGTATATACAAATGTCCTTCGATAGAAAGATGATTTAATTCTCGTCACGATGACATGTTTTGTTTTGCGTAACGATTAACGGTTTGTAAGATATTTAATTTTTAAAAAATAAATTTTTTTGTTAGATAAAAAAAAGGAAACGAGCATTACTATTTCTTCCTACTATATGTGTTTACATTTTTTTACCAATATCAAATTTTAACATGTGTAATGCACTAATTTTCTCTCTTAATTTAAATTATTGATCAATCTACTTGTCATTATCATACAAGTAGGAGGATATGTAGGCATACAAAATAGAAATTAGTGCATGACACATGTTAAATTTTGGTGTTGGTAGAAAGAAATGTAGGCACATATAACAGGAAGAAATATCAATACTTTAAAAAAAGGAAAAATAATCAAAAGAGTCTTTTAATTTAGAACAACACGTCATTTATCCAAAAAAATATGTTTTTCCTATCTTGTCCAGGGCAACAAAAGAAGTAGGTAATTCTAACAGATTGCCTCAAAAAAGTAGGGCAATTCTGACAGATTGTTCCAAAAAATAAGGCAACAGATGACACGTGACGCATTCTACCCAGTTGCTTTGTTGTCCTAAAAAATAAATCTTTTTCCGGAAAGAGAAGAGTTAAGGGCTCTTGTGAGAATTGAAAAAGAGGTTTTTGACTCTTATGATAATTTTTCTTAAAAAAATTAGTTGTGATTGATTGATTAAATATATGCTGAAAGAAAAGTTTATGTTAAACTTTTTCGTCTTTTGTACATGATAGAAATAGAGATAAAAACTTTTCATTTTAATAGTCATCCTTTTTTTTCTGGTAGAGGGAAAATTGTTGCCATTGTCAGGTGTCAATTTTTCCGACTTGATTCGGACCTGACGTAAATATGATCAAATCGAATTACTCGGGTTTAGATTTTAATTTAGATTAATAGGGTTAATCTGATTAATTTGAATTTTTGTATAAAAATTATCTTTAATTCGGATTTAGGTCAACCGATTGACGCAAATGAGAATTTTTTTATTTTTTTTTAATTTTTTAAAATTTAATTTTAATATGACTTCTATTATAAAAGAATAAAAAATAAGTTTTTTTAAAATATTTTACTTGAATTCGGATAGACCCGAACCTGAATTGACTCGACCTGACTAGATCCAAACCCAAATAACCCGAATTCAAATCGTGTCAAGTTTGAGTAACTTATTTTTAGTTTTGACTCGAATGCAAAGATGTCTAGTTTTATTTGGTTTCTGCTAGAGGTGAAAAGATGTCATCTTTTGATTATTGTCTATTAGAACCATTGCAAAGTTTGATAAACTTGATTTGGTGTGCTAGGATTTTTACTTAACAGTCAAATGATTGCTTACTAAACTATAATCCCAACTGTGAATCGCATATGCTTTTGGTGTTACAGAATGCGTCGATATACTTTTGACAGTAAAATATGATTGAACTGCATAATTACGTAAGGGTTATTTCTCACCGGGTATATGTTTGCTGTAATGCGTGGTCACCTTGTTAGTACTAATTTGAGTACATGCCAAATCAACTTAGGGGGTGTTTGGATGTGCGGTTAAAGGAGATTATCTCCAAATCTCAGTTTCAAAATGTTGATAAGTTAAAAAAAGTGTTTGGGTAATAAATGAAGATAAGTGATTATTTGCATTTAAAAGCTCTAAAATTGAGTTTTGAAAAAGTTAATGGGGAGCTACTTATGTCATTTTCAAAATGGAGTTTTAGAAAAGTAAACTTTCAAAATAGAGTTTATTATCAAATAATCAAATTTGTCGAACACTTAAAAAAGTGATTATTTGATTATTGCGATTTCAAAGTGGAATATCAAATCCAAACACTATTTTTTAAAATGGATTTTCAAAATGATAATTTTTCAAAATGGAGTTTTCAAAAGTGAACAAGCAAGCCTCCTAAACCTATATATAGGATCTTGCATCTTCTTGGATTTTTTCAAGTTTATAATTTGCATTTTAAAGTTCCCTTGATAAATGACTTTCTAGGATCAATTATAGAAACTTGCGAAAAGTTCTTGTTCTTAAACCCGTATGAGTTAAGACTTTCGCGTTTTAAAATTCCTTATATAAAAGTCTAGCAAAACTCGATTTAAGCGGTTAAGGAACGAGCTAAGATAAAAACCGGTCGAGTCAAAAACTATTCTTATTTTAACCAACGGAAAGCCTACATTTGACCATTGATGACGAAGGATCAACGCTGAGTTGCCTTAGAACCATCTTTAGGCTAAACGCCTATGAACCACGAACCACGAACCACCATCGAATAACACCATTCTAAAATCTCGAACCATAATGAATCTCGAACCAACAACATCATTTTTTAATGTTTATCAGTGGGATAAACATGTTCCCTTATTCTAACTTAATTATTCAAATAAGCTATGACTTGAGCTTATTCAAACAAATTTTCAGTCATAACATCAACTTACTTATTTAGATTGCAATTACTTTAATATAAAATAATCAAAACGTAAGATTGAAAATGGATGAAACTAAAAGAAGAATTTCATTAAATCAATTAAAACATTATAAGATTTATAAAAAAAGAAATTACAACTTCTAAATTAAAACTAACATTATAACAATAAATTAAAAAGGGGGTTAATGATTACAGAATATAAGGAGGTACTTATAGCTGGACGAGAGGTATTGGGGGTGGCTGATGAAGACGTTTTTGGCCCTTAGATCAGTATCTTGCACTCTCTTTCTTTCTTGTTATGATCCTACGGTTGTCATATGCTCATCCTCACACAGATTGCCAACATGGCACATCTTGTGCTAGTTTAGTGCTGATTTGGAGGGATATGATTGGCTTTTGATTAAATGGCAGAGGTATCCACCAATTGGATTGAAGGGATGATGCAACCAAGTGCCACTTTAGCACTTGGTACTTGGTATCTCGCGTGGTTACACGCAACCCTTCTTCCTCCTTTTTCTGATTAGCTCGCGTGACTTCAATTTCCCTTTGATTGAACCTTCAATTGAACTGAGTAGAAAACTAGGGTTCATCCCTGGAAAAGTGGATGATTTTCCTCTTTTTCTTCTTTTCTCTCTCTCGTCTTTTTATTTATTTATCTCTTTGTGTGACTGACTTTCTTTGACCAAAATAAAGTTAAATACTTCCTTCGTCTCTTTATTCATCATGGGCTTTTGGACTCTTGACCAAATAAATAACCCTCCACCGTCTTCTTTATTATTTTTGGCTTTGACCCAAAATTGTTTACCAAATATGTATAAACTCTCATCCGTATAGTCACTTGTTGTTGGGCTTTGATTTCGGCCTTTCAACTAATCAAAGTTACTGCAAATCTTTATTAATGGGCTTCCAGGCCCATTAAACACATGTAGGTCCCACTTGGCCCAATAATATATAAAACGATCCCGCCTTTTGGCTTTTGGTGAAATCTTCAAACTCGTGTCGATTTTTGCCGATTTTTGTTATCTTGGTACCTACATACATGAAAAAAGAAAACATGCATATACAATACAAAATTCATATTAAATGAGCATTTTAAGTTTGTATTGTGATATAAATGATATAAGTAATTTCACTCATATCAGACTCCCCCTTGCTAAGCAATTGCCGTGTCCCCACGGAATGATAAAATAAAGCTACTAACTACACTTTTATTCAACTTTTGACACTTTATTTTACAAAGACATAATGTATTGCTTTCATTATTGAAAAATAACCTTTAGGATCATAAAACTCGAATAGATTTATCGTCCTCGACTTTTCACTCTTTCCATGCCAAGTTTAAAAACAAGATCATTGTCAATCATAAGTTCCAATGTTATGACCACTCATATAAGTAATTTGTGTTAAACTCAATCTCCTTTATTCCTTGTATCTCTAGATTTTAAATTTTGTCATTCACCCAAAGGCTCATTTGACATATTTAATAATTATTAGTCCAAAAATGAAGGCAAAAAACGGTGTAAACCCAACACTAAAAACTTAACCTCATCCTCAAAAACCATTGTCACTAAAGAAATTCCACATCAAGGATAACTTAACACGATTTTAGGAATAAATTCTCGGATCCAAAATTTGGCTAATATGACTACTTAAGAAACAATTATTCCTCCAAAGTCGATTTGACTTTATTTATGGAGTTAGCAACATTTACATCATATACCTTGAGGCTCTTTAAGATGTAAAAGTGCTCCTTATCTATGATCCACACCCTAAGGCTCATTGGACATAAACAAGGGAAATGACATTCATCATCACACCCTAAGGCTCATAATGATGAAGCAATTTTTATTAAACACTTCACCATGCCATACACCCTAAGGCTCTAATGACAAGGCTAGTGCTACATGACTCCCACCTGAAGGCTTATATAGAACATGTTTTTATTTATTCTTCTTTATTTATTTATGATACATATAGTAAGCCAAATTCCGCAATCCCATGATCAAAAAGTCCATGACGCTGACACCCTCAATGTGTTCTTACTTGAATTACAAGGGAAGAAAAAGAAGGAGTTAAGAGTTAAGATATTGAACCGACACTGCAAAAAACTTCATTTATTAAACAATTAAATATTCAAGCGTGAAAAACAAATACGAGGAGAAAGAGCAACACAAAAAACTTATATAAGGAAGACTTAACCTCAAAACTTATTATCAACTCTATCATCTCTTGTTTTTCATATTATAAAATCTCAAAAATATGAGACTAATGGACACTTAGCCTTGCAAGTCTAAATTAAGACTATATTAAATCAAAGTTTTCGGTATTCAAGTCATCTATAGGATCTTGCATCTTCTTGGATTTTTTCAAGTTTAGAATTTACATTTTAAAGTTACCTTGATAAATTACTTTCTAGGATCAATTATAGGAACTTTCGAAAAGTTCTTGTTCTTAAACCCATATGAGTTAAGACTTTCGCGTTTTAAAGTTCCCTATATAAAAGTCTAGCAAAACTCGATTTAAGCGGTTAAGGAATGAGCTAAGGTAAAAACCGGTCGAGTAAAAAACTATTCTTATTTTAACCAACGGAAAGCCTACATTTGTGTCAAAAACACTTATTTACTAAATATTTAAATTTTTATGAAAAACGATTACTTTTGAACACGACAAAAGCAAGTGCAAGAGATTAGATCGATTGACTCCCCCATGCTAAAACAAAACATTGTACTCAATGTTTCCTAGCTCAAGAGTAACACCCCCTGCTAGAACGCGAAGAGTCGAATGCAAAATTCCTAACATGGTAAGAGCACGCAAATCTATAAGCCGTTTATTAATTATGATTTAAGATAAAACGTTAGTCGATAAAAATCAAAGGATAGCAAGTTCCCCTTTTGACAATCAAAGTAAGGAAGCTCGAGTGGACCGGGCAAAAAACGAACACGAGAGTCTTCAATGATTAGGGTCATACCTAAGATTCACATCACAACAAAAACACGAGCACGAGCTTGAAAAGATCAAGACTTATTAGTGTTAGAAAATATAAAGAAGATAGAATGTATGGGACTCCCCCACAAGGCACCTTGTTTTTGTTAACCGAGTCATGAGCTCGACTCGATCCCCGCATTCATTGGTCCTTAGGGAAAATGGTGAAAACTGGCATATTTGAATAAATCCATCATAAAGCACGATGCTGGGGTCAAATATCACATCCTCGTTGTCGGATGACAAACGAGAGGATGAAACTCCAACATAAGTCTCCAAAAGGAGATGGTGGTCAATGTCACAAATCATGAAATGGATATGGAATGCTCCCCGAGATAAACTCGCACCAAGATGATCGAAAAATCTTTCAATTATTGCATCGGTGAAAGACTGAGATTTCCCTAAATCAATGATTCCGGGATCGAATACCTTGTCCTCGGGAGAGAAAGGAATAGACAACACGGTGTCTTCCTCCTATGCTAATCCATAATCATGTAAAGCACACGGTAATGGTGGGGTAAACGTCTCATCCATAGTGGTATCAACATGCATAAACTTATTGACCTTATCACTTTTTGGAATGTGAACAAAGGGGTCATGATACTCAAAATGAGTCGCATGAAAAACCCGCACATTAAGATCAAAGCGAGTGGGAGGGAGATTTGGAGTAAAATTATCAAATGGGTATTCCATAAAGAAAATTTCTCCCTCCGGGTCAACATTATCATCATCATAAATCGGGTGATCAAACCAAGGGTTTTCAAATCCGTCATTAGAAACGTTCTAAATATAGAGAGTGTCTTCCTTTGATTCATAAGACTTTTTCTCAAATTACGAAGGAATGTCTATAGAAAGAAACTCATCAACCACCTTAAAGAAGAGTTCATCATCACAAAGGGTGAGAGATGAAGGAGGTTTGATGGTTTGGTAAAGATCCATTGGAGATAGTGAAATTGGGTTCTCAATGTTAATCACATTAATATCTCCCTTCGGATAGGTGCTCTCAAAATTCTCTTTAAACAATGGATTATCGTTCCATGAAACTTCAAAAAGAGGATTTGAGTAAGTCATATAAGTGTCGTCATTCTTGTCATCACAAGAAATATCCGACAAAGTATCGAGTGTGTCACACTCGGCTACAAGATCATCATTCTCACTAGAGGGAAGTTCATCGGAGAACTCCTCGAGAATGGAAGGTAAATCATGAAGATCAAGCTCGATCACGGAAAAATCGTCATCGAGATCGAAAACGTCTTCACTTCCCGGTTGAAGTGGATCAAGAAGAGCAACAAGTTCATCGAGAAACTTATCTAACGAATAGTCACTAACCTCCCTCGATGTGAAGTTAGGAATCAAAGGCTCTTCAATTGAAGAATGTGCCTTAGTATCATCTATTTGGTCCTTCGGAGGGAGTCGAGACGAAGTAATATTAAAATACGTTTCAATGGAACAAACATCTCCCTCCGGAATTATCTTTGCACCTTCCCTAAATGAGGGGTCTATGATTTTCCTTACACCCTTGTAAATGAGAAAATCCTTTTTTTGTGTTACTTTCAAAAGTTTCAATAAGTTTTACACTTTCCACATTTTTAGAAACATATTTGGGAACTTTTTCCGCTTTGAAAACAACATTTTCAGCCCCATAAAATAATGCTATCTCTTCTTTCCTCATATCAATTTGGACTTGAGCCGTGGAAAAAAATGGACGTCCCAAAATTAAAGGCACACGAGGGTTTGTCTCATAATCAACAATTGCAAAATCGACAAGGTAAAAAAACTTCCCCACTTTAACAATGACATCTTCTGCTATACCAACCGAGAAAGTGGTGGTTCCATTAGCAAGCTCAATGGTTATTCGAGTGGGAGTAAGTTGTGATAGGCCTAAAGTCTTCCACATGGATAAAGGCATTAAGTTGATGCTAGCTCCTAGATCGGCTAGAGCTTTGCATTCCTCAAGCCCTTGAAAAACACAAGGTACCAAAAATTGGCCCGGATCTCCATATTGCTCGGGATAGAAATCAAGGAAAACCGCGGAACAAGTCATATCTAAAGTAGCCTTGGTAACGTCAAGAAATGTCTCTTTAGGTGAAGGATTAAACTCGATCACATCTTGCAGTTTAGGAACCGAAGTGATAGGAGTAACCGAAGGTGGGATATAAGAAACATTTTTGGAAGTGTGATTCTCTTCCATTAAAATCTTCGGTTTCCTTTCCACCTTATAAGAAACATAAGGGTGAGGTCGAGAAACCAAATTCCTATCCAAGATATTATCATTGTGAACGGTGATGGACTTAATCTCTCCATTCGGGTTTGGTATGGTGTTTCTAGGTAAGCCACCCGAAGAAGAGGAAGGTTTGTACATAATGGCCTCAAACATCGAAAGAATTTTATTCTCAAATTTAGATTGATTCCCTTCCATACGGTTTTGGTTTTTCTCTAATCGATTTTGGTTAAGCTCAATCTTGTTAATTTTGCCCCTTAATCGTATTCAAAGTGTTCATTTGTCCTTGAAGATTATTTTGAAAAGCCTTCAAATTTGCCTCATTTGTTTTGATATAGCTTGACAAATCATTTTGATTATTGTTTTGAAATCCTTGATTTATTTTGATTGCCATGAAATCCATGTCCTTGATTAAAATTCCCTTGGTTACCACGGTTAAAATTATTCCCACTGTTTCCATTGTTGTATCTATTTTGAACCGGTGAAGCAACATGGTTTTGAAAAGGAGCTTGATCGTTAGGGACATAAGTTCCCGTCTCCGCAAAAGTACTAGCTTGATCAAACCCCGTGGTTGAACAAGCATAATTCGGATGTGCTCCACCACACAATACACAAAAATTCTCTACCGCATTAATCGATCCATGAGGATTCTTCCTAATCTCATTCAAAATCGTATCAATCTTAGAGTCCAATATAGCAATCTCGAGATTAGATGAATTCACATTCGAAACAACCGGTGTGTGTTCGTGAATATTGAACTCTAGATTTATTCTCAATGATACGCCACACGTCTCTCGGAGTTTTTCTTAAAAGATTACTACCCGCGGAGGCATTTAAAGAATCTTGTTCAACCATATTAAGTCCATTACAAAAAGTATTAATTTGGTGTAACTCCGCGAAACCGTGGTGTGGACATTGTCTCAACAAATCCTTAAACCTTTCCCAAGCATCTCCAAACGATGCATGCACTTTTTGTTCAAACCGAGGTATTTCATTCTTAAAGTGAGTTGTTTTATATGGTGGAAAGAAGTAATTCATGAACTTAGACACTAAATCGTCCCATGTTAAAATCAAACCCGGTGGTTCCTTTTCATACCAACGCTTAGCGTTTCCCTCGAGCGAGTACGGAAAAATCATGAGCTTAATCGCGTCATTCGGCACATCTCTAAACTTGAGAGTCGAGGTGATACGAAGAAAATTCCAAATGTGAGAATGCGGGTTATCCGTCTCATTGCCTCGAAATTGGTCGGCACGAATGAGTGATGAAACACCCGTCTTAATCTCATAATGATCCGCCAAAATAGCCGGCACAACGATTGCTTCCCCATACCCTTCGGTGGGTGCACGGAGCAATTCCTCCATTGTTCGGTTATCGGCCATATTAACAACAATAGTTGGAAGCTCGGGTTCCACTACTCGTTGTTGACGATTTCGATTCCTTCGAGGAATGTTTTCAATTCTATCGTGATTAATAAAAAGTCAATTAGAACGTAATTGCATAAACCAAAATGACGAGAATTTAGAGGGTTGAAGAAAAGAATGTAGATTAGAAGAAGATTATTTTTGGTATTTTTATTTTTCAAATCAATCAAAGATTGATAAAAACAAGGGGTAAGGATAACTACTATGGAAGTAAACTACCCTCGTTCGAATTTGAAACGTAGGTGAAAACCTAAACGTCTCGAGGTCGAATAAGTAAACAACGACAATAATAAGGTTTATTACTACTTGAGTTGGCAAACCAATAATCGGTTGTCCCTATCAATATACGCACAAGCAAAGCGGAAAAACGAGGTGGCACAAAGCACTTAAAAACCTTTTTCCTTAGACGGCCTTTTATAGCTCGTCGCCTTATACCCACCTTATAGTTTGTATAAATCGAGTTCAAACTTTTTATTAGTATTTATCTATTATGCCTTTATTCTTTGTGTTTTGGATTCGAATACAATAGCTAGGTGATGAAATCCTAACAAAGGTTTGCGTTTTCACGCTTTTGGAGGTAGGTGAATTTATTGTTCTACATAATATAATATATTAGCAACAAAAAACACGAAAAATGATATTTATATTATATATAAAAATAACAAAACTTTCAAAGGATGGAAAGGGTCTTCAAATCAACGATCAACAAATCGCCACGAAAGAATCGTACACAATTTCCCCAGCAGCGGCGCCAAATTTTTTGATGTGTGGGAAACGTGTCTGTGCATTTTAATGTAATACGTTATAGAGCAAATTAAGAAAATTACCTTTAGGAAAAAGTAATAGTCTACAATTCTCTAAAGACGGACTAATTAAACACAAGAGTGATCCCGGTTCGTTGTACACGAAGAAATTGTAAATTTTAGACTTTTGATTTGATTTGGACAATTAATTTGAATAGGTTTCGGTTTTTATCTAAAAATCCTACGTTTTTAATTAAAAGTGCATGAATCGTTTCTAAATTAAATCTAAAAGTCGTACTTATATAAAATTCTATGAAATAAAATGACGAAACTAAAATCACAAGACACTTGAATCGAGAAAATTTTAAAAAAATTGACCTATTATTTATTTATCTATTTATTTTATTTTATTATATTTTATTTAATCTAATAATTTTTATATTTTTAACAAACTTTAAATAAACAATTTTATTATTAAAAGTTATAAAGTATTTTTTTTAACTTTTAAAAACTAAAAAAATGAATGAAAGAAAAAAAAACGTATATTAGTCAAACTTACAGTTCATAATTATAAAGAATTATAAGGTCTTAAAGCAATAGTTAAACAAAACGAGCTAATGGCTCAGTGGTAGGGGCAGTTGGCCTTTGAGGTGCAGGTCTTGAGTTCGAGACCTGCTGTGAACAGATTTTTGTTAATTATTTTATTTTTGGAATACAAAACTTAATGATCAATATCCATTAAAAAGAAAAAGCAGATCACAATAAATATAGTTTATGAAAGCAATCAGTAAACAAAATAACATAAAAAAACAGACCCCAAACTCTGAATTATGAATCAAACAGGATAACAACTCTAACACTCTCGTAGCAGACCATATAATGTTATCAGACTACGAATTAATTAACAACTATATAATCACATAACAACAATGGGATTCTTAAAGCATCAATAATCTCAGCAATCACCAAAAACATCTATAATAGCATATCGAATGATACACCAGAAATTAACATACAAAATACCCAACCCTCAATAACTTGATAATCTTATGCAGCAATAAACAGAAAAGCAACTTACAACAGTTCAAATTCTCAGTTAATGATCAGAAGAACACATTTTACACAATCAAACTGCTTTATGTAATTAATCTACTGATCTTAGCAAAAAACAACCCAATCATAGATCCTGTTTACTTCTAATGAATGCATCAGAATTAAGACAATCTAAATTTCTAATTGACGAATATTATATAACAGGTTTACGCAACTAGATCAACCCAAAAGACTCAAAATACCAAAGTACCAAACACTGGCTAACAGTTTTGAATGAGTATCAAAAACGCAAAAGGTTCCAGATTATTATAACGAACTAGTAACTAGATCATCAAACATCAAGTTACCACAAAATACATAACAATAGCGGATCCATAACTCAGATTTCAATAATCAGCAAACTCAACTGAAACTTATTCAATATATAAACTTAATAAGCAGCAGACTCAAACACCTTATTCAATATATAAACTTAATAAGCAGCAGACTCAAACACTTCTATCAGTTAACTCAATCACAGGTGCATAACAGCTAAAATATTATCATAAACAGAAACTTTCCAAATTATTATAATCCAAACTAACATCAGATTATCTAACTAAGGCAGATTCACAAAATAACATAAAATAAATATCAGTTTATACTAAAAATTTATAAAATAAAATTGAGCTTAACCTTTATTTTCGAAGTACGACAATTGATGACGAAGGGTCAGCGTTGAGCTGCCTTAGAACCATATTTAGGCTAAACGCCTATGAACCACGAACCACCATCGAGTAACACCATTTAAAATCTCGAACCATAATGAATCTCGAACCAACAGCATCAATTTTTAATGTTTATCAGTGGGATAAACATATTCCCTTATTCTAACTTAATTATTCAAATAAGCTATGACTTGAGCTTATTCAAACAAATTTTCATTCATAACATCAACTTATTTATTTAGATTGCAATTACTTTAATATAAAATAATCAAAACGTAAGATTGAAAATGGATGAAACTAAAAGAAGAATTTCATTAAATCAATTAAAACATTACAAGATTTATAAAAAAAGAAATTACAACTTCTAAATTAAAATTAACATTATAACAGTAAATTAAAAAGAGGGATAATGATTACAGAATATGAGGGGGTATTTATAGCTAGACGAGAGGTATTGGGGGTGGCTAATGAAGACGTTTTTGGCCCTTAGATCAATATCTTGCACTCTCTTTCTTTCTTGTTATGATCCTACGGTTGTCAAATGCTCATCCTCACACAGATTGCCAACATGGCACATCTTATGCTAGTTTAGTGCTGACTTGGAGGGATATGATTGGCTTCTGATTAAAAGGCAATGGTATCCACCAATTGTATTGAAGGGATGATGCAACAAAGTGCCAACTTGGCACTTGGTACTTGGTATCTCGCGTGGTTACACGCAACCCTTCATCCTCCTTTTTCTGATTAGCTCGCGTGACTTCAATTTCCATTTGATTGAACATTCAATTAAACTAAGTAGAAAACTAGGGTTCGTCCCTAGAAAAGTGGATGATATTTCCCCTTTTTCTTCTTTTCTCTCTCTCGTCTTTTTTTATTTATCTCTTTGTGTGACTAACTTTCTTTGACCAAAAGAAAGTTAAATACTTCCTTCGTCTCTTTATTCATCTTGGGCTTTTGGACTCTTGACCAAATAAATAACCCTCCACCGTCTCTTCTTTATTATTTTGGGCTTTAACCCAAAATTGTTTACGAAATATGTATAAACTCTCGTCAGTATAGTCACTTGTTGTTGGGCTTTGATTTGGGCCTTTCAATTAATCAAAGTTACTTCAAATCTTTATTAATGGGCTTCTAGGCCCATTAAGCACATTTGGGTCCCACTTGGCCCAATAATATATAAAACGATCCCTTCTTTTGGCTTTTGGTGAAATCGTCAAACTCATGTCGATTTTTGCCGGTTTTTTGTGATCTTGGTACATACACACATGAAACAAGAAAACATGCATATACAATCCAAAATTCATATTAAATGAGCATTTTAGGCTTGTATTGTGATATAAATGATATGAGTAATTTCACTCATATCAATAATCCTGAACCACCTCCACTTGGCGTGGAACCAGGAGTTGCCGAAAAAGTAACACAACACCTCCTCCAATCACTAACATACCCAAATATCCTACTGGATTTAAACTTGTATTCTCTCGAAGAGGTAAAGTTGTTGAGAATGTAGAGGGTAATGAGGATAAGGTGGAAAAGGTTGTTTCTGACGTATGGGGTAGTGAGGTTGGAAAGGATGACGATGATGGGAAAGGTGATGAGCCTGCTGAGAGTGGTAGTGATGAGCCGGCTGCGAGTGGTAGTGATGATGGGAACGGTGATGAGCTGGCCAAGATTAGGAGTGAGGATCCGACCGAGAGTGGGAGTGAGTATGTGGCTGAGAGTATGAGTGATTAATCTGATGAGTGAATACACACGGATGATACAATGGATGAGGATGTGGCTGATGAGTTGGTTAAAGTTGAAAAGGTGAGTTAGAAAACGCCTAAGAAACGTGTTAGGAAGGTAGCTGCCAAAGTTGGTACTGGGAAAAAAACAAAGGTTTTGAAAGAAGAGGCCGCTATGCATGGTGAGAGCAAAGCCAAGGTCGATAGAAAACGGAAGGTATCTACCAAAGTTGGTACAGGGAAAAAGCTAAAGTTTATGAAAGAAGAGGGCGTTGTGCATGGTGAGAGCAAAGAGTCCATGTTGGTTTGTTATGAATCACCATCTAAAAAGCAGATGGTGGTTTCGAAAACCGTGAAGAAGAAACCTCTTACTGCGGAACTGGCTAAGAAGGTTGAGTACTCAAATAAGTTTCCACCGCTTTTGAGTAGTACTGTACCGGCGTCGCTTTTTGAGGTGATAAACTAGGCTAATTATGTTGACATGGAAGAGTTTTTGAATGAGATTGGGTTTCTGATTGGTGGGGTCTTAAGGTTTATAGTTTGTCAAATCATTTAGCGAGGGTTGCTGTTAAAGCTTTCGAAAAAATCCACGTACGAATTTAAGATTGATACATGCAGCTTTCAAGTCACGCCCGAGAAGATCCATGAGATTTTAGGACTTCCTATTTGTGGAATTTCCTTGTTTGATTTGCCGAAGAGATCTTCAAAGGATGATGTTGTGAGGTCATGGAAACAACAGTTTGCGCCAAAGCGTCCGAAACAAATCACGGCTAAGGACATCAGTAAGAAGTTGAAGAAGGCGAACGAAATTGACTTTATGTTTAAACTCAACTTCCTGACACTTTTTGCGACTGTAATGGGTGATGCAGACACTATGAAAGCAATTCCAAGGCTTAATGTGGTTCGCCATATTTATGAAGAAACGGATATCGCTAAAGTGGACTGGTGTCGTTTCATTCACTCTTGTTATCTTCAAGAAGGTGTAGAACCTACGACTCTCGCAGAGTTTTACACAGGTCCCTTATATTTTCTGATTGTAAGTTCCCATATCTTTTTATGTTTTTTATGTTTTACATTTTTAAGTAATTTTAACATTCATGATGAATCATATATGTTTCATCATGAAACATATATGGTTCATGATGAAACATATATGATTCATCATGAATCATATATGTTTCATCATGAAACATATATGATTTATCATGAATCATATATGTTTCATCATGAATCATATATGTTTGTAAGACTAAATATTTATCATATTTTGATCTTTATATCAACCTATTTTTTCGGTATTGTGTGCAACTCCTTTATCTTGATTCTACAAAGTATGACCGATTCCAAGTCCTTCGATCAAGACCAGCCATCAAGGAATGGAGTTTTGCTGACATCCATGCTCGCCAAGAACTTGATTTGGAAGATCAAGTTTTTGGTAATCTTGAGCTTCATGGGAAGTGGAGCACGGATGAGGCAAAGAAAACTGAGGGTTTCTTTGGTGCCAAAGATGTTAAAAAGAAGAACAAAGATTCAGTCGTACCTCCAAATGACAAAAAGGTATGAATCAACCCTCGCTATATATGATTATAATACTATATATGATTCACCATTAACCGTATTTGATTCTAACTGCATTTGTTTATAGAGTATCTGCACAATTATTGAAGAGAAGCTGTTGAGAGTAACAAAGGAGAAGGCTGAATTAGAAACTCTCTTGAGAAAGGCTAACAAAGACTTCCCGAATGATGTGCACGTTGATGATTTTTACCATAGATATATTGTATTGTTTAAAGATACTTTATGGCTGGAAGAAAAGTCACTTCATCTTGACGATTTTGACGATGTTAATCCTAAGAAAGACGATGAGAAGAAAGACAAGCCGGCTGGTGATGCGGCTGAGAAGAGAGACGAGTTGGCTGGTGATGTGGCTGAGAAGAGAGACGAGCCGGAGAATGTTGTTGATGCTGGAAAAGGAGACAGAGGCAAGGAGACGTCTCATACTTAGGATGTTGTTGCTGAGAAGGAGGGGTGTGCTGATGAATTAGATGAGGAAACCTTTACTCAGTGGATTGAAGCGAACATCTTTTGGTATGGAGATATGGTGGTTGATGTGACTGTCAAATCTTTTGGCCATGAAGTAATTTGTTAACCTTTCATTATTTATTCATATTTTTACCTTATGATATTATGAATTGTTCTAGTTAAAAAAAGTTCAATATTTCAGGAGGAGTATTGGGCTTGGCCTTCTGATCTTCCACGGCCTGGTGCTGTGCCTACTGGGACTGCTCCACCGTTGCCTGGTGTTGTGCTTTCTGCAACTCCTCCACAACCGACTCCACCACTGGATATCAAGAAAGTGACTATGGTCCAACCAGATTCTCCAATAACTCCTGTTTATTAGTATAAGAGAATCAATGTTGCGTCTTTGATTAACAAATTTGAGTTTATCATTGGAAACATCTTGTTTTCTATGCAAGGCGACAAATAGTAAGCTCTCTTTGTCATGTCTTTTATAATTTTTTGGTTAACTGTTATGAATCACATATATAATCCATGATGAAACATACATGATCCATGATAAAACATACATGATTCATCATGAAACATACATGATTCATGATGGATCATGTATGTTTCATCATGGATCATGTATGTTTCATCATGAATCATGTATGTTTCATCCATAACTTTTTGTGTAAATTACTGGCTAACACCATTTATTTTCTTATTTTATAGTGAAACTATTTTTCAAACTGTATCTGGATATCATCTATCAGCCGTACGTGTCAATTTGGAGACTTTGGCACCAAGGATATGGTTAGATGCTAGTGTCATAGACTGTTTTGTCGCCATCCTTAATGCTGAGCATGATACCAAACTTCCAGAGACGAAATTTCACTATTTTTCGACTGGTTTGTAGAAACTAGAAGGGTGGGGGGGGGATTGAATAGTTTCTTAAATTTATTTGTTAAAGATTGGTTTTTTAAAAATCCTTTTCAAAAAACTAGGATTGAGTATTTATGTGAAACCTTCTTATGCACAATATGAACAAAGTATAGTGCAACTAAACTAATAATCACAAGTATAAAGAATAATGAATGTAAAGAGATAAGGGAAGGAAAGATCAAACCAAACACCAAGGATTTATAGTCGTTCCGCAACGAAGCTCACTCCTTGTTCCTACTCTACTCCTTGAGTACTCCTTACTCGAGAGTTCACTAATCAACAAGCTCCATAAGGTGGAGAAACCGTATACAACGTCGCTTAACCAATTTTCGACTCTAAGCTAAAAGTCGAGCCCTAATCTTAGCTAGGACCAATCTACACCAATATACTTTAAGGACTAAGTATTAACCTTAATACATACACAACTTTCAAATAGACACAACTACTTGGATCTTCACAACAATGACACAACAATGAATAAATAAGTTTAGATCTTCAATGGATCTTTGAGGTAGACACAACACTTCAAGGATGATAGTGTTCTTCTCTTTGCACTTTGAGAGAAAAAGATGAGAGGAGAAAGATTCACTTCTAAACAAGTAGTAATCAAACAAATGATCAAGGATTTGAGTGAATTACGAAGTATGAAAGAATCTGGAAATGTATGTGCAGAAGAGGTGAATTGTAAGTCTGAGAATGGTCCACTATTATAAGACAAACATCCAACGGCTATATCTACCCGTGGTTCCTTATTGGAGCCCGCGGTTCTTTATCAATAAAGAACCACTATAGCTGCTAAGGAACCGCCTGCGGGGACTCCGCTCCCTTTTGTCTTTTAGTGGATTGGTTCGAATCTGGGGATTAAAGTATCCTGAAAGGATATTCCAAACCAAGATAGAATATGTCATTTTCAAATTTTAAATTTTCAAATAATTAATTTAATAAAACATTTTCTTAAAAAGAAAGTTTAATAAAAAAAACTTGTCACACTTAATAAAACGTGAGTTTTAAGAAAAGATTAAATCCTTGATCACTTAATTAGGATGAGTACTTGTTTTTTAATACCTTAAGTGATAATGGTTGAAATGAAAAATACTTGAACTCAAGAATTCGTTTTTTGTTGTTTTCATAAATGCTTGTTTTTACATATTGTCGGAATCAAAACAAAGCGAGAACAAAAAATGAAAGTAATGTTTTTAGGCATCATTGCATTAACAATCTCCCCTTTTTTGATTCCGACAATACATAAACTCAATCACTTAATAAAACAAGATTTTCGAAGACGAGTTTATATCATTTCTCCCCCTTTGTCGAAGCAAAAAGGTTGCAAAGGTTTTTGAAGAAAAAAAGAACCGGACTTTGCAAATGCTCCCCCCTTGGTGCTTACTCCCCTTTTCTTGGGGCACCAAGGAATCGATATATGGTGACAAGCTACATAAAAGGGTTAGTAGTAGAGAAGAGACAACCAACAAGATATAGCAAAGGTCACACAAAACAAAACAAAAATAAGAGAAGAAATAAAGATCCAAGATAAGTCATGTTAAAAGGAAACCTGATAAAAGATACAAGGAAATAAATCATACAAAGATGTATGAGAAATAACACAAGCCAAAAGAAAAGCATAAATCTAATCCTAGTTAAACTAGAACTCTAAGATTTGCTTGAACTAGATGTCTTGAAGATAAGCAACCAATGCTTAGATAAACGACAAGGTAGTGGCGGAAGGAGGTGGTGGTGGCTTGGTAGAGATCTCATAGTCATAGTGAAGAGGAGGTTTGACTAAGAGACTCTTGATGTAATTCAACTCTTCATAGATATGAGCCATAGTAAGATCTTGATATTGACAACAATGACAATATGTTTCATGATGCATGACATTATCATGTGAAGGAGGAAGAACACTAAAGGCTAGTGGTGGAGGATAAGAGGTTTCACAATCAACATTATTAGAAGAGGAAGAGATGTGATTTTGAGTGTTCTTGGGTGAATTGGGATTGAAAGCAATTAGAGAAAATGGAGGAGAGTTAAAGCTTTCATTTGGGGAATAAGACATTTTGATTTGAGAAAGGATGCAAAATGATTAAGGTTAAATAGAAAAAGCACAAGATATTTTGGGTGAGGTCAAAGGGTTGAAACAAAGATTCCAAAAAGTGTTGGAACAATTTTGGAGTTTCAAGAATACCCGAAAGTGAAGGTACTGGGAGCGGTTCTTTATCTACCCTGGCGGTTCCTTATCGATAAGGAGTCGCGGTCTCAATGAAGAACCGCCCACAGTGGGTTGAATTTGGTGATGAGGGAGGATTTTCCAATTCAGCAAATCCTATTTTTCTAGTCTAACTAATCATGGAGATATGCTTAGAAGCAAGATAGACAAAGAAAAACACAAGAACTCACCAAACAAGGTTTTGACCTAAATACATAGATTTTAAAGAAAATCGATGTAGGAGGTTTGTAGAACTAGACAAAAAGTCAGGACACAATGATCCTTCATAGTTCTCTTTTGTTCTTGCTATATTTGACAGACCCATACATATGAATAATTTAAGCTCATTATGAATAGCAAGAAGCTATGAAAAACGTTTTTAGATTAAATTAACAATGCAAAAACATTTCTTGACCATTTTCGAAAGAACTTTGAGGATTTTGAAAAAGAGAAGAGAATATTTTCAAAAAGAGTTTGCGATACCCAAAAGCTCAAAGAAAGAAAATACTCAAAAGAGAAAAAGACTTGATTAATTAAAATGCACAATTAAGGAATATGTTCTATTAAACCTAGACCTAGACACGAGTAATTAAAAGGTTCCCTCTTAAGTGGGTTAGTGAGGATGTCGGCTAAGTTTTCTACCGAGGGAACCTTCTCAATCGAAATGTTCCCCTTTTGAACATTATCCCTAATAAAATGGTGGCGAATCTCTATGTGCCTAGTTCGCGAATGTTGCACGGGATTCTTGCTAAGGTCTATTGCACCCTTATTGTCGCACATGATGGGAACATCATCAAGAGAAATCACGTAACCAACAAGCGCTTGCTTCATCCATAGAGCTTGTTGACATGTTTTACCGGCACTTACATACTTGGCTTTCGTGGTAGATTTAGCAAGAACGGGTTGTTTCTTAGAGAACCAAGAAGTTAAACAACAACCCATGAAGGTACAAAATCCACTAGTGCTTTTCCGGTACACATAGTCTCCCGCATGATCCGAGTCCGCGTAGACAATGGTTTCTACGCCGGTCCCTTTAGGATACCATAATCCTAAATGTATAGTGCCCTTAATGTATCATAAGATACGCTTAACCTCTTCAAGGTGAGAGATTTTGGGAGCCTCTTGGAAGAGAGCACAAAGGAAAACACTAAACATGATATCCGGTCGAATTTCCGTTAGGAACAAACTACCAATCATACCTCTATATTTGGTGTTGTCTACCGACTCACAATCATCATCTACAGTGAGTTTAGTATCCGAGGCCATAGGGGTTTTCATCGGTCTAGAGTCTTTTAATCCAAATTTCTTTAGCATTTCTTTAACATACTTGGATTGATTAAAGAAAATACCATCGTCTATTTGTTTAATTTGGAGTCCTATAAAGAAGTTAAGTTCTCCCATCATACTCATTTCAAACTCGTCATGCATGATTTTGGCAAAGTCATCACACAATGATTGACAAGTTGAACCAAATATAATGTCATCAACATATATTTATACGATAATGAGGTGAGAACCTTTCTTCTTTGTAAAGAGCGTATTTTCTACCATCACCATGGTATACTCATGTTTTACAAGAAACGCTTTAAGTCTATCATACCAAGCTTTGGGTGCTTGATTAAGACCATAAAGAGCTTTCTTAAGCTTGTAAACATGATCCGGTTTCTCAAAATCAATGAGCGGGAGGTTGAGCCACATATACCTCCTCATTAATCAAACCGTTAAGAAATGCACTCTTTACATCCATTTGTTGAAGCTTAAATTCTAAGGCACAAGCGCAAGCTAAAAGGATTCTAATAGATTCTAATCTTGCTATAGGTGCGTATGTCTCGTCATAATCAATACCGTCTTGTTGATTATAGCCTTGAGCTACAAGTCTAGCCTTGTTACGAGACACAACACCATTCTCGTCTAACTTATTACTATATACCCATTTGGTTCCTATGATGGTCGAACTTCTAGGTGGAGGAACAATTTCCCAAATGTCATTAGCAATGAATTGATTCAATTCTTCTTGCATAGCGATGACCCAACTCTTATCCATCAATGCTTCTTTAACATTCTTTGGTTCAATTAAGGAGACAAAACAAAAGAAGTTACTTTGATTTTGGACATGAGATCTTAGGGTCCTTTGATTTAATTCGCCTATGACGTTATCGAGAGCATGATCCTTTGACTCCTTAATTTTTACTCCCTTTTCAATACTAAGGTCTTCAACTCCTATGTTTCTAACATCTTTTGCATTAACTATGTCTATTTCATCCAAGTCATCATCTACCAAAGTTGGTGTCTTAGATGAAGGAGGGGTTTCATCAAATGTCACATTAAGTGATTCTTCAATTACACCCGAGGTTCTATTGAGGACTATGTAGGCTTTGCTAGTTTGAGAATAACCTAAAAAGATACATTTGTAAGACTTTGGGTCGAACTTAGTAAGGTAATATTTGGTGTTAAGAATGAAGCACTTGCTTCCAAACACCCTAAAGTATTCCAATGAGGGCTTCTTACCTTTAAGAATCTCATAGGGGGTCATTCCTAGAAAATGTCGAATAAGAATTCGGTTGAGAATGTAGGTCGATGTGTCCACGACATTGCACCAAAAATTTTGAGTCAAAGATTTTTCATTTAACATTGTCCTAATCATCTCTTGGATGGTCCTATTCTTTCTTTCAACTACCCTATTTGATTGTGGAGTGCGAGGAGCCGAGAAGTTATGGGTAATACCATGAGCTTCACAAAAGGCACCAAAGTTCACTTCATTATCAAATTCCCTACCATGATCCGTCCTAATAGAGACAATTGAACATCCTAGTTGATTTTGAATTCTTCGACTAAAGGTTTCAAAATGATTGAAAGCTTCGATCTTAGACGCCAAAAATCTAGTCTAAGTGAATCTATAATAGTCATCAACTATAACTAGGGTATAAAGGTTACCTCCATAACTCCGTATGGCGGAAGGTCCAAAGAAATCCATATGTAGGAGCTCTGAGCAACGAGAGGTCGAAACCAAATTCTTGGATTTGTGACTTGAGTGAACTTGCTTCCCAATTTTGCAAGCATCACAAAAGTGACTATCAAACTTCATCTTGGGGAGATGTCTTACCAACTCCTTAGAGACTAAAGATTGAATTAAACGGATATTAGCGTGACTTAATAATAAGTGTGAAAACACTTATCCTTTTACCACTTAATTATAATAATAACCAATCCAAAACGTGTATTTTATGTCGTAAATGTCGGAATTATGCGTGCTTTGTGTTTTTGTTGTGATTTAGGATCAAAATGTGAAAAGGGAAGAGAACATGGGCTTTCACGGGATTTTATCGAAGAAAAAGACAAAAGACGAAGTCAAAAGATCAAGAGTGCAAAAAGAACGGAAGTCCAAGGCCTATTCTGAAGATTTATCGAAGAAAAAGTCTAAAGACGGAAGTTTAATAAAGCCGAAGAACTCAAGTCTAAAATTAATGTAGAAATTATAAGATGAGTTCAAATAATCCCGAGACAAAGTCGAAAAAGTCGAAGAATTTAGAAGACGAAAAGACGAGAAAGAAAGAAAGAAGGAAGCAACACATGCTTAACCTCCCTAATCACTATAAATACCCTCCTAATGACGCATTAGGAGGTGTTGGCTATTTTGACAAACTAGTCTTCCATTTAATTACTTGCACTTTTCTTAATGTAATTTACTTAATTGCACCTTTAATTTCTTGTCTTGCACCTTAAATTTGTAAGCTTTTAATTCTTGCTTTTACTTTTATTGTTGAATCTTAATTTTAATCAAGTTTTAATTAATCTCTCATTCTACCTTTCTTGTTCTTGATTTAATCTTTATGTTTATCTGCTTATTGTCATGCTTATTTGATTAAGTGTTTTGTTTTTATGTTTATGATTGTGTTAGCTTATTGATTTTATAGCTATTGTGTTTTTCTTAAATTTAATTAAGTGCTTATTAGTTAATTTTTATAAAAAGTTGTTTTTAAATATTTTTATTATTTAGTGTTATTAAATTTTGGCTTATTTGCTTTTTCTTAAATTTGGTTTGGTAAAAGTTTTGGTTAATTGCTTATTTGTTTTTAGCCTAATTTTTATATATTTAGCTTATTTGCAACTTGTTCTTATCCGGTTTAGTAAAACCCTCGTATTCCGTATAAGTGTCTACATTGGATTCCGGATAAGCCTCACAACTAGTATTCCGGATAAGCTATCAATCAAACTTTCCGAATAAGGCTTGTGCTGCGAATTCCGGATAAGGTTTGAAGTTTGGTATTCCGGATAACACTTAGAAGGGAATTCTGGATAACGCTTAGAAGGAGATTCGGGATAAGCCTCCCGATCCAGATTCCGGATAAGCCATCTTTTGGTATTCCGGATATTGGTGAGAACAAAGTTTCCGGATAAGTGGTCGGAACTAGATTCCGGATAAGGCTAAAAAGGTATTTCGGATATAGCTTAGGTTGTTTATTCTGGATAAGCAACTGGACAAGGGGATTCCGGATAATCAAGAGAAGTCAGGAAAGTGTTCCGGATAAGAGGGTGAAATTATTCCGGATAAGCACCTCGAAGGACTATTCCGGATAACATGCTGAAGCAACATTCTGGATAAGAGTGACAGTTTTATTCCGGATAAGCAGCAGGTTTGTTATTCAGGATAAGAGTAAGATTGGATTCCTGATAGTGACAGTATTTTGGATCCCGGCTCAGGTTCTGTTTACTTCCTTTTTATTTTTAATCATTTATTTTCCCGCCATTTTTCTTAAGTGTTATTTTAATTGTCTTTCTTTATTTTAAATTTCAAGTTTACATTTTTTTTACATTGTCAAATTTACTTTTCGTCGAGCCATAATTTTTGTCTTTTAATTAAATTACCTTTTGAAGTTTTTAATATTGCACCATTTACTTTTTAATTAGTTTTAGCTTTAATTACCGTCATTTACTTTTTAAAGTTTTGCAATTTAATTCTACTACAACGACCAATCTATTGTTATCCACCAAAAGACGACTGAGTCGCACTTAAACCAGTAGTCAATTCGAAAAGACTGGAACAACAATATTTTTATACTTGGCAAAAACCATGTATTAAATGGCGCCGCTGCCGGCTCTTTTCGTAAAGATTAACGGTTTTCTGTGAGAGACGCGTTGAATTTTGGGATCCCTTCACTCGTGAACGTTATTTTTCTTGCTCAAAAATTTAAAAAAAATCCATAAAAATTAAAAATTGTTAAAAATCCATAAAAATTAAAAATTTCAAAAAATCCAAAAAGATTTTTATTTTTATTTTTACACGTACATATATATTCTCTATTTCTTTGGTATCTTTTTCTTTTGCTTTTGCAGGTGTATGCGTACTATATCTTCAACTTATTCTGAGCCCAAGACTCGTGAAGATTTAGATATGGCTGGTGTGAACAACAATAATAACCCACCGCACCTTAACAATAACAACAACAATGTTCCTCCACCTGATCTTAGAACGATGGAGGAGCTGTGTCAACCAACGATGAATGGACGAGGAGGACCGATTGCGCCGATGCAAATCACGGCTCTAGAGTTTTCGTTGAAGCATCACATGATCCAACAAGTTCAAAACACTTGTCCATTTCACGGATTTCTGGATGATGATGCCAACAAACACCTCGACAAATTCATTACCGTTACTCAAAGCATGAAGTTGCCCGGGGTTACTATGGATTTTGTTCGCCTTCACCTATTTCCACACACCTTATCCCACCATGCCGAAAAATGGTTTGATCGTCTTCCGAAGAATTCAATTCATACTTGGGATGAGATGACTCAACGCTTTTTGTCGCGCTACTTTCCACCATCCATGGTCACGAGCCTTCGGAATCAAATTAGTGGATTTACTCAAGAACCCGATGAATCACTTTTTGATGCTTGGGAACGATATAATGTTTTGATCGATCGATGTCCAAACCACAACATGCTCCCCGTCACCTTAATTGATACTTTCTATAACGGTTTAACTTTTCGTGATCGTGATACGATTAATGCAGCCGCCGGTGGCACATTTATGAAAAGAAGACCCGAGGAGTGTATAGATCTTATAGAGAACATGACTACTCATCACAAAAATTGGGATTCATCCGCATCTTCAAGATCAAACCCGAGAGTCAATGTTTCTTCTACTGCTTCAAACCCTAATATCACCGAATTGACCTGCGCAATGGTCGAAATGAGCAAAAATATGCAACTCTTGGCTACAAATCAACAACAACAAGTTAAAGCTGTTGCAACTTCTTGTGAGATTTGCGGGGGTCCTCACTCATACACTGATTGTCCTTCTACTCATGACAATCCGGAAAACCTGTATGCGGCTTATGGTAACTATTCAACGGAAAGCCATCAAGCCCGACCTCAAGGTGATCGTAACTTGCTAAGTTACCGTTCTAACAACTTTCTTTCACCCGGTTTTTCTCCTTAAAACCATAACCCCAACAACTACAATAGAAGCAACCAAAACCCACCTCGAGCTTCTAATCCTTATCACCCACCCGCTCAACAAGCACCACCCATTAATCATGATGTTGAAGCTTTCATGAGGACCCAAGGAGAGAAAATTAAGAATCTACAAAGCCAAATAATCAACTTGAAAGGAGATATCACTAAGCAAGGTAATGATATTAGATCCAAGCTTCGACATGATATACAAACCTCTTTTAGCACTCAAACAAATGATTTGAAGAATATGCTGGCTAGTTTCTTACCAACGACTCAACCCGCTACTTCGGGATCTCTTCCTTCTAACACCGTCACCAACCCGAGAGCGAATGTGAGTGCTATTACTACACGCAGTGGAGAAACCTTAGTAGGACCTTCTATCCCTCCCCCAGTTACTCCATCTACACCTCCTCCACCACCATTTATCCCTCCTACTCCCACGCCTAGTATTAGTTCTCCATTACCATCTCCACCTCTTAATGACGAAGTACCCAAGAAGAACCCTGCACCAACCCCACCTTCCACCTATAAACCCAATATCCCTTATCCTTCTCGCTTAGACAAGGGAAAATTTCTCACCAAGGATGACATTCAAGTGTCAAACTTTTTGAAGAAGATTTCGGGAATAACCATCACCTTTAGACTTGTTGAAGCTCTAGCCCAAATGCCGCAATTTGTTAAGATGTTTAAGGAATTGCTTAATAAGAAGGAGAAGATGGCCGAGTTTGTCAACACACGCTTAAATGAAAACTATTCTGCAGTCATCCTTAAAGAACTTCCGGAAAAACTTGGAGATCCCGGTCGTTTTGTGTTGCCTTGCCTTTTTAACAAAACCGAAGAATTTACTCCCTTAGCTGATCTCGGGGCAAGTATCAATCTGATGCCTTTAAGTGTTTGGAAAACATTATCATTACCAGATCTTACACCAACAAAGATAACTCCTGAGCTTGCAAATCGCACTCTCGCTTACCCCGTTGGTATTGCCGAAGATGTGTTCATTAAAGTTGGCACCTTCACTTTTCCGGTCGACTTTGTTGTTGTTGATTATGAAATGGACCCTCGTATTCCGTCAATACTTGGTCGGCCATTCTTGAGAACCAGAAAAGCATTAGTCGATGTTGCCGAAGGTGAGTTAATCTTAAGGGTCAGGAATGATGCACAAGTGTTTAAAATGGGGAAGATCACAACCAAATCTAAAGGAAGAGAATCAGCGAATGTGATTAATGTGCTTGATGATTTTGTCATCTACAATAATCCTCTTCGATTCTTGCTATGACAATCTACTGTTCCAAGATGATGTGGATGATTCTCCCTCCAATTTAGATCCCCCACCAATTCATGAGTCCACACCAATTCATGAGTCTCCACCAATTTATGATTCTCCACTGATCTATGATGACTATGATGATGATTCTAGTTCCGATGGGGATGATTATGATAATTTTACTTCTGAGTATCCAGACATGCCAACTTATGATAACTTTGATGATGTAGATACTCTTTCGAGTGATTCTTCACATGATGACCTTGTACCTACTTTTGATGAAGATCCTCCGCCAACAACACTTGATCCTACTTTGGATGACTACTCATTTGAGGAAGATTTTTCTACTTTTCTCAACACTTACTTCCCAAATGAGAGTGATTCTCCTCCTTTGAACTTTGATGATTATGGTCTTTATCCTCCTTTGGATATGAAGAAACCTGTTTCAAAGGAGAAGAAGCCGGAAGACACCGATATCCGCAGTACTTATGTCTTGACGCCTCTTTATCCACCTTCTGAGGATGAGATTGTGCGATTTATGAGCGGATCCTCTTCAAGGTCTACTGTGCCTGAGTGTTATTTTACCCTAAAGGAAAAGGTGTTCGATCCTGGTATTAAAATTTTCAAGCCATCTCAGTATCCATCTGATGAAATAAAAGGAAAGATTTTTGGAACTTATGGGGATATGCTTGCACCTCTTCACCCTTACTACCACCGTGCTCCATCTTTGCTTAAGGGAACCTTGCCTACTCTTCTTTGGCTTGCCTTGTTCGCCTTAAGCTTGTGTTACTTGATGGATGAAAACCATGTATTTGATCCCGGTGGACGTTCTTCAAGTTTCTTACCATGGTAATCAAGGTCGAGTCAGGCTCACGACTCGGTTAACAAAAACAAGCGCTTCTCGAGAGGCAACCCGCATTATCTATCCTTTTTCTCTGTTTTTATAATAAGTGTACGGGGATACCCTATTATGTGTTTGTTCTTTTCTTTCTTATCATGTGCAAGGATTCGAGCTTTTAAAGATACATTCTTGATGACTTTTGACGACCCGTGATCCCGTGTACCCATGTACCCGTCTTCCCGGTTCTATCCTAAACTCTTTTGATTCACTATTTTATATTTATTCAATTTTAAAATAGGAATCACTTTAGTTGTCTCTTCCTTAGCAAGATTTAAACAAAGTGCAAAATGTCCTAAGTGTAGGGGAGTTTACTTCCACATGCTTAAACATTGAGGACAATGTTTATATTAAGTGTAGGGGGACTTCTATCAAAGTTAAGTGGGCTTTCCTTGTATTTGTCCTCATTTTAACCGGAAAATTGATTTTTCGACATTTTTCAAAAATTTTGATCTATTTTGGCCTATTAGTTTTTCCCTTGTTATAGTTATTTTCTTTCTTTGCTAGAATAAATTTTAATAAAGTGGTTTTAATCTTTAAACGTTGTGAATAGTTTGACTCAACCCGAGTTTACTTATCTAAGTTTACTCTAGCTAGTATCCTTAACGTGTTTAAGTCAAGTTTTGCTAGGATTTTATATAGGGAGCTTTAAAACGCGAAATTCTTAACTCTTACTTGTTAAGAACAAGAACTTTTCGCAAGTTCCTATATTTGATCCTAGAAAGTCGTTTATCAAGGGATCTTTAAAACGCAAATTTTAAACTTGAAAAAGTCTAAGAAGATGCAAGATCCTATAGATGACTTGAAAACCCAAAACTTTGATTTAATAGGCTAAGAATCCACGAGTCTCATTCCTTGAGATTTTAAATTGTGGAGAACGATAGATGATAGAGTCAATTATAAGTTTGATATTCTTTCATGAATTTATGTGAGTTAATTATGAGCTTTTTCTCCCATCGCTTGTTAATAAATTTAATTGCAATAAATAAGGTCTTACGATTTGAAAAGTTACTTAGCTTCTAGCCCAAGATTGTTTAAAAGTTGCTCGGTATTAATTAGAGTTCATAGCCAAGGCATAACTTATTGAAGCGGGATGCGAAGATTGGCAAGTCCGAAAAGGTCCTAACAATACATGAGCTTGTAGAGGAACTTTTGATCTTAAAGAACACAAGAACCCTAAAAATCACCAAAACCCTATTTTTATCAAAAAAACCTAACAACATCATGTCAAATCCAGAACTAACCTCCTCCTCCTCACCTTTACCAAACATCAAGATTCCCATGCTTGATGCAACCAACTTTGAATTGTGGAAATTCAACTTTGAACAATACCTGGGGATCTATGACTACACACTCTGGGAGATTATTGAATATGGAAACACATTCAATAAAGCTCAAAAGATTGCTAATGCCATTGCTGCAAGAACAGCTGTTGCTGGATGTTCTGAAGCAGATAAGAAAGAAAAGCCTGATGATGGTAGAGCTGTGTCTGCTGAAGACATAGCAAAGAAAAGGGTTGACATGAAAACCCTAAATATTTTGAAACTCTTTTTGGGACAAGAGAACCAGCATAAATACAGAGGTTATGAATCTGCTAAGTACCTTTGGGCAGGTCTTGAAGTTGCATATGGTGGCAATGAAGATACTAAGTAAGAGAAGAAGAAGCAACTTATGCATGATTATGCTGTCTTCAAGGCTTAACCTAATGAAAAGCTTAGTAGTGTGAGAAGCAGATTGCTTGATATTACAAGCAAATTGTCCTTCATGGGGACACAACTTGGTGATGTTCATATTAATGCCACCTTTCTTAAAAGTCTTGGTGAGGCGTGGAAAATTGAGGCAAGATCTATTCTTGCCAATAATACTCACAAAAGTTCCACGTTTGATGATATCTACAACAAACTGAGGCTGTTGGAAGACGAAACTCTTTTGGAGCATGGAAGCAAGTCCACCAACAGTAACATGGCCTTCTTTTCTCATAGTGAAGGTCAATTCAATCAGAAGGACTCCTACATGCATCCAGTTACTGGATCATCATGTGTCAGCGCTGGAACATGTCCTGTCAATGTCTCCTTTTCAGACGCTGACACATTCAAAAGTGACTCACCAAGAGTTAAACCTGCTGGTTTGGATCTGGATACTGTATGTGCTTATATTTCTTCTTTGCCCAATGGTTCAATGATTACATATGAGGACCTTGAGCAGATAAGTGATGAGCACTTGGAAGAGATGGACATTAAGTGGAACATGGCTCTTGCTAGTATAAGAGCAAACAGGTGGAATAGAAGGTTTAAGAAGAAGATGACCTTCAATGTAAAGGACACAGCTGGATTTGATAAATCCAAAGTTGAATGTTACAACTGTCATCGTATGGGGCACTTCATGAGGGAATGCAGATCTCCTAGAAGATCTGATGCTGGTAAACCCTCAAGTCAAATGGTTAAAGCTCAGGATCCTAAGGCCATGGTTGCAGTTTAAGGAATTGATGGAATCGGATGGGATTGGAGCTATTTGGCTAAAGATGTAGAAGAGGATAAAGCTTTGGTTGCTAAAATTGAAGAAGAAGAGCATGTTGAATATGCTCTCATGGCACACTCCTCCTATTCATCTGATAATGAGGTATACGATGATGCTTTTTGTAGTAAAGGTTGTAGGTTAAACACTGAGAAACTTAACAAAGAGGTGTTAAGATTATTAGATGATGTGAGTACTGAAAGATGCAAACTGTCTAATTACCAACTAGCTCTCACTCAAACTGAGAAGACAGTTTCTGAATACAAGAAAATGGAATTTGACTTAAAAGATAAAATAAATATCTTAAAACATGAGTTAAATGCTAGTATGGATATTAGAAACATCATGGAAAGGGTTAATGGTGAGTTACAGGCTAAGTTAGATGAGGCCATTAAGAATAAAGATAATGTTGGCCTTAAAATTCAAAGATTTGATAAGGCCACACAAACTGTTAATGCAAGTGATGCCTAAAAACATTATTAGTGTTAACTAATCTTTCTTAGTTTTGATCACAACAAACCATACAACACATTTAGTGTAAAACACAAAATGAATTATTTAACTAACATTATCATTAAGGTAATAATCATATCACTAACCTTTCTTAATCATACTTAGTGATCATCAAAATGATTATCCTTAAAACTCGCTTTTGTTAATAAGACAAAAGACTTTTTAATAAACTTTCTTTTTTAGAAAATGTTTTATTAAAATGGAAAATGAAAATTTGAAAATGGCATATTCCAAATGCTGTTAGAATATCCTTTGAAGGGTTCAAATACCTCAGATATTCCCACCCCACTAAAAGACAAAAAACGGAGCAGAGTCTAGTGGCGGTACCTTAAGTACCTACGCGGTACCTTAGCGATATGGTAACGCGGGGTGAGATAAGGTACCGCGCACAGTAGCCGTTATAGATCCGTTGTATCTTTGTCTACTTTAAATAGTGGGTCAAATCTCATTTTCTAGCAAGCCTCTTGGACGTTTTTCTCAGCCCTCTTTCTATTTTCTATAGCATAATCATTAGTAAATGATCACTTAAATTGTTAAGGATGTTTACATATGATTATCCTCTTGATCCCCTCCTTTACCATGTCCAATGAGAAGATCACTCACTCACTAGTGTAGTGATAAAGATGAATCTATGAGCTAGTCATATTCATCATGATACCCCTTTTTATTTTAGGTCAATCCAATGTATTTATGAATACTTGGACTAGTTGTGTTCATCCAAGTTATTTGTGGATACTTGGATTTGTTGTGTACATCCATTGCATATGTGTTTGCTTGGATTTGTGTTGTGTAAATCCAAGCTACATGTGTGTACTTGGATAAGTCTAGTTGAGTTGTAAAAGATTTGATTAGGAGTTCTCACTAAACTATAAAGTGATGTGGTTGTGTCTTGTGAGTTCTCACTAAACTTTAAAGTGATTAGTAGTTGTGTTGTGTGAAGTTCTCACTTAGCTTCAAAGTGAAGAGTCGTGAAGATTGGTTCTAGCTTTCGATTAGAACTCGACATCTAGCCTTGTGTCGTAAAATGGTGAAGTAGGCAACGTCGTGAAGATTGGTTCTACCTTAAGATTAGAACTCGATATCTAGCCTTGTGTCGTTAAATTATGAAGTAGGCAACGTCGTGTAGATTGGTCCTAGCTAAAGATTAGGTCTCGACATTTAGCTTAGTGTCGGAAAATAATGTAAGCAACGATGTAAGGTTTTCTCCGCCGAGAAGGGAGCTTGTGGATATAGTGGAAATCTCGAGTAGGTGTACTCGAGGAGTGGAGTAGAAACGAGGATAGAGCCTTGTTGTCGAACCACTATAAATCTTGGTGTCTTTCCACTAGGTTGTCTCCTTCCTTTATCTTTACTTATTTCATTATCATTATACTTGCTTATTATCCTTGCTAGTGCATTTCAATTGAACCTAATCATTATGCAAGTTAGCCTCAAGTAAAATATAGTTTTGATACAAACCAAATTGAAAGTAATTTTAATTTGGTCACCAATCGAAGAGAAACTATTCAACCCCCCCCCCCCTTCTAGTTTCTACAATTGGTATCAGAGCGATGGTCACTCAAGATCTTTGAAGTATATTGTACTTTGAAACTTGGATCGATCCATTGTCTCCTCAAATTAGAAGGTCTAGTTGTACTAAAGTTTCTCTTTGGTCAAAACTATGTTTTCTTTGAAAATAGGTCTTTTAATTGATAATATTGCATCCCACTTAAGATTAGTAGCCTTTATGCATTTTAGATATACTCTTGAAATGTATCTACTAGTTTGCATCTTGCTTTGTGTAGGTACTCATGAAGATCAATCAATTAATTGGTTATGGATTGAGTTACTTGCACTTTTAGAAGAATCATCTTCATTGATCTTTAACATCTTTGAATGATGATACCAAGATGATTGGGAATGATACTAGTCCTTGAAGACTTAGTACTCATCATAGTCATTGATTGGGCATAGCACTTATTCCTTCATGGATTGCTCTTTGTGGCCAAGGTACGCTCTCGTTCTTCCACACGCCCTTTGATCATTTTTTGATCATTACTTGACTATGTGCTTGTTCTCGGCATCCTTGCCTTGACATTTATGTGTGGTTTGTGTTTCTTTTCTTTTATCCTCTCAAACCTTCATTGCTTGGATACTTGACTCACTATGGTGATGTAGAGTGAGTTAGTAGAAGCTTAAAGTATCAAGCATGATTTCCATGGTTTGCACCCATACGGTTAGTAGGCCCTTTGTGGGAGAGAAAGTGAATTAATACCTTGCTCATATTTTAGTTTAGACTAAGACTATTATTGAAAGTGATCTTAGTCTATACTTGAATAATTGCTTTGTGCTTATTCATTACCAAAGCCGTTTATCGTTTCGCCAGAAAGGCACGTCTTAAACCACTATATATGACACAAGCTCTTCGTTACTACTACTTGAAGATTGTCATTAATCCCTTGAGCATTGATCCTAGTCTTGATTCACTTCTCTTGACTTCTCTCCACTTAGTCGTTTTGCTACGAGTAGTCGTTTGTCCGTTTCGGTTCTTTTCGATCTTGATTTAACTCGTAATCCTTCATTAAGGCATATTGCTTAGTGTTATGATGATCCAGTGATATTCTAAAAGGCTCATGATTTAATTTTTAGTATTTTAGAAAAACTGGATTTTCAAAATTTGGCGTTTTTCAGAGATAAAAACCTGCCTCTGTAGGCGGTTCCTTATCTCCGCGGCTCAAACCCGCGGTTCCTTATCGATAAGGTACCGCGGGCAGTAACTTTTGTCAGAGCGCCAGTTTGAGTTTTTTATTCTTTTTCAAACCAAACTCTCTCTCTCCAAAAACACACAGCCGACGGGTTTTACCTTTTCCACCATTGTTGAAGCTTCCAAAATCTTCAATCACTCAAATTAATTGATTCCAAGTTGTGAGTTTCACTCATCCTTCATCTAACATCAATTAATTGTAAGTATTTTCTTTCAATTTCATCTATTTTGTTCTAGGGTTCATCCTTTCATAATTGGGGATTTTTAAAATTGAAATTGAATTAAAACCTTAATAGGAATGTGGGTTGACATGGTAATCATACTATGATTCCTTAGGTTGATATTCATTAAGATTTCACTAAAACCCACTTGTAGAACAAATCCGAATTTAGGCTAAATGATTTGGTTGAATGATGGATTTGAGATGAACCCATAACAAGTAGGTAATGACATTGTTAATGCTTACCTAAAAACCTTGTTTTGAAAAACCAATGTTCTAATCCATTGTTGATCTAACATAGATCATGTGTTCTTGGTTAATGATGGAATAGACACATTGTGAACATGAAAATGATATGGATTCAATCCTATGTTTGTCAAGAAATTGATATAACACATGTTCATTTTTCGTTTTCCTTTTTATTTTTCATATGAGTGATTGGAAAAATATTGTCTTGTGTTTGTATTTAGGTGCTTAATCATGCCTTCTCAATATAAAAAAGATCATCAATTCACTAGAGATTATATGCCCGACATCTCTCAAACCTTTGTTTCCCCTCAACTCCAAAACGCTTTTCCATCCCTTTCGTCTCGTTGTTTCCATGAGGGTAGGATTGTAGATTCAAGAATAGCGGGAGATAATTATATCAACTCTATGTTCGAGCTTATTGGGTTTGATTGTTTGCTTTACATAGACGAGGTAATTTATCCCTTGTTCCTTCTTGAGTTCTTCAGTACTTACTCCATGCTTGAAATCAACGACCAAATCTTTATTCGTTTCTTGTTGAATGGTCAAATCATTCAATATTCCCTCGATGACTTTGGTGATATTCTTGGTGTGCCATTTGAAGGAACTTGTCGTTTCACGGATAAGTGGAGACTAGATGCCCTCTTGGAGTCAAACGACAAACCTCCAAATGACACCACCGAAGTTGATCTAAATTTCATCCTTGAAATCATCACGAAAGAGCGTAGTGGAAACGTTGTGAGAAGCCTTCATACAAATGTGCGAAATGTGAATAGGTATGAAGTGCTCTCAAGCGACCTTAAGGATTACATGCTCCAATGGGCAAACATCCTTAGGGAAAATGTGTTTTGTCTTGGTGGGAACCGGGATCATATCCCGGCTTGCATGGGGCATATGTTGTTTTGCCTGTTTACTTCCACCAAGTACAATCTTGCATATTACATCGCTCGACGTATAAATTATGCTCTTTCCAAACCCAAAACAAACCTCCCTTATGCTATGCTTCTTACTCGCCTCTTTAGAAGGGTTGATCAAGATTTTCCTCAACTCGATCTTTCTCGCTTTCACCCGGTTCAACGGGTTATGTTGCCTATTCAAGAGGCGTATCAACGAAAGCCAAGAAGTGACCGTGGTTCGAGAAAATCCGACCATCAAGAGCCGGATGAGGAGGACACCGATATGCCACCAAGTGATGGTGATGGCATCGGTCCTAGTTCTCATTTTGACTCTTCGAGCAACTCCCATCCATCCTCAAATCAATTCGAGGATGATTTTGAAGACTTAGCTCCTCCTCCTCACCCTTCTAGTGATGTTCCTGAAGATCTCAATATAGAGGATCTTTATCGTGAGAATCTTAGAACTCGGGGAGAATTACATGAACACCGAGTGGAGTCAAGAAAAGGGTTCAAGTATTTGGGAAAGATGATCAAGGGTTTAGGAAAGAAAAGGAGGTGAAGACTTTGAAGTTATGTCAAAGTTTGGTTTTGATGGTTAAACATTTGGTTATTAACTCTTTGGTTTAGTTGTTTATTAACTTGTGTTGCATGCTTTGATTACTATTTATTTTGATCCTTTATGTTGCTTATGCAATAATGTTTGTGTTTTACATAGCTTTGTGCATGCCATATGATAGTTAGCTTATTAGATTATGATCTGTAGTTAACTTTGGCTTGTGAAACTTTTGGGAAAAATCTAGGTTTATCAAAAACTGGGATGGGAAATTTTTGAAAACCTTCTGGTCGCGGTTCCATATCAACCCGCGGTTCCTTATCGATAAGGTATCACCGGTCCTAGATAAGGAACCGTCGGTCATTGTGCACGACAGCATCTTTGCTTTACAATATTTTCTTAATTTTGTGTAAACCTTGCATGATTTTCAGTAATAAACTGCACATTTCCTAAACTAGGTTACCTAAATTCATTATTCACCTAAAATGATTTTAACCCATTACTAGTTTGGATCATCCCCTCACCCATTTAAACCCACATTGTTTGCCATGTTTTTCACCCATCAAACATACTTCCCTAAACCTTAAACCACCCTAATCAACCATGGTGTGTACCAAAACCTCAAACACTTCCAAGACCTCCACCCCAAGGAAAACACTCAAAATAAGGGTTAAGGTAGCTAAGCCTAACTCCTCACCATTCCACACACCTAAGAATGAGAATGATCCTATCCTCATTTCTTCATCACCTTCCCCACCTCTTGCACCATGCAAGACTTCATCCACCCATGGTAATAACCACTCAATTGGTTCTACCTCTTCTTCATTCAACTCTAGAATGAATGAGCGTTCTTTACCCTTCACTCCAAGTGCACCCTTGGAAGTGACCACACAACCTCAACCAATCCAAAGCATTCCTTTTGGGAATGACTTTGATGACACTTTGGTGACTTCACCATTTACCCCTCACAACTCACCTATTTCACCAACCTTGGAGGATTTACCTCCACATTCACCCATTTCCCCTTTGGGGAACATGCCTCCACTTTCACCCACATCACCCTTGGAGAACTTGCCTCCTCCACCTCCACCCAACTCAAACATCCCAATTTTGGGTGTCCCTCTTTCCCTCCTCTTGGGTGATCCTTACTTTGGGTTTCAACAAACTCATGGTCCTAGATGTCCATGTTGTCTCTACAACCACTTCATCATCCATAACCTAAGGATGGATATGTATGGACTACATAGGGGTTTGCAAGATTTCTTGCTTGCTTTGTTCTCCATGCCTCCTCCTAGGAGATGAACGATGGAGTTCATTTAATAAGGATTTTCAACAACAAGCCAAAGGAAACTATTTATCTAGATTTTATGATAAGCTAGCTATGTATTAGTTAGTTTTATTTGTCTTTGTACTTGTTTCCTTAATGAATGTTTTATGTTGCTGTCTTATGGATTTAGTTTTGTGTGTTTCTATCCTTTTGTGCAAACTAATCAACTTTAATTTGAATTAAAATTGAACCTAAATCTATCACAACCCCTAAACTTGACTAAAATTGGTTCAAAATGATATCTAAATTATTTTGTCACCCTTTGTCAAGACATTCTTTGTGAATGTGTTGCTTTATGCAACCCTAGCATATTTTGGTTCTAATAGAGGTAAAATTCCAAGATTTGCAACTTTTTGAAAAAGTCTTAGTTTTTCCCAAAACCCAGGAAAAACATAGTTTAAAGTCCACTGGACGTGGTTCCTTAAAGACCCGCGGTTCCTTAGTGATATGGAACCGCCGGTCCCTATAAGGTACCGCGGCCAGAAAGTGGCTTTTGACGTTTTTGTGGTCAAAAATTTTAAAACCCTATTCCCAGTCAAGATTCCTTGTTTACTCAAATTGACTAAACATTCCTTGATACTACACATTTTGTATTCAAATTCTTACCTTGATTACATTTTACTTATACCCCAACCTTGAGATTTCATTCTCACACCTTCCCAACCTTGAGAATTCATTCTCACATAACCTTGAGATATCATTCTCACACTCTCACAATGCCAAACTCCTACATTCCTAACCTTGACATTTCTTTGTCACAACCCCACTCACCCAAAGCTTCCTCATCCAAGCTTTCAAAGAAACCGAAAATCTCGGTTCGACCCGTTTGGGTTAAGAAGAATGAACCATCTTCGTCCAAACCACCCAAAAACCCTACCTTCTCTCCAATCAAGTATTGGAATGAGACTTACACCATAAACCCCATCACCGGAGCAAAAGAACATGTTCCACCACCACCACAATCCTTCAATACCCCCCAACTCAATGACCTTTCAACCTTCCCAAACCTCACAAGGCATTGACACTCCCAAACCCTTTACCCCACCACCACCAAACCCTAAGTTTGATGCCATACCCCCATCAAACGATTTTGTGTTGCATCATGGATCCTCGTGTGATTGTTGCCGATTTCAACAAATTGAACTTGCTCATGTGTATGAGAAGTTAAATTTTCTTGAATTCCTCCTCACTCGACCTCCTATTCAAGTTTTCGTTCCGGTGGACAAAACTTCGAATGATGCATCGTCGTCTTTTTAGTTATATTTATTTTAGCAATCTTGGAAAATATCACTATTAGACTAGCTTATGCTTAGTGGTTTATTTTCCATATTTATTGCTTTTAGATACTCATACTATGTGTATGACTATCTTCTTTGTTGTATTTTTTTGTAACCTTTGTGTTATTTGTGTGCTATTTAATTAGTTCTATTTTGAGTTGATCTTGGTTAATTTTTTACAATTGCTTATGGGTGATTCCATCAATTCTAAAGCTTTAACCCATTGACAAGCTTATCATCTTCATTGGATTGAAGTTTGATTTTGTCAATTACCTCTTTGGACATTCTTAGCAAAATACTTGCTTCTAATTTGAGACTTCTTCTCTTTCTCCCTCTCAAGTTACTTAGTAGGTAGTGATCATATATACATTGGTGTTTCTTTCCTTTCTACTAACCTTTGTGTAGCATGTCACCTTAGCTCACAAACTTGGTGCCCCAAGCACGGGGGAGCAACCACCAAGGGGGAGCTACTAGCAAAGTTCGATGATCTTCAAAGACTTATGCTAACCTTTTTGCTACGAAAAAGGGGGAGAAATGATAGTGATAAACTAGTTAATAATTCCATAGTTTGTGTTTCTACGTAAATGAGTTTATCGTTTGTCATAATCAAAAAGGGGGAGATTGTTAATGCAAGTGATGCCTAAAAACATTATTAGTGTTAACTAATATTTCTTAGTTTTGATCACAATAAACCATACAACACATTTAGTGTAAAACACAAAATGAACTATTTAACTAACACTATCATTAAGGTAATAATCATATCACTAACCTTTCTTAATAATACTAAGTGATCATCAAAATGATTATCCTTAAAACTCACTTTTGTTAATAAGACAAAAGACTTTTTAATAAACTTTCTTTTTTAGAAAATGTTTTATTAAAATGGAAAATGAAAATTTGAAAATGGCATATTCCAAATGCTGTTAGAATATCCTTTGAAGGGTTCAAATACCTCAGATATTCCCACCCCACTAAAAGACAAAAAACGGAGCGGAGTCTAGTGGCGGTACCTTAAGTACCTACGCGGTACCTTAGCGATATGGTACCGCGGGGTGAGATAAGGTACCGCGCACAGTAGCCGTTATAGATCCGTTGTAACAAATAGTGGGTCAAATCTCATTTTCCAGCAAGCCTCTTGGACGTTTTTCTCAGCCCTCTTTCTATTTTCTATAGCATAATCATTAGTAAATGATCACTTAAATTGTTAAGGATGTTTACATATGATTATCCTCTTGATCCCCTCCTTTACCATGTCTAATGAGAAGACCACTCACTCACTAGTGTAGTGATAAAGATGAATCTATGAGCTAGTCATATTCATCATGATACCCCTTTTTGTTTTAGGTCAATCCAATGTATTTATGAATACTTGGACTAGTTATGTTCATCCAAGTTATTTGTGGATACTTGGATTTGTTGTGTACATCCATTGCATATGTGTTTGCTTGGATTTGTGTTGTGTAAATCCAAGCTACATGTGTGTACTTGGATAAGTCTAGTTGAGTTGTAATAGATTTGATTAGGAGTTCTCACTAAACTATAAAGTGATGTGGTTGTGTCTTGTGAGTTCTCACTAAACTTTAAAGTGATTAGTAGTTGTGTTGTGTGAAGTTCTCACTTAGCTTCAAAGTGAAGAGTCGTGAAGATTGGTTCTAGCTTTCGATTAGAACTCGACATCTAGCCTTGTGTCGTAAAATGGTGAAGTAGGCAACATCGTGAAGATTGGTTCTACCTTAAGATTAGAACTCGACATCTAGCCTTGTGTCGTTAAATTGTGAAGTAGGAAACGTCGTGTAGATTGGTCCTAGCTAAAGATTAGGTCTCGACATTTAGCTTAGTGTCGGAAAATAATGTAAGCAACGATGTAAGGTTTTCTCCGCCGAGAAGGGAGCTTGTGGATATAGTGGAAATATCGAGTAGGTGTACTCGAGGAGTGGAGTAGAAACGAGGATAGAGCCTCGTTGTCGAACCACTATAAATTTTGGTGTCTTTCCACTAGGTTGTCTCCTTCCTTTATCTTTACTTATTTCATTATCATTATACTTGTTTATTATCCTTGCTAGTGCATTTCAATTGAACCTAATCATTATGCAACTTAGCCTCAAGTAAAAGATAGTTTTGATACAAACCAAATTGAAAGTAATTTTAATTTGGTCACCAATCGAAGAGAAACTATTCAACCCCCCCCCCCCCTTCTAGTTTCTACACAAACCTTTGGAGAATGTGTGAGTAAACAAAGGGATCCTAAGGACATGACTGGGATTGGGATGAAAGACTACTCAGTGGTTCCACCACCAGCTGGTGACTTCTATGGTGTCCAACAAAAGGACCTATCTTGGACTGGTTTGCCAGAACTCCAAGAGGAGGAATTCATTCCTCCACCAAGAGTTGTCACCCCAGTTGAAGAGTATCAACAAAAGTTGACTGACCTGAATGAATGGAAGAAAGCTAACCCTACCTTATTTGTTAAGGGCGGCTTGCTATGTGAAAGTCCTAATGAGTCAACCCCCATTAAGGTTACAAACCCAATCACTGGTAAAGTTGTTGACCTTGGCTCAAACACTGTTAGAAAACCTAGCATTAAGTATGCAGAGATGTATAGGAATACTAGGTCACCTAAGAGCCAAGTTAGCAATGATGGAACAGGCTTCTTCTCTTCTAGACCTAGGGTTGTGTCTAGAAAAGCCTGTTACACTTGTGGTAGCTTTTCACATTTAGCATATAAGTGTGTCAACGCTCCCAAAGTCAGCGCTGACAGGAACAAATTCAGCACTGACAGGAACAAAGTCAATGTTGTTAGAAAGTCAAACGTTGTCAGACCCAAACCTTGTGTGCAACAAAGTCCACAAGTTGTTAGACCTGCCCCATTCTTCACTAGAGGGTCTAACACTCATGGACAAAGACCATTTCAAAAGACAAACACTTGGTCTAATAGGCAATGGGTTTCTGTAGCAAACCATAGGTTCAACACTGACAAGGGTAATTTCAGCGTTGACAAGACCAATTCCAACGCTGACAGAAATGTGACCAAACCTAAATATTTGCAACCACAGGGTAAGGGGTCTAAAGCTTCTTCAAGCTTGACATGGAGACCAAAGAAAGATCAAAACCCTAATGATAATGGGATTTCAATGACCTGCAACAGATTTAATTACATTTCAAAGGTCATTACAAAACCTATTGGGGTTAACTGTGTATTTCATCCTAAGAAGGATGAAAATGGGGTTGTTGTGAGAACTAAGTCTGTTCTTATTGAACAACCAGATGAATCCAATTCTTCCAAGGCTTGGGTTACCAAAGAAAACTAACTTGTTTTCTTTATGTGCAGGGCATTTAAAAACAGGTCAATCATTATGGATATTGGGATAGTGGATGCTCAAGGCACATGACAGGGAAGGAAGATTATCTGACAAACTTCACTCCCATTAAGGATGGTGATAAGGTTTACTTTGGAGGCGGATATGGTACTATCACAGGCAAAGGAACCCTTCTCACCAAGAATTTGCGTTTTGAGAACGTATTTTTGGTAAAGGAACTTGATTACAATCTTTTTAGTGTATCACAAGTTTGTGATAACAAAAATAAAGTTCTGTTTACTGATACTGAATGTTTGGTATTAAGCAAGGATTATAAGATCCCTGATGAGAAATATATTGACTATAGAACACCTAGGCATAAAGACATATACAATGTGAATCTGAATAGGATTAGAATGAATAACAATATGTCTTGTTTTTATGCTAAAGCTTCAGTAGATGAGAGTAATTTATAGCACAGGAGACTAGGGCACATAAATTTTAAGAATATAAACATGCTTGTGAGACTTGGCTTGGTTGATGGTTTGCCTAAAAAGGCCTTCCACAATGACCACTCTTGTGTTGCATGTTTTAAAGGCAAGCAGCACAAGGTCTCATTCAAGTCCAAACATGTGCACTCTAGTACTAGACCTCTTCACTTGCTTCATATGGACCTCTTTGGTCCAACCAATATAGAAAGTTTGAATGGTAAGTCATACTATTTTGTTATAACAGATGACTTTTCTAGGTTTACTTGGACCTTCTTTCTAGCTATGAAGAGTGATACAGCTGACACTTTAATTGATTTTATCACTCAGATTGAGAAGAAATCAGGCAATGAAGTTAAAATGCTTAGGAGTGATAATGGTGGTGAATTTAGGAATAAAGTGTTAGATGATTTTTGTGCCAGGAAAGGAATTACTAGGCAATTTAGTGTTGCCAGAACCCCACAGCAAAATGGGGTTGCTGAGAGGAAAAATAGAACCCTAATTGAAGCAGCCAGAACCATGTTGGCTGATGCTCATTTTTCTATAGCCTTTTGGGCTGAGGCTGTTAATACAGCTTTCTATGTTCAAAATAGAGCATTGGTTAACAAAATTCAGAACAAAACACCTTATGAGTTACTTTGGGGAAGAAAACCTAATATTGGTTTTCTCAGACCTTTTGGTTGTCATGTAGTAGTTTTAGATACTAGTGATGCCTTAGGTAAATTTAGTGCAAAAGGTGATGAAGGCTACTTCATGGGGTATTCAGTGCAGAGCAAGGGATATAGGGTTTATCTTAAAAAGGAAAAACGTATTCTTGAAAGAGTACATGTTAGGTTTTTAGAGAGTAAACCTAGTGATCCTGAAAGTGGTCCAAATTGGTTGTTTGACTTGGAACCTTTATCTAGGACTTTAAATTATATGCATGTCACTAATCCAGACATTGTGAAGGTAGCTTCAAATGTTGTGGAAGAACAAGTTGTTGATGTTTCAGGTACACAGGTTAATGAAAAGGTTGGATCACAAGCAGAAAAGTCATATCCTATACAAGAATATGTTACAATCCCCATATGGACAGATGCTTTTGCTGCTGCTGCTGCTGGAAAAGATAATGGTGGTCCCCAAGTACCACATGATGACAACATGCATGGTCCTTCAGGCGCTGACAAAGGCAAATCTAGCGCTGACAAGACCAATTCAGACGTTGATGGCTCAGACGTTGACAACAACAGTTCAAGCGTTGTTAGCTCTCACGCTGACAAACAAGGTTCAGGCGTTGACAACACTTCTACACATCTTTTCTCTTCCACTATTGAACAAGGTGAACCTTCCAATTTATATGAAGAGGTTCATCCTCATGTTGATGAAAGAGAGTCTGAAGAAGAAGATATTGGCAACATGGAGAATGAGGTTGAGGACACCAGACTTTTTAAAGGAGGAGTTCTCACTTCTACTATGAAGAATCACCCAACTTCTCAAATCATTGGTGATATTATGACTCCTGTTCAGACTAGAAGATCTCATCAAGGTCTTGGTAGGTTTATTGCCAATATTCACAAGAAGGTTGATACCCCTCTTGTGAAAGCATGTTTGTTTGCCTGTTTTCTGTCACAACAGGAACCCAAGAAGATATATGATGCTCTCAAAGAACCAAGTTGGGTGGAAGCAATGCAGGATAAGCTTCACCAATTTGCAATTCAGGATGTTTGGGAGCTGGTTGATTGTCCTAGATATGTCAGACCTATAGGGACAAGATGGGTTCTAAGAAATAAGAGAGATGAAAGAGGTATTGTGGTCAGAAACAAGGCAAGATTAGTGTCTCAGGGATATACACAAGAGGAGGGGATAGACTATGAGGAGGTCTTTGCACCAGTTGCAAGGATTAAAGCTATTAGGATCATCTTAGCCTATGCATCCTGCATGGGCTTCACTGTCTATCAAATGGATGTCAAGAGTGCATTCCTCTATGGAACAATTGTTGAGGAGGTATATGTGATGCAACCTCCTGGTTTTGAGGATCCAGAGAATCCAGACAAGGTGTGTAGAGTCAAGAAGGCTATGTATGGACTTCACCAAGCCCCAAGAGCATGGTATGGTACTTTGTCTACTTACTTAGTGGACAATGGATTCAAAAGGGGCACCATAGATCAGACACTATTTACAAAGAAGAAAGGTAAGGATGTGTTGCTTGTTCAGGTCTATGTTGATGACATCATTTTTGGGTCTACTGATCCAAAGATGAGTGAGGATTTCTCCAAGCTCATGACAGACAAATTCAAGATGAGTGCTATGGGGGAGATGAACTTCTTTCTTGGTTTACAAGTTCAGCAGAAAGAAGATGGTATCTTCATCTCCCAAGATAAGTATGTGGCAGAGATCTTGAAGAAGTTTGGCTTTTCTCCACATGAAAAGAGGGCTACTACTCCTATGGATAGAGAACACCCTTGGGGAAAGATTGGAGATGGGAAAGATGTTGATGTCAGGCACTATAGATCCATGATTGGATCATTGATGTACCTTACAGCCTCCAGACCTGACATCATGTTTGCTGTGTGTGCTTGTGCACGCCATCAAGTGACTCCCAAAGAATGTCACCTTTATTCTGTGAAGAGGATCTTTAGTTACCTAAGATGCTATCCTAGTCTTGGTTTGTGGTACCCAAAGGATTCACCATTGGAGCTGATTGCATATTCAGACAGTGACTATGGAGGTGATAAGTTTGATAGAAAATCCACAACTGGTGGATGTCAGTTTCTTGGGAGCAGGTTGATATCTTGGCAATGCAAGAAACAAACAGTGGTGGCTAATTCTACAACTGAAGCTAAGTATGTGGCTGTAGCTGCTTGTTATGGACAAGTTTTGTGGATTCAGAACCAGCTGTTGGACTATGGGTATAATCTCATGCATACCAAGATATTTGTAGACAATAACAGCACTTTATGCATTATTAAGAATCTTGTACATCATTCTAAAACTAAACACATAGAAATTAGACACCATTTTATAAGAGAATGTTTTGAAAAAGGTTTAATACAACCAGATAGGGTTGACACAGAAGAAAATGTGTCAGATTTACTAACTAAACCTTTTGATGCTGGGAGGTTTCAATACTTGGTAACAAGTATTGGAATGATCAATCTCACATAATATGTGTTTTGGAGTCTTTTTGTAAAAGTATGTACAGGATAATGCATTGTTATTGGTCTTTTTGAGGATTTAGATTTTCCACTATATTTTTCTAACACTGACAAAGGTTGCTTGAACGCTGATAAGTGTTTTTGTGACGTTGTCAGCAATATATTTGTCTAACGCTGACAAAGCTTCCCTCAACGCTGTCATGTGTTATCGGGGCGTTGTCAGCAACAATGTTAGTTTTGTGGTCTTCAATCTAAATGTGCAGGTGGTATTAGCAGTATACCATTGGATACAGAGTTGCTTATGGATCATTGGAGAAGCATTTGGACATGTTTTTATTTATGGATGATGGTTGGAATTGTACATTCCTATCTTGACATAAATTTTTGTGTTCATGCATATTTTTAGCAACTTATGTATCATAGTTTAAGGGGAGGTTTTAGGAACCTTTAGGATGTTTGGGTATCCATATGATACTCTTATCACAATTCTAAATTGTGTCCACAGGTGAGTATGAGTTAGTTTTACTAAATCATGAGGCACTGTAGCATGCAAAGTTGATATATTACGCATGCTGCCAAGACATTTTTGGCCTAGAATTGGTTGTGGTCTGTTGGGAGACTAGGGAATGATTTTGTCATGGGATTTACCTGGGAGTAACAAGGAATTTTATAAGGTAACTTAGTTGTTAAGAGTTTTGGTTAGCAAGGGACACTAGAGGACTGTTATGTCTATCTTGCATAAGCAAGTGTGCATAACTGGACAGTGCTTGCCGCCCTATAATAATTATCAGCTTTTTGGTTATCTTCTCTAGGATAAATTACTTTGTTAAGGTCATTTTTCATTTTTAAACATTTTTATTTTTGGACGCTGACAAGTATTTTTCCAAGCGTTGTTGTGACCAATTTAGACGCTGACATGGCTATGGCAAACGTTGACAAGATTATAGCCGTTGGGCGTTGATAGGTTATTTTTGACCGTTGACACTCAATGGGACCTACCCAGTTGTTACTTTTTGACATATTTTTAGGCCGTAATTTTGGGAGCTGATAACCTTCATTTAATGCATGAGATAAACTTATTCTTTTTAAATATTTTCATGATTGCATTTTGAAAATTCTTGCCTATTTTTGGGCCAATCACATGCATTTTCTTCTCCTATAAATTTGGCTCCTATTTTTAAACAGGGTACCTATTATTCTTGTCTAACACAATTTTCTCTTATCAACTTCATCTTCATCAATCATTTTAACAGCTTTCAATAATGGCACCAAAGTTTAAACCATCAGATTTGGAATTGGGGTTCAGAAGCCAACACAACATGATCGCGTATCTTGAAGCTGATGATGCTCTGTTTCCCCAATACATACAAATGGTGGCGTATTTGAACACATCTCCTTTTAGGTATGCTCTTTCTCATGCACCACTCATTCATGTCACACATATTAAACAGTTTTGGAAGACTGTTAGTTCCTCAACAGTTAATAGAGTGACTACATTATCTTCTATTGTTCATGGGAGAACTTGGGTGGTTACTAAAGCTTTGGTACGCCAAGCTTTGCATCTTGATGATGCTGATGGTATAACCACCCTTCCCATTAGTGAAATAGAACAAGGAATAAGGGCTTTGGGTTATCCTTTTCCTGCTCAAGGAACTTTAAATAAATATCATAAACAAGAGTTTCCCCCCAGCCTAGAAGTACCTAATACATGTCCTCCTACAATGTTTGAGCCCCAAGTGCACTACACACAATGAGATCAATAGATCTATTGCCAGTGCTATTGTGTGCATTGCTACTGGGCAAAAATTTAATTATTCTAAAATGATTTTTGAGGGCTAGTGTAAAAATAAAGGGAATAAAATGACTTTAGCTTATCCCATATTTTTACAAATGGTTTTTGATGTCCAAGGATACTGCACAAGGGATCATAATGATTTTTATGAGATCCCTGTGCAAAAGAAAGCAATTTTTATGAAGATGAACTCACCCCCACATCGTGACCTACCCCTAACCCCAGCTATGCTTGCAGTCATTGAAGCAGCTCAACCCCAACCAGACCCCCAACCCCAAATTGACCCAATCCCTGAACCTTTACCTTCACCCCAACATATGCAAATTGACCAAGAACCCTTCGACGCTGACACTTTAAATGTTGGTGTTGATGTGCCTATTTCAAACGTTGACACACAACCTTCACAGACCCAAATACCCCTTAACCAACCCACATCCACCCAATCCACATCTTCTTCTCCCCCAACCCAATATAGGTTACAAAAACGCCAACGGACTACTGGAGTGTTCTCCTCTAGTGGTCCTAGCCATGTAGCAGAGAGAACCACCACCACAAGTGTTTGGTTGGTGTTATGGATGAGGCTGGGACTATTGGTTCTGGCTTAGAAGCTGGCCAAGACAGTCCTACCATTATTAAGACCTCATCCATGCCCAATGAATCTGACTTGGGAGGTCAAATACCCATTTTAGAAGAGGGCAGATTGGAACCAATGACCCTAATGGAATTGACGGCTGTCTGCATGAGCTTGCAAAAGCAAAATACAGACTTTGTACAAGTTGTCAGCACACAAGGCCTTGAACTCAAGCAATTGAGGGAGAGGATTGTTATCTTGGAGACTGCTAGTACAAGGGGAGGGATGGAGGAATCTTCCAAAGGGGAGGATGATCAAATAAATGTGAGTGATAAGGGCAGCCATGATCGTCAATCTTTGGATGTTGCTGAGGCCCTAACAAGTTTGAAGAAACAGGCAGGTTTTGATACGTCTCTAGTCTCTCCTACAAACTTAAATTTATCATTTGCAGCCATGTTGGAGGAAATTGCAAAAGGCACTGAGGCAGGAAATTTGAGCGTTGACAAGGAGAATTTGAACGCTGACATGAGTATTTTGGGCGCTGACAAAGCAGAATTAGGCGTTGACAGACCTGCAAATGAGGTTGATGTATCCCAGTCATCATCCATCATCAAGGAGGTTTCTTCACAGGTATCACCGTCTACCTTATCAACAACTGATCCATTAGATAAGGGTAAGGGTATTATGGTAGAAGAGGTTGTTCCAAAGAATGCAGCACAAATTGAATTTGATAGAAGGTTGGCTGCACAAATTGTGGAACAAGAAAAGAAAAAGGTGGGTGAATCACTTTTTGTTGTCACTTCAGAAGAGCAAGAAGGAAGTGATGATGCCAGTTCAGACTCAAGTGTTATGATCATAGAACAGCCAGAAAGACTTGATTATGGAGATGAGTTGGCCAAGGAGAAATTAAATGAGTTGAAATTGCAGGTTGATTTTGATATGCCAGAGGTGGTTCATATGTACTTTGCTTGGGAAGAAAGATGTATGGAGAATCCACACTTGACCATTTCATATCAGATATAGGGTTTGGAGATTCTTCTAAGAGTCCAAAAGGATTGCAAGGTTATCTTGAAACACAAAGCCAGCAATGTTCTCTCAAAATTAAAAAGGGATAGAAGGGAGTTGTACTGCATGTTGCTCAGGTGTCATGGAACAGGGTGGACTTATCAAAAATTGAAGGCATTGACATTTGATGAGTTGGAATGTAGAGCTTATCCTATTTGGGTAAGAGTACAGGAAGCAAACACTCTAAGACTTCTTTCTGATGAAAGAAAAGAAGAACTTGCAGAGGAAATGGAGCTCAAGAAAGCAATGTTTGTTCCCAGACCAGTGAAAAAGGGAGTTTCTCTTGAGTTTCCCAAAGATATGGATCCATTACATCCAAGTTAAGTTGTCATAAGAAAGAGCCTCAAGCTCTCACCATTAGAGGCTTCAGATATGGTACAAGTGTTACCACTTGATTCCAGAAACCCAATTGTAAGCTATGAAGAAGATGAATGTGGGTTTTGGAAGATTGGAAGGTATGGAAAAGAGGTGCACACTTCTACCACCCTTATATCTTTGTTTGCAAGTTTTGACAGAGAAGACTTGGTAGACCTATGGAGGTTATTAGAGGCCAAGTATGAGGCTGAAGCACCAACTTCAGTCAATGGAATAAAACTGTGGTCCACATTCAAGAGAATGTGTGGACCAAAAGATAAGGATCCTGCTATTTGGAAGGATCTTGAAGATGATCTCAGTGGTCTTCAATGGAGATTGTATTCAGCTGCTGGTGTTTATTATTTGAGTGCTACAAAGTTTGTTGAGTATCTACTTGTGGATGGTCAGTATTTCATGTCCAAGGAAATCTTGGAGAAGATGAAGAACACTCAGCAGGAAATTGATTATTCAAGTGACGTGGCAAAAGACTTGATCAGATTTATTTATTACCAATATGAGAAGGTTTGTAAGATTCCTCCTAGTTCTTAATGTTTATTCAGAAACTTGATCACTAGAGTAGATATCAAGTTTAGGGGAGGATTGTTGGGAATAAATTATAGCCAGTCTACTTGAGCGCTGACAAGAGTAAAACAAGCATTGACAGGAGTAAAACAAACGCTGACAGCTCAAGCGTTGACAAGAAAAAGTCAAGCGTTGATACATTGAAGACAAGCACTGATGGGAAGATATACTCTACGCGTTTATTGTATTCTAGATTACTTCTAGTAAAGATAGGAACAACAATGTATTTTCTATATTTATCTTTACCTAGAATAGTTGATACGTAGATTATTGTACAAGGCTTCTTATGTCTATAAAAGAAGACCTTTAGGTTAATGTTCAATAATAAGTTTTCATACGTAAACTAATCTCATTGTAAGCAAGTTTGACATCATCAATCAAAGTGAAAGTTTGTTTACATCATTGTGTTCTTGTTTAAGTGTTAATTCCGCATAACACTTAGATTGTCATATACATATACAAAGGTTTCTCTAAGTGTATTACTTGATCTAATCTCGTATACATAAAGCTAAATCGATCTAAGTTTGGGATCAACAAGGGCTATAGTTTGTTGCTAAATATCCCAAGTGATGTGAAGAATCATTTATCAAAAATCAATATGAAAGATCGAGACACACGACGAAAAGCAAATACTCCCCTAAAGATCATGGAGAATTCTATCCAAAAAGACCCTAACAAGGTATGAGGATAAATAGATCCAAGTCCTAAAAGGAGGCGGATCGTTGTATATCAAAATCCCAAATAAAGATTGGAGAAAAATGAAGAAGTCGTGGTCCAAATATGAAGAATCTCTCAAAAAGTTCAAGTGAATAAATCCCTATTATGAAGAGAAGACCATTATTTCATGAACGTCTCTCAAGATTTGAAGTATGAAGTCCCTGCCAAATATCGGTCCGAGAAAGGTCTCAAATCGTGAAGCGAGTTATGCCAAGATATGAACTTTATGAGGTCCCGAGAAGCAGTTTTAAAAGATTTTTTCCTTTAGCTAACTATTGATTAAATCGTCCCACTTTATTTTCAGCTTAAATAACTATCAAAATAAGTCAACAATGCATCCTCGTGATCATTCAAGACAATAATAAAATATAAGAGATACACCTAGGAATAAGGGAGTCTAAGTAAATAATTGGCCCACATGAATTTGTGGTAGTTTTCTAACTTATAATAACAATGATCTCGTTTTTAAGCTTGGTATGGGGAACGTGAAACTTGAGGATGATAATCATTCATGACATTCCAAAACCCTAAGGTGGATTGATTATGATGAAAAATGTAAAACTTGCTTTGTAATTAATGCATTGCATGAGGACATTGCAATGGTTAAGTGTAGGGGATTTAATAAGTGAAAATACTTATCCTTTTACCACTTAATTATAATAATAACCAAGCCAAAACGTGTATTTTATGTCATAAATGTCAGAATTATGAGTGGTTTGTGTTTTTGTTGTGATTTAGGATAAAAATGTGAAAAGGGAAGAAAACATGGGCTTTCACGGGCTTTTATCAAAGAAAAAGACAAAAGACGAAGTCAAAAGATCAAGAGTGCAAAAAGAACGGAAGTTCAAGGCCTATTCTGAAGATTTATCGAAGAACAAGTCTGAAGACGGAAGTTTAATAAAGCCGAAGAACTCAAGTCTAAATTAATGAAGAAATTATAAGACGAGTTCAAATAATCCCGAGACAAAGTCGAAAAAGTCGAAGAATTTAGAAGACGAAAAGACGAGAAAGAAAGAAAGAAGGAAGCAACACATGCTTAACCTCCCTAATCACTATAAATAACCTCCTAATGACACATTAGGAGGTGTTGGCTATTTTGACAAACTAGTCTTCCATTTAATTACTTGCACTTTTCTTAATGTCATTTACTTAATTGCACCTTTAATTTCTTGTCTTGCACCTTAAATTTGTAAGCTTTTAATTCTTGCTTTAACTTTTATTGTTGAATCTGAATTTTAATCAAGTTTTTAATTAATCTCTCATTCTACCTTTCTTGTTCTTTATTTAATCTTTATGTTTATGTGCTTATTGTCATGCTTATTTGATTAAGTGTTTTGATTTTATGTTTATGATTGTGTTAGCTTATTGATTTTATAGCTTATTGTGTTTTTCTTAAATTTAATTAAGTGCTTATTAGTTAATTTTTATAAAAAGTTGTTTTTAAATATTTTTATTATTTTGTGTTTTTAAAAGTTTTTAAATTTTGGCTTATTTGCGTTTTTCTTAAATTTGATTTGGTAAAAGTTTTGGTTAATTGCTTATTTGTTTTTAGCTTAATTTTTAGATTTTTATCTTATTTGCAACTTGTTCTTATCCGGGTTAGTAAAACCCTCGTATTTCGTATAGGTGTCTACACCGGATTCCGGATAAGCCTCACAACTAGTATTCCGGATAAGCTATCAATCAAACTTTCCGGATAAGGCTTGTGCTGCGAATTCCAGATAAGGTTTGAAGTTTGGTATTCCGGATAACACTTAGAAGGGAATTCCGGATAAAGCTTTGAAGGAGATTCCGGATAAGCCTCCCGATCCAGATTCCGGATAAGCCATCTTTTGGGATTCCGGATATTGGTGAGAAAAAAAGTTTCCGGATAAGTGGTCGGAACTAGATTCCGGATAAGGCTAGAAAGGTATTCCGGATATAGCTTAGGTTGTTTATTCCGGATAAGCAACTGGACAAGGGGATTCCGGATAAGCAAGAGAAGTCAGGAAAGTGTTCCGGACAAGAGGGTGAAATTATTCCAGATAAGCACCTCGAAGGACTATTCCGGATAACATGCTGAAGCAACATTCCGGATAAGAGTGGCAGTTTTATTCCGGATAGGCAGCAGGTTTGTTATTCAAGATAAGAGTAAGATTGGATTCCGGATAGTGACAGTATTTTGGATCCCGGCTCAGGTTCTGTTTACTTCCTTTTTATTTTTAATCATTTATTTTCCCGCCATTTTTCTTAAGTGTTATTTTAATTGTCTTTCTTTATTTTAAATTTCAAGTTTACATTTTTTTTACATTGTCAAATTTACTTTTCGTCGAGCTTTAATTTTTGTCTTATAATTAAATTACCTTTTAAAGTTTTTAATATTGCACCATTTACTTTTTAATTAGTTTTAGCTTTAATTACTGTCATTTACTTTTTAATGTTTTGAAATTTAATTCTACTACAATGACCAATCTATTGTTATCCACCAAAAGACGACTGAGTCGCACTTACATCAGTAGTCAATTCTAAAAGACTGGCACAACGATATTTTTATACTCGGCAAAAACCATGTATTAAATGGCGCCGCTGCCGGCTCTTTTCGTAAAGATTAACGGTTTTCTGTGAGAGACGCGTTGAATTTTGGGATCCGTTCACTCGTGAACGTTATTTTTCTTGCTCAAAATTTTTAAAAAAAAAATCCATAAAAATTAAAAATTGTTAAAAATCCATAAAAATTAAAATTTTCAAAAAATCCAAAAAGATTTTTATTTTTATTTTTACACGTACATATATATTCTCTATTTCTTTGGTATCTTTTTCTTTTGGTTTTGCAGGTGTATGCGTACTAGATCTTCAACTTATTCTGAGCCCGAGACTCGAGAAGATTTAGATATGGCTGGTGTGAACAACAATAATAACCCACCGCACCTCAACAATAACAACAACAATGTTCCTCCACCTGATCTTAGAACGATGGAGGAGCTATGTCAACCAACGATGAATGGACGAGGAGGACCGATTGCGCCGATGCAAATCACGGCTCCAGAGTTTTCGTTGAAGCATCACATGATCCAACAAGTTCAAAACACTTGTCCATTTCGTGGATTGCCGGATGATGATGCCAACAAACACCTCGACAAATTCATTACCGTTACTCAAAGCATGAAGTTGCCCGGGGTTACTATGGATTTTCTTCGCCTTCACCTATTTCCACACACCTTATCCCACCATGTCGAAAAATGGTTTGATCGTCTTCCGAAGATTTCAATTCATACTTGGGATGAGTTGACTCAACGCTTTTTGTCGCGCTACTTTCCACCATCCATGGTCACGAGCCTTCGGAATCAAATTAGTGGATTTACTCAAGAACCCGATGAATCACTTTTTGATGCTTGGGAACGATATAATGTTTTGATCGATCGATGTCCAAACCACAACATGCTCCCCGTCACCTTAATTGATACTTTCTACAACGGTTTAACTTTTCGTAATCGTGATACGATTAATGCAGCCGCCGGTGGCACATTTATGAAAAGAAGACCCGAGGAGTGTAGAGAGCTTATAGAGAACATGACTACTCATAACAAAAATTAGGATTCATCCGCATCTTCAAGATCAAACCCGAGAGTCAATGTTTCTTCTACTGCTTCAAACCCTAATATCACCGAATTGACCCGCGCAATGGTCGAAATGAGCAAAAATATGCAAGTCTTGGCTACAAATCAACAACAACAAGTTAAAGCTGTTGCAACTTCTTGTGAGATTTGCGGGGGTCCTCACTGATACACTGATTGTCCTTCTACTCATGACAATCCGGAAAACGTGTATGCGGCTTATGGTAACTATTCAATGGAAAGCCATCAAGCCCGACCTCAAGGTGATCGTAACTTGCTAAGTTACCGTTCTAACAACTTTCTTTCACCCGGTTTTTCTCCTCAAAACCACAACCCCAACAACTACAATAGAAGCAACCAAAACCCACCTCGAGCTTCTAATCCGTATCACCCACCCGCTCAACAAGCACCACCATTTAATCATGATGTTGAAGCTTTCATGAGGACCCAAGGAGAGCAAATTAAGAATCTACAAAGCCAAATTATCAACTTGAAAGGAGATATCACTAAGCAAGGTAATGATATTAGATCCGAGCATCGACATGATATAGAAACCTCTTTTAGCACTCAAACAAATGATTTGAAGAATATGCTGGCTAGTTTCTTACCAACTACTCAACCCTCTACTTCGGGCTCTCTTCCTTCAAACACCGTCACCAACCCGAGAGCGAATGTGAGTGCTATTACTACACGTAGTGTAGCAACCTTAGTAGGACCTTCTATCCCTCCCCCAGTTACTCCATCTCCACCTCCTCCACCGCCATTTATCCCTCCTACTCCTACGCCTAGTATTAGTTCTCCATTACCGTCTCCACCTCTTAATGACGAAGTACCCAAGAAGAACCCTTCACCAACCCCACCTTCCACCTATAAACCCAATATCCCTTATCCTTCTTGCTTAGACAAGGGAAAATTGCTCACCAAGGATGACATTCAAGTGTCAAACTTTTTGAAGAAGATTTCGGGAATAACCATCACCTTTAGCCTTGTTGAAGCTCTAGCCCAAATGACGCAATTTGTTAATATGTTTAAGGAATTACTTAATAAGAAGGAGAAGATGGCCGAATTTGTCAACACACGCTTAAATGAAATCTGTTCTGCAGTCATCCTTAAAGAACTTCCAAAAAAACTTGGAGATCCCGGTCGTTTTGTGTTGCCTTGCATTTTTAACAAAACCTAATAATTTCTGCCTTAGCTGATCTCGGGGAAAGTATCAATCTGATGCCTTTAAGTGTTTGGAAAAAGTTATCATTACCCGATCTTACACCAACAAAGATGACTCTTGAGCTTGCAAATCGCACTCTCGCTTACCCCGTTGGTATTGCCGAAGATGTGTTCATTAAAGTTGGCACCGTTACTTTTCCGGTCGACTTTGTTGTTGTTGATTATGAAATGGACCCTCGTATTCTGTTAATACTTGGTCGGCCATTCTTGAGAACCAGAAAAGCATTAGTCGATGTTGCCGAAGGTGAGTTAATCTAAGGGTCGGGAATGATGCACAAGTGTTTAAAATGGAGAAGATCACAACCAAATCTAATGGAAGAGAATCAGCGAATGTGATTAATGTGCTTGATGATTTTGTCATCTACAATAATCCTCTCTTCGATTCTTGCTATGACAATCCACTGTTCCAAGATGATATGGATGATTCTCCCTCCAATTTAGATCCCCCACCAATTCATGAGTCCCCACCAATTCATGATTCTCCACCAATTTATGATTCTCCACCGATCTATGATGACTATGATGATGATTCTAGTTCCGATGGGGATGATTATGATAATTTTACTTCTGAGTATCAAGACATGCCAACTTATGATGACTTTGAGGTTGTCGATACTCTTTCGAGTGATTCTTCACATGATGACCTTGCACCTACTTTTGATGAAGATCCTCCGCCAACAACAGTTGATCCTACTTTGGATGACTACTCATTTGAGGAAGATTTTGCTACTTTTCTCAACACTTACTTCCCAAATGAGAGTGATTCTCCTCCTTTGAACTTTGATGATTATGGTCTTTATCCTTCTTTGGATATGAAGAAACCTGTTTCAAAGGAGAAGAAGCCGGAAGACACCGATATCCATAGTACTTATGTCTTGACGCCTCTTTATCCGCCTTCTGAGGATGAGATTGTGTGATTTATGAGCGGATCCTCTTCAAGGTCTACTATGCCTGAGTGTTATTTTCCCCTAAAGGAAAATGTGTTCTATCCTGGTATTAAAATTTTCAAGCCATCTCAGTATCCATTTGATGAAATAAAAGGAAAGATTTTTGGAACTTATGGAGATATGCTTGCACCTCTTCACCCTTACTACCACCGTGCTCCATCTTTGCTTAAGGGAACCTTGCCTACTCTTCTTTGGCTTGCCTTGTTCGCCTTAAGCTTGTGTTACTTGATGGATGAAAACCATGTATTAGATCCCGGTGGACGTTCTTCAAGTTTCTTACCATGCTAATCAAGGTTGAGTCAGGCTCACGACTCGGTTAACAAAAACAAGCGCTTCTCGGGAGGCAACCCGCATTACCTATCCTTTTTCTCTGTTTTTATAATAAGTGTAGGGGGAGACCCTATTATGTGTTTGTTCTTTTCTTTCTTATCATGTGCAAGGATTCTAGCTTTCAAAGATACATTCTTGATGACTTTTGACGACCCGTGATCCCGTGTACCCGTCTTCCCCGTTCTATCCTAAACTCTTTTGATTCACTATTTTATATTTATTCAATATTAAAATAGGAATCACTTTAGTTGTTTCTTCCTTAGCAAGATTTAAACAAAGTGCACAATGTCCTAAGTGTAGGGGAGTTTACTTCTACATGCTTAAACATTGAGGACAATGTTTATATTAAGTGTAGGGGGGACTTCTATCGAAGTTAAGTGGGCTTTTCTTTGTATTTGTCCTCATTTTAACTGGAAATTTGATTTTTCGACATTTTTCAAAATTTTTGATCTATTTTAGCCTATTAGTTTTTCCCTTGTTATAGTTATTTTCTTTCTTTGCTAGAATAAATTTTAATAAACTGGTTTTAATCTTTAAACGTTGTGAATAGTTTGACTCAACCCGAGTTTACTTATCTAAGTTTACTCTAGCTAGTATCTTTAACGTGTTTAAGTCAAGTTTTGCTAGGCTTTTATATAGGGAGCTTTAAAACGCGAAAGTCTTAACTCTTACTGGTTAAGAACAAGAACTTTTCGCAAGTTCCTATAATTGATCCTAGAAAGTCGTTTATCAAGGGAACTTTAAAACGCAAATTCTAAACTTGAAAAAGTCTAAGAAGATGCAAGATCCTATAGATGACTTGAAAACCCAAAACTTTGATTTAATAGGCTAAGCATCCACGAGTCTCATTCCTTGATATTTTAAATTGTGGAGAACGAGAGATGATAGAGTCAATTATAAGTTTGGTATTCTTTCATGAATTTATGTGAGTTAATTATGAGCTTTTTCTCCCATCGCTTGTTAATAAATTTAATTGCAATAAATGAGGTCGTACGATTTGAAAAGTTACTGAGCTTCTAGCCCAAGATCGTTTAAAAGTTGCTCGGTGTTAATTAGAGTTCATAGCCAAAGCATAACTTATTGAAGTGGGATGCGAAGATTAGTGAGTCCGAAAAGGTCCTAACAAGACATGAGGGCTACACTTTGTTGCTAAAGATCCCAAGTGATGTGAAGAATCATTTATCAAAAATCAATATGAAGGATCGAGACACACGATGAAAAGCAAATACTCCCCTAAAGATCATGGAGAAGTCTATCCCAAAAGGCCCTAACAAGGTATGAGGATAAATAGATCCAAGTCCTAAAAGGAGGCGGATCGTTGTATATCAAAATCCCAAATAAAGATTGGAGAAAAATGAAGAAGTCGTGGTCCAAATATGAAGAATCTCTCAAAAAGTTCAAGTGAAGAAATTCCTATTATGAAGAGAAGACCATTATTTCATGAACGTCTCTCAAGATTTGAGGTATGAAGTCACTGCCAAATATCGGTCCGAGAAAGGTCTCAAATCGTGAAGCGAGTTATGCCAAGATATGAACTTTATGAGGTCCCGAGAAGCAGTTTTCAAAGATTTTATCCTTTAGCTAACTATTGATTAAATCGTCCCACTTTATTTTCAGCTTAAATAACTATCGAAATAAGTCAACAATGCATCCTCGTGATCATTCAAGACAATAATAAAATATAAGAGACACACCTAGAAATAAGGGAGTATAAGTAAATAATTGGACCACGTGAATTTGTTGTAGTTTGCTAACTTATAATAATAATGATCTCGTTTTTAAGCTTGGTATGGGGAACGTGAAACTTGAGGATGATAATCATTCATGACATTTCAAAACCCTAAGGTAAGTTTTTGATCTTTTTACTTGTTTTCTTCTTTTAAATATTTTGTCTCTTTAATAAAGGCCAAGATGGATTGATTATGATGAAAAATGTAAAACTTGCTTTGTAATTAAAAATTGCATTAGGACATTGCAATGGTCAAGTGTAGGGGATTTAATAAGTGTGAAAACAGTTATTCTTTTACCACTTAAGTATAATAATAACCAAGCCAAAACGTGTATTTTATGTCGTAAATGTCGGAATTATGCGTGGTTTGTGTTTTTGTTGTGATTTAGGATCAAAATGTGAAAAAGGAAGAAAACATGGGCTTTCACGGGCTTTTATCGAAGAAAAGACAAAAGACGAAGTCAAAAGATCAAGAGTGCAAAAAGAACAGAAGTCCAAGGCCTATTCTGAAGATTTATCGAAGAAAAAGTCTAAAGACGGAAGTTTAATAAAGCCGAAGAACACAAGTTTAAATTAATTAAGAAATTATAAGACGAGTTCAAATAATCCCGAGACAAAGTTGAAAAAGTCGAAAAATTTAGAAGACGAAAAGATGAGAAAGAAAGAAAGAAGGAAGCAACACATTCTTAACCTCCCTAATCACTATAAATACCCTCCTAATGACACATTAGGAGGTGTTGGCTATTTTGACAAACTAGTCTTCCATTTAATTACTTGCACTTTTCTTAATGTCATTTAATTAATTGCACCTTTAATTTCTTGTCTTGCACCTTAAATTTGTAAGCTTTTAATTCTTGCTTTTACATTTATTGTTGAATCTTAATTTTAATCAAGTTTATAATTAATCTCTCATTCTACCTTTCTTGTTCTTGATTTAATCTTTATGTTTATGTGCATATTGTCATGCTCATTTGATTAAGTGTTTTGTTTTTATGTTTATGATTGTGTTAGCTTATTGATTTTATAGCTTATTGATTTTATAGCTTATTGTGTTTTTCTTAAATTTAATTAAGTGCTTATTAGTTAATTTTTATAAAAAGTTGTTTTTAAATATTTTTATTAATTAGTGTTTTTAAAAGTTTTTAAATTTTGGCTTATTTGCTTTTTCTTAAATTTAATTTGGTAAAAGTTTTGGTTAATTAATTATTTGTTTTTAGCTTAATTTTTAGATTTTTAGCTTATTTGCAACTTGTTCTTATCCGGGTTGGTAAAACCCTCGTATTCCGTATAAGTGTCTACACCGGATTCCGGATAAGCCTCACAACTAGTATTCCGCATAAGCTATCAATCAAACTTTCCGGATAAGGCTTGTGCTGCGAATTCCGGATAAGGTTTGAAGTTTGGTATTCCAGATAACACTTAGAAGGGAATTCCGGATAACGCTTTGAAGGAGATTCCGGATAAGCCTCCCGATCCAGATTCCGGATAAGCCATCTTTTGGGATTCCGGATATTGGTGAGAAAAAAGATTCCGGATAAGTGGTCGGAACTAGATTCCGGATAAGGCTAAAAAGGTATTCCGGATATAGCTTAGGTTGTTTATTCCGGATAAGCAACTGGACAAGGGGATTCCGGATAAGCAAGAGAAGTCAGGAAAGTGTTCCGGATAAGAGGGTGAAATTATTCCGGATAAGCACCTCGAAGGACTATTCCGGATTGTTGATGCAAAAGTTGGGTGATCCTTTCTAGACCCGAATTAGGCTTAATTCGGGTTGGCTGGACTCCGGCTCCTGCACCAAGTGAATTGTCTGGTTGGGATCCTGCACACTAAAACAACACGCGTTAGGCTTACCGTGGGAATTTATCCCACGATTAGACTCCGACGTGAGAGTAAGTAATCGGTTAGAGTTATGAGAATCGGATTAGATGTGAGTGTGTAGAATGTAATACCTTTGTGGAACCCTTGGGGGGGTTCCTTATATAGGCAGTGAAACCCTAATGGGCTGTCACTGATGCTTCGGCCCCAAGGATAGGATAAGTACCAGACTTAGATTGATTATTATCTTCTAATTATGGTGAGTGAATATCCTCTTCTTTGGGGTAAATCCTAATCATAGTAAGAGTATGATTCTGTCTAACCCTGTACCGGCCATGTCAGGCGGTGGGTCGCATACGTGTGTGCGGTCACTGTTCATCTAAGCCCATAAGCTTAAATGACATGAATCCCCCCCATCAGTAATGGGCCGGATGCGGGTAGTACCCGTGGGCCGGGTCTATGACCCGGCTGGGGACTATACGTCATCATGTCCCCCCAGTCTAGTTGTTACAGTCGTAGGCGTAACCTCTAGTCAAAATAAGTCGACCGGGACAACTTTAATGAATGCATTAATGGTAGTCAATAGTCAAACGCACGCCTGCAAAAGTGCATCAAAAGGCCCACCCTTGAGCCACGTAAAACTGTCAAGAAGTGACCCGTGGGTCCCTTCTGACGTTTCAGAAGTGTCATAAATCCCATCCGTTGGATGGGCATAGTGGCTTACACGTGGCGAACATCCACGCTACCTTGGAAATCGAGGCAAACCTATATAAGAGTTGGTGTGTGCTACTGTTACACACACAGTTTATATTGCATTCCGCCATTGTTATTCCCAAGCTCACTCCTTCATACCTTCGCTTCTTATTCCACGGATTTTCTCCACTGCAGGTTAGATCATCACGCCTCTCAAATCCATTTTATAGAACATGGTGAAGGACAATCCTCTTATTACGGATGTCCTTAACGTGATGCCTGCGAAGAAATACATAGACTTTTTGTCTAAGTATTATATTCCTGAAAGCGTACATCTGACCTATCCAGGTGACGGTGAAGCGATTACGGATGCTCCAAAGGGAAAGATAGGCGTGTACACGCGCCTATTTGATTCGGCTAACTACCACATCCCCTTATCCAAGTTTTTGGTAGATCTGCTTCTATATTACGACTTCCACATAACCCAACTGCACTGCATAGGGGCATGTAAAATCAATCAGTTTGAGATTACCTTCTATACGTGCGAGGTAACCCCGACCGTGAATCTATTTAGGGTCTTTTACTCCCCCCAACTAGTGAATGGGTGGCTGTCGTTCAAAAAACGATCCACGAACGCCCCCATGACTTATAGGAAACCCTTAGATTCCCTCAAGAATTGGTACGACCATTACTTTTTCGTGGATGAAAAATTATTCCCCACCCCATTCGTCCTCAAAACTAGAGTACCCAAAGACTATCCTCCCAAATCCAAAGACTATAGTAGTAAGGATTTGAATATTTTAGATACCCACCACACAGAATTCCATAGGGGTGTGCCAGAGCACTTCCTATGCCTAGTAGGAATCAACCGCTACTACTATGGGAGGGAGGATAGATATCCGTGCTTTCGGACCGATCGTAGGCAGGGTAGGTCTTCTTATATTTTTAGATGTAAAAGTGCCTCATTGTACTTTGTGAATTTACTAATCCTTATATATGCACATGTCCGCAAAGATGAAGCTACATGGATTATTACGCCAAGGCGATCCAAGCAAAGTTCCTGAAGGATTCTGACCACTGAAGAAAATGAACTCCCCCTACTTGAAGCCACCGCAGACAAAACCATCCCGCTGGAAGAAACCACCGAGCAGCGATCAGATGAGGGAGAGCCCGTGATTGAGAAGTCCCCTCTTGACTTCCATAATGAAGATGGCGGAGAACTGCTGCTGGAGGAAATCGTGCCGCACCAGGATGAAGAAGAAGAAGAGGAAGAATTCACCAACCCTGCTGACAATCGCACCGGTAATGATGAAGAAACCATACAAGCTTCTGGGTCCCCGCAGTCATCAAAGCCCAAATCTAGGAAACGCAAGACTACCAGGAAGGTAGCAAAAAATCTAGGGGATGGGGCGGGGGTACATAATGCTCCCCCGAAGAAGCTAAGGAAAGACCATCCGCAGTTCCAGGAAGGGAGCAGCACCGCTACGGCCCAGGCCAACCCCTCGCTGTGCGCGGATGAGCAAATCTGGATGGCCACCCCTGTGAATGTCGTGGCTCCTACCATCACGGAACCCGTGACTGGCACTATGTAAGTACCCATTTAATACTCCAAAGGATATAAATCTATAAACAAAACTAATAAGTGTGTTAATAACAGGGCGGACCCATCGACAGTAGCCCAAGAGAAGGAGGTGGAAAGGGAACCCTCACCCATGATATCAATGAGACCTCCATCCCTTCCCGTAACTCATGCCGAGGAGCCACAACATGAGGGACCTGACACCAGCCTACGCCTAGCATGGAATTTGTCCAGCTTAACAAGGTTGGAGGCGGAGTCCGAGTGCTCTGAATTCATTGAACACATCACTCCTTCAGCGTTGGCGCAAGATTTGGACGAACTAGAGCATGAGACGTTGCTGGAGCAGTTTGATGTATCCTCCGCACACCAGGTGACAGTTGGTGCAGCCCTAAGACGCCGTCTGATCAAGGCCTTGGCTAACGTGAGCTGTGCTGATAAAAAGATAGCTCGCCGTGAAGCACTGGTTGATAAGTACGAGAAAACTATCACATCCTCGCAGGCAGCGTTGGTCGTGGCAGAGTCAACCGTCAAGGAGCAAGCCCATCACGCCAATGCTCATGAGGAACGTATTGCCGAGATAGAGGCCCTTTTAGCTGCATCCAATGAGAAGGTATACTCTTACATTAACACTTACTTGTGCACGCAAAAAACCACATTGTCTTTGTAGTAACTCCAAGTGTCATGTATAGGTATCCGCAGCCGAAGCTGCTACTAAAGTCGTAACCGTACAAGCCTTCACTATTGTTCAAGAGCACGACATGCTAGAGGATGAATTAACCCAGGCGCGGACTACCTTGGAAGAGCAAGCTGCAGCAGCTGAGGGTGAACTAAGTAAGACGGCAACGGACTGCGCCAAAATGATGTGTCCTCCTTTGCTCACAGCCATAGCTGGGAGTAGATGGATGGTTGGCCAGGGAATACGGCTTGCCGTGAGCAAGGTAACGGAGGCTCCTTACCTGTTGCAGGCCTTTGCTGACGTTATATTGGACGGTATTGACCGTGGTAGGCACGAGGGGCTGGTCAAAGCTGCTTAGCTAATAGGCAAGAAAGAAGATATTACCCAGCATGCCTACCACAACCCTCTAGCCAAAGAAAAGATGACCGCATCAATGGCCGCCCTTGCTGAAATCCAACACCCCTTCCTAGACGAGCTAGAGTCACTGAAGGATGCTCCCAATGGGGTAATAATGTTGAAGCTCACCGCCGACCCCATCCAACTAACCCTGCCTACCTACGACTCTGTGTCGAAGGTGATGAAAGGTGAAAAGCTGATGGCCGAGGCGCTGGACGCAAACATGATCAGGGCACAAGATGGAAAGAATGCTCATGAGGAGGTCCTCCACACCTTGATTGAATAAGGGAAGAAAGAGATAGGGGAGTTCCTACCTCCTTTGTAATTTACATTGTAAACATTTGTACCATTTTATGCATCCGTGTATGTATACGGCTGGAACTGATGTTATTGTGATAACTTGTTATATTGATGCAAGCAAGTCCGTGATGACCACGGCTATTTTGGTGTTTTGAATTTGAAACTTGTATATTTTTGTTTTTTTGTTAGATATCATATACCTATGTTGCATGACATGTCACGTCTTACTCAAAAATACAATCAAGTGTATATTTTACTAGACGTGCGGCGTGCGTCTTTACCATGCAAAGCACTACGTGGGCACGACATATGGAAACTTATCACAACGTCTTGTGAGTTAGGTGTCTAGTAAGGATACATGATCCGCGTCACTGGGGTTGCATCCCTCTTATGTGACAAGTTGAATTATTAGGTTCACTTAATCCTCTTACCCCGTCTGGAGGCGCATAGTACATGTACGGTATTGAATGAATGCATATGAATGAGAGATAGCACATTATAGTAATAACAACTAAATCTATACGACAATAATTTGTTCATAGAATCTAAAAAATAAGACAATAATTTTCACAAGAACGAGCCGTGGAGCTAGCTAGGCACCACGACATTTTATTAGAACGTTTACGTTTTTTATTTTGACAAGAATGGGAAATCCTAAAATCAAAGGGAACCTAGAAAGCATAAAAAACAAAACAAAGAGAACACATGGATCTTCACTGAAGCCAGCTATGGCGAAGTGTCCATGTGGAAGCCATAGCTTTTCAAAGATAGCACCTTTTAAGATTGCAGATATTCCATGTGCGTTCCAGGTCACGGCCATCCATGTCACGTAGCTTGTACGTGCCCCGTCCTAAGGCTTCCATAACCTCATACGGTCCTTCCCACTTAGGGCCCAGCTTTCTTGTATACTCCGCTCGACTTGCCTCGTTGTCACGATAAACAAAATCTCCCGGTCGAAAAGAAACACCTTTAACCTTGGCGTCATAATAAGCCTTCATCCGTGCCTTGGATTTGGACTCATTGATAGCCGCTATTTCTCTTTTTTCCTCTAACAAGTCCAGATTGATCCGGAGCTGCACGTCGTTTGTGACGACATTAACCTCCGCTGTGCGGATGGTCGGCATTCCGATTTCTGCTGGTATGAAAGCTTCAGTGCCGTAGGCCAATGCAAATGGAGTGTCCCCATTGGCTGTTTTAATAATAGTCCTATGTGCCCATAGAACATGTGGCAGTTCATCTACCCATTTGGCACTTCGTTCGTCCAAGCGTGCCTTGATGCCTTCACCCAAGCTCCTATTTGCTCGTTCCACAAGACCATTTGTCTGCGGATGTTTAACGGATGCGAAGCGCCGCATGATATTCAATGCTGCGCACCAGTCCTTGAATTGATTATCCTCGAACTGCTTCCCGTTGTCCGAGATGATTTCTCCTGGTAAGCCAAAACGGCACACGATGTTCTCCCAAACAAACTTTTTAACTTGTTTGCCTGTGATGGATTTAACTGCCTTAGCCTCTATCCAGCATGTAAAGTAGTCCATTGCGACGATCAAGAACTTAACTCCCCCTGCAGCTACAGGGAAAGGTCCCGCAATGTCAATCCCCCACTTATTGAATGGCCATGGGGATGTAATGGGTGTCAGTTCCTGCTGCGGGTGTCGTGGTACTGGTCTGTGCTCTTGCCAATCACTGCATTTGCGAATCATGTCGCGTGCATCCCTATGCATAGTAGGCCAGTAATATCCTGTGCGTAGAGCTCGAGCTACTACAGATCGGGGGCCCGCGTGCATGCCACATAACCCTTCATGTATCTCACTGATCACATAAGTAGCCTGGCGTGGCCCAACACACCGCAACCACGGCTCTAAGAAAGAGCGCTTGTAAAGAATACCTTCTCGAAGCTCGAAGTGCTGCGACTTCCTTCTGATACGCCGTGCCGCCTTTTCCTTGTCCGGAAGGGTTTCATTAGTCAAATAGTTGATGATCGGGGTCATCCATGTAGGTCCATCTTCCTCAACTATGGCTACGACTTCCCCTTCCGTTATAGACTTTTCCTTTAGTATTTTTACCAAGAATTGCTTGGACAAGTGGGCGAAACTTGTAGACGCGATCTTGTTAAGAGCGTCCGCCTTCTTGTTTTCACCTCTTGGTACCTGTTTGATAGAAAACTTGCTGAAAACATCGATGAGTGACTTGACTTTCTCCAAGTATCGACCCATGTTATCCTCCTTGGCTACGTAACCCCCTAGAAAGTGGTTCGCGACAAGCCGTGAGTCCACGTAGGCCTCAAGGTTGCGGACTCCCATTCTAGCGACGATTTTTAAACCCGCAACCAACGCCTCATATTCTGCCTCATTATTGGTGGCTGTGAACTCAAAGCGCAGGGCGTATGTAAACTCTATTCCTTTCGGATTCGTAAGGATGAGACCAGCTCCTGATCCATCCGTGCACGAGGATCCATCCATAAATAATACCCATGGTTCTGCTGGAGTTTCCTCTCGTTGTACGGCCGGTACATCCTTGTCCGGCTTCTCTATCAAGAAATCTGCCAAGATTTGGCCTTTAACAACTGTCCGTGGTCTATAAGAGATGTTATTCTCTCCTAACAGAATGCTCCACTTCTGTAGCCTACCAGCCACGTCTGGTCTGGAGATGACTTGTTTTATTGGTTGATCAGTAATAACCATAATTGGGTGCGCCTGAAAGTACCGGCGTAACCGTTTCGTGGCAAACACTAATGCCCAAACCAATTTCTCCATAGAAGATTAGTTCAACTCCGGCCCTTGTAGTGTTCTACTTATGAAGTAGACCGGAGTTTGGACTGTGTCCTTATCCGTCATGAGTACCTCACTTATTGCTCCATGTGTGGCCGACAGATACATGATGAGCTCCTCCTTGGGTCGGGGGCCACTAGCATGGGAAGAGCTGCGAGGTGTTGCTTGAGCTGACCAAAAGCTTCCTCCGCTTCCTTTGTCCACCAGAAATCTCCCTTCTTGATGCACTTTTTGAGTGTTTTGAATAGGGGGAGTGACTTCTCCGCGGACTTCGACAAGAACCTGTTTAGCCCGGCCAACTTCCCATTTAATGATTGTACCTCTTTTCGCATCTGGGGAGATGGTAACTGTATTACCGCGTCCGTCTTTTCTGGGAAAGGCTTGATGCCATTTGGATCAATCATATATCAAAGGAACATCCCTTCAGTTTCCCCAAACGTGCATTTCTTTGGATTCAGTTTCATATTAATCCTCCTCAATGTGTCAAACGTCTCTTGGACGTCACGGAGAAGTGCATCCTCCGTATGACTTTTGATGACTAAATCATCAACATAGACCTCAATATTGCGGCCTATCTGTGAGTCGAAGGATTTGTCAACAAGCCGCTGATATGTTGCCCCCGACGTTCTTTAGTCCGAATGGCATTTTTGTATAACAGTATACGCCTTGACTAGTATGGAACGCCGTCTTCTCTGCGTCCTTTTCCGCCATCTGGATCTGGTGGTATCCTTTGTATGCGTCTAAGAAGCACTTAAAGGGATATCCACATAGGGATTCCACCTTCCAATCAATCTCCGGTAACGGATAGCAGTCTTGCGGACAGGCTTTGTTCAGATCCGTGAAATCCACGCACATGCGCCAGCTCCCATCATGCTTCTTGACCATGACCGGGTTGGATAACCACTCGTGGTAGTATACCTCGCGCATGATACCTGCATCCACCAATTTCCGTACTTCATCTAATATTACTTGGCTGCGTTCTGGTGCCTGACCGCGCTTCTTTTGCTTAACGGAAGGATACCCCTAGCGGATTTGGAGCTTATGTTCTGCTATCGCACGCGGTACGCCCGTCATATGCTTGGGCTCCCATGCGAATATATATAAGTTTGATTTTAGGAGAGAGCACATGGCCCTCTTGCTGCTATCCGAGAGTGTTCCCCCTATAGATACCTCTTGTTCAGGATAATCAGGATGGATTGCCACCTTCCAGTTGGGAGGTGGTGATCCATCCTTGGGAGGAACAGGTGGAACCGGTGTTGTCACGACATGACATTCCGATGCTGGTATGATTGTGTTATAGATAGTGACAATTCCTCCTTCCACAGGGAACTTAATCATTCCGTGAGCTATGGAGGGTACTTCCCATATGGCCAGGATACCTGGTCTGCCTATGATCCCATTGTATAGAGAGTGTGAGCGTATCACCATAAAGTTCATCCACGCCGTGGTGGAATGCTCTTCATTCCCAATGGTTACAAGCAGACGCAGTTGTCCTATTGGCCAGATGGTGTCTCCACTAAAGCCGATGAGCGGCGATGTGGCCGGTACTAATTGGCTTCTTATTTCTGGTCGTAATTGTACGAAACAGTGTTCGTATAGCACTTCTGCTGATGACCCTCCATCCACATACATACGGCGGACATTGTGTGTTCCAATGCTTATCTCAATCGTGAGAGGTGCATCGGCTACGTCACTTGCCGTGATGGGAGGGAATGAGATTTCTCTGCCACGTGAAAATTTTTGACTAATTTTCTGCCTTGTGCGGCGCTGTCTGGATTGGATCATGTATATAGTTGAAGGTTTTTCCTTTTGGGGATCCTTCTTGTCATACTTCTTGTTGTCCTTTCCATCCTTCCAATCCTTAACCAAATGTTTGAGTTAGCCTGACTTGATCAGTGACTCAATGTGCTTCTTGAGCTGGATACATTCCTTCGTGTCGTGGCCCTTGTCGTTGTGGAATTCGCAAAAGTGATTCCTTGACGACGGTCCACCGGAGTCGTCATTGGGGGAGGTCTCGGGAAGTTGGCCCCTTCTGTTAGCAAGATCTCCCGGTAGGACATCTTTAGAGGGGTAAATTTGTCCTCCGACCGCCCTCCTTTGTTCTGGCTCTTGTATTCCGAGCTCCTCCCACTGCCTTGGTTGCTTTGACCACCCGATTGTCTCCTGGACTGGTCATTCGATCGATAGTTTTTTCCTTTTGAAGGGTAGGCCGTGGCTACCGCGATTTCTCCCTCTATGAAGTTCCTGACCCTTTCCATAAGGTCGTCATACTTCTCCGGTCGCTTGTCATTGAGACGTCTGATTAATTCCCTGTCTGTTATGGCATGCATATAATCGGAAATTTTCATAAGTTCTGGCATTGTCTTTGTGCGCGTGCATTCGTCATTGAAGTGCTCTGTGAAGGCCTCCGTAGATTCCCTAGGCCGCTGTTTGACAGTTGCCAGTGAGACCGGGTCCCTATTATACTTCTTTCGTTGAGTATAATTGTTCTTGAACGCAGTACGCAGTTCAGTGAAGCTATCAATGCTTCGGGGAGGAAGTCCCTCAAACCAATCACGAGCATTGCCAATCAAGGTTGAATTGAACATTTGGCACCATATAGGCATGGGCCATCGTTCAGTTTTCGCCTGCGTGTCAAATATCTTTAGGTGATCATCCGGATCACCAGTCCCATCATAAGTCTTGACGCACGCCGGCATGCGACGCTTTGTGTCCTCGGAGTAATTCTGTATACGGAGGGTAAAAGGATCTTCCCTGGGATCGGCCCACGGACGGGTGAGATTATGGTCACACCAAGGGTGGGAAAGATCTTCTGCTTCTGCCTCGCGATAATAGGGGTCGCCGTAGTACTCTTCATTGTCTGGTGGCGGTGGAGGAGTATGTCTGGATCGGCGACGTTTGGGTAGATGGTCATCTGAATCCTCTCCTGATGGACCGGGAGAAGGGGCGGTGCCCCATTCTTTGGCTGAGGATCGCTCTTGTGAGAAGAGCTAGGAGCCTTCTTCCCGGTATTCATCCTGTCCCACACGCTTGTGCGGCGATTAGTTCTGGTTAGCTCCAGATCTGGTCGTTCGGGTGAATCGTCGGACCTCTCTCCCTCCTCATGGGATTGTAATAGTTCCTGAATGATACGATCCCCTATGCGTTCGAACACATTCCTAGGTTGGGGAGTTTCCTCAAATAGGTTCCGCTCCTAGGGTCGTGTCCTTCGCTTCCTTTGAGTTTGAGGAGAGGTGCCTGGTCTAGCACTGCCAAAGTTGAGCCTAGATTGGAGGTCCCTCCCTAGGTTCAACCTGGATGCGATTCCTGGGACGATCCTCTCGAAGTTATGCGTGAGAACTCGAGTGAGATCTTCCTCACTAAGTGGTTCGACCTCCACTTCTTCCTCAGTCGATGGTCTGCGCGGCTCCTTGTTAGGGGGGTTGGGCGCACTCCCTGGATCAGGGTTATCCAAGGTCGAGGTAGGTGGTGGGGTGAAAGCGAACGTGCTTGTCACACCCATGGACTGAAGACCACTTCGGTTATTCGGTCCGCCTGTTTGGTTACTAGGGGATCGGTTGGGAATGAGTATCCCGTCCCCTGGGGACTTCCGGTTCACAGGATTTGTGTTCCTGGGGTTTCCCTGCAGATGTCCTTTCGTCATTGAGAGATCGTGATGAGATTTGCTCTAGCTTAGTGTATTGGTCCCACGGATGGCGCCAACATGTTGATGCAAAAATTGGGTGATCCTTGCTAGACCCGAATTAGGCTTAATTCGGGTTGGCTGGACTCCGGCTCCTGCACCAAGTGAATTGTCTGGTTGGGATCATGAACACTAAAACAACACGCGTTAGGCTTACTGTGGGAATGTATCCCACGATTAGACTCCGGCGTGAGAGTAAGTAATCGGTTAGGGTTATGAGAATCGGATGAGATGTGAGTGTGTAGAATGTAATACCTTTGTGGAACCCTTGGGGGTTCCTTATATAGGCAGTGAAACCCTAATGGGCTGTCACTGATGCTTCGGCCCCAAGGAAAGGATATGTACCAGAATTAGATTGATTGTTATCTTCTAATTATGGTGAGTGAATATCCTCTTCTTTGGGGTAAATCCTAATCATAGTAAGAGTATGATTCTGTTTAACCCTGTACCGGCCATGCCGTGCCGTAGGCCGCACACGTGTGTGCGGTCATTGTTCATCTAAGCCCATAAGCTTAAATGACATGAATCCCACCCATCAATAATGGGCCGGGTGCGGGTAGTACCCGTGGGACGGGTCTATGACCCGACTGGGGACTATACGTCATCACGGATAACATGCTGAAGCAACATTCCGGATAAGAGTGACAGTTTTATTCCGGATAAGCAGCAGGTTTGTTATTCAGGATAAGAGTAAGATTGGATTCCGGATAGTGACAGTATTTTGGATCTCGGCTTAGGTTCTGTTTACTTCCTTTTTATTTTTAAGCATTTATTTTCCCGCCATTTTTCTTAAGTGTTATTTTAATTGTCTTTCTGTATTTTAAATTTCAGGTTTACATTTTTTTTACATTGTCAAATTTAGTTTTCGTCGAGCTTTAATTTTTGTCTTTTAATTAAATTACCTTTTAAAGTTTTTATTATTGCACCATTTACTTTTTAATTAGTTTTAGCTTTAATTACCGTCTTTTACTTTTTAAAGTTTTTCAATTTAATTCTACTACAACGACCAATCTATTGTTATCCACCAAAAGACGACTGAGTCGCACTTAAACCAGTAGTCAATTCGAAAAGACTGGAACAACGATATTTTTATACTTGGCAAAAACCATGTATTACTTAATCTCCTTTGCCAAAGAGTAGAACTATCATCTAAAGTCGCTAGACATAAGTTTCCCTTTGACTTCCTATTGACCTTCATGACATAAAGCCCATGCTTTCTAACACCTTTTCCAATGACATTTCCATCTTTTATGATTTCACTGTCATTATCCGAAAAGATGACCTTACACTTATTGTCACAAATTTTACCTGTTCTTAGAAGGTTAAAACCTAAGTTATCTACGTGCTCTACATTTTCTATAGTCATAGAGTCAAGAGAGACCGTACCTTTGTCAATGATATTACCATGTCGATTACTTGCGAATGTAACGTTGCCTCCATCATATGCTTTGTAGTGCTAGAATAAACTTCGATTACCCATCATGTGTTTAGAACAACCACTATCCTTAATCCACTCGTCGGGCTCTAAATGGATTCCCAAGCATATCTAGGTAACAACACACAAGATCAAACATTTGGTCCCCAATATCTCATGGGTCCAAAGTTGTTAGTTCTAAACATCCCTTGCATTTGGTTGCGATGCATGAATGAAGGAGACATTCCCCATGGGGAAAAGTATTGTTGTTGAAAATTATTCCAATTCATATGGCCATTTTGTTGTCCATATTTTCTCCTAGGTGTCTTTGATCTTGATCTAGAATTATTGTTATTCCTCCTAGGTGTTGGAGTTTTACTTCTAGGTCGTGATTTATCTTGATCATCTCTTTTTGGTGTAGGTGTTCTACTTCTAGGTTTAGACTCATTTCGTACTCTTGGTTGGAGGAGTAGATGTTTGTCTAGATAAGTTTCTAGTTCTTGCTAGAGGTTTACTCAACGGATTGTAGAATTTATCTAGAGTAGGCTTTTAAATAATAGGTATTTTGACCTTGTTAATAAGAATATGTTTTGGTCCTTCACCTAAAATAAACTTTTCAAAAAGTTCAGGATTTTCACAAAAGCCTTCTTCTGTCCGCGGTTCTTTAGCTCCACCCGCAGTTCCATAGCAATAAGGAACCGCACCATATGTTGGAGAACCGCGTACAGGGGTGTGTTTTTCTGAAAACCTAACTTGTTTTGGTTCACTAGTTGATGCTTCATTTGTGTTATATCCTAACCCAAGTCTTTCCTTATAATGAATTTGTTTGTTTAACATATCATCAAGAGCATTAGTACCTCTCATGAACTTTTCATGTATAATGGAGATGCTTTTGAGATTTTCATTCTCTTGTCTAATCTCATTTTAAACAACCTAGATCAACTTCTTTGTTTTTCTCAAGCTTAGCTAATTTCTCTCTTTGCTCACTAATCTCATTTTTAAGCTTAGTTCTAGTTGATTTTAACACTTTGTTCTTTTCAATGAATTTAAGACTAATCTTATGTAAGTTATTGTATTGGCCTTCTAATTCACTATCATCTTGAGAAGAAATATTATTGCTATAATAATCGGTTTTAGAATGTACCTCTTTAGAAGTGTGAGCCATAAGACATTTCTCATCTTTGGGGTTGTCATCAACATCTTCACCGCTATCGCTCTATGAAACTCCAACAAACACCATGAGGTTCTTGTCGCGTGAAGGCTTAGGACAATCACCGATGAAATGATTGGATCACCACATCTAAAACATTTCCTATCACCTTTATCATCTTTGGCGAATCGGTTTTTGGAGAAGGGTTTCTTGTCATTGTTTGGTTGCCTCACGTATTGACCTCGTCTTTTGAAGAACTTCTTAGAGTCTCTAACCACCATGGCATATTCCTCATCATCACTATTCGAGGAGCTTTCATGGTCACTTTGCGCCTTCTTGGCCTTGAGTGCAAGAGACTTTCTTTCACTCTTAGTTTTCACCATTTCCGAGTCCTTCAAAATTATCATCTCATGAAGCTTCAAGTTACCAATGATATCATCGAGTGATAATTTGGCGAGATCCTTTGATTCTTCAATTGCCGTGACTTTAGCTCTCCATTTTGGATGAAACGCCCTAAGAAACTTCCTAACATTGTTCTTGCTAGAAAAACCTTCATCAAGTGATTTTAGACTAGTAATAATAGTGTTAAATCTAGCAAATGCACTATCAATAGTTTCATCTTCTAAGATGATAAATTGTTCATATTGTTGAACAAGAAGATCGATTTTACTTTTTTGACTTGGCTATTACCTTGGTGGGTTAATAAAAGAGTGTTCCAAATATCTTTAGTGGTTTCACACATAAAAATCCTTTCGTACTCTTTCTTTGGTAAAGCATTATAAATCACCATTTTAGCCTCATTATTTTTAGAAAGTTTCCTTTTAGTATCATCATTAGCTTTGTCAAAAGTGAATATCTCTTTGCTTTTAGAAACTTCATTATATTGATATGGCAAAAAATCATTAGTAATAACATGCCAAATATCTAAATCTTTTGATATCACATAAGTCTCAAATCTGTTTTTCCAATAAATAAAACTATCAATTTCAAAAGAGGTGGTCTTTGCATGGATTGCCCTTCTAGATACTTGTTGGAATCCATAGATCGATTCAAGTTTTAAAATACTATATATTTTAAAAATGCTTGAGCAACCACGCTCTGATACCAATTGTAGAAACTATAAGGGGGGGGGGTCGAATAGTTTTTTAAATTTACTTGTTAAAGATTGGTTTTTTAAAAATCCTTTTCAAAAAACTTAGGCTTGAGTATTTATGTGAAACATTCTTATGCACAATATGAACAAGGTATAGTGCAACTAAACTATAATCACAAGTATAAAGAATAATGAATGTAAAGAGATAAGGGAAGGAAAGATCAAACCAAACACCAAGGATTTATAGTGGTCCGACAACGAAGCTCACTCCTCGTTCCTACTCCACTCCTCGAGTACTCCTTACTCAAGAGTTCACTAATCAACAAGCTCCTTAAGGTGGAGAAACCATATACAATCTCTCTTAACCAATTTCTGACTCTAAGCTAAAAGTCGAGCCCTAATCTTAGCGAGGACCAATCTACACCAATATACTTTAAGGACCAAGTATTAACCTTAATACATACACAACTTTCAAATCGACACAACTACCTGCATCTTCACAAAAATGACACAACAATGAATAAATAAGTTTGGATCTTCAATGGATCTTTGAGGTAGACACAACACTTCAAGGATGATAGTGTTCTTCTCTTTGCACTTTGAGAGAAAAATATGAGAGGAGAAAGATTCACTTCTAAACAAGTAGTAATCAAACAAATGATCAAGGATTTGAGTGATTTAAGAAGTATGAAAGAATCTGGAAATGTATGTGCAAAAGAGGTGAACTGAAAGTCTCAGAATGATCCACTATTTATAAGACAAACATCCAACGGCTATATCTGCCCGCGGTTCCTTATTGGAGCCCGCGGTTCTTAATCGATAAAGAATCGTTATAGCTGCTAAGGAACTACCTGCGTAGACTCTGCTCCCTTTTGTCTTTTAGTGGATTGATTCGAATTTGGAGATTAAAATATCCTAAAAGGATATTCCAAACCAAGATAGAATATGCCATTTTCAAATTTCAAATTTTCAAATAATTAACATTTTCTTAAAAAGAAAGTTTAATAAAAAAAACTTGTCACACTTAATAATAGGTGAGTTTGAAGAAAAGATTAAGTCCTTGATCACTTAATTAGGATGAGTACTTGTGTTTTCATACCTTAAGTGATAATGGTTGAAATGGAAAATACTTGAACTCATGAATTCGTTTTTCGTTGTTTTCGTAAATGCTTGTTTTTACATATTGTCGTAATCAAAACAAAGCGAGACCGAAAAATGCAAGTAATATTTTTAGGCCTCATTGCATTAACATGGTTGTATTGTAAGTTGTCATTTGACTATTTTTCGAGTGGTTCTATTAGTTCCGTGTTTTCTCTTAAGACTTTTTTTTCTTATACAAAAACCAAATAGGATTAGTGGAGTTCTTGGTGAGGAAGCATCATACAAACTGTTTAAGGAAGCAATATTGGCTCAGTTTGAAGGTGATGAAGCTTTTGTCTCTCTCAAGGACGTTGAGTTGGCGTTTTTCCCAATTTGTGCATCAAATCAATTTTATGTGGTTGTTTTCAACCTCAAGGCGCCAACTACAATGTTGATTCTTGATAATGCTCATGGATATACCTATACAGCAAAGTACAAGGGAGCTTGCGATCTTTTGGTAAGTTTTTATGGGGATTATATCTGATTTCGGATATTGGTTGTATTTCGTTGCACATACATCTTTTTATTTAATCTTTTTTCGTATTTTTCTTTGTCTTTTTGTAGAGAAAGTTCTTTGGAAGGTATTTGAAGGATCATAAGCATCCAAAGCCACTCCAAAGTTTCAAACATTAGAAGTTTTATTCTAAAGTTGAAATGGAGTACTAAAGAAAATCATGAAGACTGCGGTGTATTTGCTATGATCTATTTGGATAACTATACTGGCGATAGTAAGAGGAGCTGGGATGTTGTTCTTTGCGCAGAATCTACTTAGCAAAGAACATTGTTGATGCGTATGAGGTTCAGGATAGCTACAAAGATTCTTCTTCATTATTTCAACAAGGAAAGAGCCAAAATGTTCAAGCTAGCCTATGATTTTGAGATGAAGGTTGATAAAGAAACAAGAATAAAAATCATTGTTGAAGCGCTCAGAAATAGAAGTGAGCGTGATCTAGAGAAGGCTTCATCCAAGAGTGAAGAGGGTGATATGGCTCAGAAAGGAGAGGCTGATACATCGAAGGGAAATGAACACCGACTTTATTCTAAGTAATGTAGGTATTCTATGATCGTGAATGGTAGAAGGATAGGAAAAAACACTAATATGGGTTTCTTTTGGTAGATCTAGCTGTTGGGCCCCCTGATGTTTCTAATTCGTAGTAATCGTTGTATTTTGAACAAGGTAGTCTAAACAATGTAGTCTGTACAAGGTAGTTTGAATTACATGTTGGTATTTTATATGTGTTCTAATCTTTGATAATTACCAGGTTTAACTTAGTGTACAAAGAATGATACATGTGTCTTGATGAATCATATATGATTCATCATAAATCATTTATGATTATCATGAATCATACATGATTCATCAAGACACATGTATGAATAATCACCCTTGGTTTTGAACTTTGTACAATTAGAAGTTTTTTTACCAATAATAATGTATGACTCTTGATGAATCCATCATTAATCATATATGATTCGTTATGAGTCATGTATGTTTCATCATGAAACATGTATGATTCATGATGAATCATATATGATTCATGATGAAACATATATGATTCATGATGAATCATATATGTTTTATGATGAATCATATATGATTCATCCCCAAATACTTCCAAACACTTCAAATTAATATGATAATGCGAAATAATCAAGTATTAATTGAACTAAATATCAAAACAAAGTTGATTCAAATTAGATCCTCACAACCACCCAGTATAAAACTAGGTATGAAACAAAGTATTAATTGAAAAACATATTGAAAGTAAATATGACTTGAAAAAACATAGAATGATCAACAAGCTATGTTTGTTGTTTGTTCCGTAGCAACAACGTTTCCAGCTTCTGTAGCAGCAACATTTCCAGCTTCTGCTTGAGCAGCTTCCATAAGCACCAACTTTTCAATATACTTTGGAGTTAATGGACATGTGTTCTTGGTATGTTCATTTGTCATCGCTCCGCAAGATAAACATTTCCTAGCCTGTTTTTTCTTAGCTTTTACAATGATTTCTCTTGCACTTTTTATACGTGCTCCATTATGTTCTGCTTTACCTTCTCCTTTAAGACCGCCTTTGTTTCGAGTCCCTTATGGATTTCCTATGATCGGTTTATCAGCAGCCGGCTTTCCAATTGCATATATATCTAGAATTACATCACTTGTTTTCTATGAAGGTGGCTTTGGAACTTAAACTTGTATTTCCTTCTTAATTTTTTCCAACGTTTGCACAAATTCTGCCAACTTTTCTTCATCTTTACTCAACCAAAACAAGCATTTATCGACCATGTTGTTGGCTTCATTAGTTAACCTTTCAATGGTTTCGTTCTTTTCTCCGTATCTGTTTGTCTTTCTTCTCAATCCAAGTGGTATTAAATCCCTTCTCCAACGCCTTAGAATGTGTTTTTCTGGAATCTTTTCAACATCACGGTTCTTCAAAACACAAAATACGTGTCGACACAAAAAACCATACCGAGTCAAATGTCTACAAGTAGAATTAACTAAACCGTCTTCTAGATAACGCATAACCTGATTATGAAACATTAAAAAGAAAATTAATACTTGGGAATTTACCAAAATAATATATGATTTATCAAGATTCATGTATGCTTCATCATGGATCATGTATGATTCATTATGAAATATGTATGATTCATCAAGAAACATGTATGATTCATCATGAAACATATATGATTCATGATGAATCATACATTATTTTGGTAACAGTAACAACAGTTAATGATTCATTTCATGAAACATATATGATTCACGATGAATCATGTATGTTTCATCATGAATCATACATGTTTCATCATGAATCATATATGTTTCATGATGAAACATATATGATTCATGATGAAACATATATGATTCATGATGAAACATATATGATTCATGATGAAACATATATTATTTTGGTAACAGCAACAACATTTAATTGTAAAAAAAATTACAATTGATTCACTCACCAACCTTGTAGGTAGCAACCTTGTAGGTAGCAACCTTGTCTTCTTCTTGTATAACCATCTCTTTGCCTTCCACGGTATAAATTGTCCGATACTCCCCAGCCCTCATGTCTTTAACCTTAACCGTCTCAACACCCTCTTCCGTTCTAAGCTCTACTAAATGACAAGCCCAAACCGATTCTATTATTTCCTTTTGAACAAGAAGAAATATTGTCCTAGTATATATCTTAGCCGCATGTGTTTCCATCTCTAACCTTGTATAAGGTTTTGAAGCTGCTTCAAATGTTTTAAAGTCTAAAAACTCTTTCCTGTGTCTTTGCCTTTCCATGGCTACTTTATAGCACGTCATGAAATTCAGTAATGTTGACCCATGATTCGTGAAACATTTGAAAAATGCGTTTTCACTCTCGGATCTAGAAGTGGTTCTCATTAAGCCAAACAAAGGAGAGGTAATAAAGTAGGTCGGTAACCACATTTCTCGAAGTGTAAAGATCTTCGTCATCCACTTGTGGTCTTGCAATTTGAAGTCTTCGATTAATTTATTCCATCTTTGTTCAAACTCCTTAGGCTCTATGAACATATTCCACACACGTTTGTTGAAACGTTCTTTGAAATTTGTTTCTTCATATGTTTCTTTGCATATTTGTAAAAATAATCAGACGAGAATGATTAGATACATGGTTCATAGAGAATGATTAGATACATGGTTCATCATGAATCATATATGATTCACCATGGATCATATATGTTTCAGGATGAATCATACATGTTTCCTGATGAATCATATATGATTCATCATGAATCATAAATGATATATCATGAATAATATATGATTCATGGTGAACCATACAAAATTCTACAAGAAAAATACAGAATTATGTTAATAAAATTCACCTTTGATGGAATTTTTGCATGATGTGCCACATGCATAATCTATGTTTAGACTGCGTAAACAATTGCTCTCTTCATTGCCCCATCTTGATCTGTTACAACCATATCGGGTTGCTTTGGTTGATCAGTAAAAAACGAAGTTAATAGCCATATATAAGCATTTGCGTCTTCACATAACAGCAATCCCGCACCGACTATCACTGACTTTCTGTGATTATCTATGGCGGTGAATGGAACAAAATTTATGTCGTACCTAAAAATGAAGAATAACTGTTAAAAACATTAAGTAAATCATATATGATTCATCATATATGCATATATAGAGGACATAAAAAGTTTTTATTCAACAACTTACTCATTCGTTCTGAATGTTGCTCAAATGATATTACATCACCAAACTCATTGTAGTTGCATTTATCAACTTCATCTGCCCAAAAAGTGCAACTAACACGTCTTTTTCAACCTTATGCTGAAATGTAAAGTTTGGCGCAAACAACTTCCTATTTTCCATCTTTTCGATCAACATATGTGCATTGCTTTCTCCTATAGCCTCATTAACGTCTCTGACATGATTCTTAAAATCGTCAGTCGTGCCATAAACATACTAAGAACCCCCTTTCATCGTAGAATACAAGTGGTGCGCCTTTGTTCCACCAAGTTTCATTATTGAAGCTTTTATAACAAAAAAAAATTCCGTCTGAGTCATCTTTCGTTGTTTCTTTGTAAGATGCTCAAATTCTTTCAGAATCATTCTGTGGTTGTGTCTCGGAATGAATTTATCTATTTCATACTTTCCAGTACGACTATCCAAAACAACCTTAATTCTTGCTTGGTAACCCTTAGTCTATGCCTTGTATTTATAACTTGCTTATCATTGTGTTGAGGTTCCAATGTGTTAATATTTATCTCCTTTGGATTCCCTTCTCGATTACACATGACATACTTTTATTTCACCAAACCACTTTTTGTTTTCTTTTGGCATGTCATCTTAACTTCAAACCCTTCCTTTTCAGCGTAAGTGTTACAAAAATCGACGCCTTGCTCTATTGTATCAAAAGTTTGCCCCTCAAAAGTTAGGTACTGTGTTTCAACATTTGGTTCGTAGTATATCGTTCCTACAAGTGTCTCGCCTTCTGGGAACAAAGTTGGCGTGCTCCTTGGAATTATTAAACAATATCATTTAGGTTTTGTTTTAGTAAATTATTTTAACATTGAATCATGTATGTTTCATGCTGAATCATATATGATTCAACATGAATCATACATGATTCATGATGAATCATATATGATCCATCATGAATCATATATGATCCATTATGAATCATACATGATTCATCCAACTTGCTTTTGAAGTTTTTACCAATTACAGTGTCTTAAACAATAACTATTTTAATAGAATCATAGAATCATATATGATTCATTATGAATCACTTGTTTGTATATTGAATGAATCATACATGATTCATGATGAATCATATATGATCCATCATGAATCATACATTATTCATCCAACTTGCTTTTGAAGTTTTTACCAATTACAGTGTCTTAAACAATAACTATTTTAACAAAATCATAGAATCATATATGATTCATTATGAATCACTTGTTTGTATATTGAATGACACATATATGATTCATGATGAATCATATATTATCAATCATGAATCATACATGATTCATCCAACTTGCTTTTGAAGTTTTTACCAATTACAGTGTCTTAAGCAATAACTATTTTAATAGAATCATAGAATCATATATGATTCATTATGAATCACTTGTTTGTATATTGAATGAAACATATATGATTCATGATGAATCATATATGATCCATCATGACTCATGCATGATTCAACCAACTTGATTTTGAAGTAATTACCAATTATAGTGTCTTAAACAATAACTATTTCATAGAATCATATATATTCATTGTTTTTATAATGAATGAATCATATATGATTATTCCACAATACTAATATTATTTTATAAAGAATGGAATATATATGATTTATCTGGAGTTTGAATGAGATTGGCTTCAAAATTTGACTCTTCATTTTGATTCTGAGTCATAGGGTTTTTATCTTCTTCGTATTGAACTATACTTGAATCTGCATCAATTGCATCGTCGTCAACCATATGTGTGGTAGTTTTTATTAGAGAAGAAGGTCTATGAAGAAGGTATGTGGTTGAGGAAGAAGGTCTATGAAGAAGGTCGGTGATTAGGGAAGGTAGTTGTGGAGGTTGAGGTCGCTGGAAAAAATGGGTGGAGGTTGTTGTGGTGGTTGAGGTCGCCGGAAAAAATTAGGGTTGCTAGATCTCACGGGAAGAAGGTTTGTGATTAGGGAAGTTTGTGGTAGTTGAGGTAGTTGTGGTGGTCAAGGTCGCCGAAAAATGGGGTGGAGGTTGTTGTGGTGGTTGAGGTCGCCGGAAAAAATGCTTGTGGCGGTGGAGGTCGCCGGTGAGAGAGTGTGTGTGTTTTTAACCAAAAAAATGAAGTATTAATCGGTAAAACTCTATTTATATTTTTACATTTCTTCCCCTATGTGTAAAAAGTGGGTGTAATCTTGACCATTGAATGCAAAATGAATGAATAGTCCAGATTGTCTCATTTAGTCTATGCTATATTTTGTGTCTAGGGGATCTCAACTCCACTTAAAAATACATGTCAAATAATTTTTGATGTCAAAAATAATTTTACTCATGTGGCTACATTTTACCCATTGACACCACTTTTGGACTTCAAATATTACCAGTACTCTTAATACTTGTAACCTTGAACAATGGCCCGATTGACAATGTTGATTGCCTCTATCAATGTTTTTAGACCTGGGTCGATTCGGTCGGATCAACCGGTTGATCCGGTTCCGGTCGAAAAATGGTTATATGAATTCGGGTTTCGCATTTTCAAAACCCGACTAGACCCGTCGAGTTTAGAGTGACCCGGGTCAACCCGCTTCTCGAGACCCGACCGAGTTTCGATTTTTTTGAGTTTTGTAAAAAACGTAAATTTTACGTATTTACGTTGGAATCTTATTTTTACACATTATATTAGTTGGTAAACAATTTATATTTTCAATACGAACGTTTTTATGATTATGTATACGTTTTGTTAATTATTAAAAATATATAAATAAATTAAAAAAAAACAATTTGATCCAGACCCGATGATTCGACCGAATCAATTAAAAATCGACTATAAAAATATTGGCTTCTATCACACTACCTTTTTATTACTATTCCTAACTATTACTATATGATTAAATAATACGGAGTATAAGTTTATTATTAAAGATTGCAATGATGTTGCATTACGTGAAAAATAATGACATTTAACCAATTCATCACATCATTAAAGGCCCGGAGTATAATTCATATCAAGATTAAGCGGACGTTAATTATTTAGTGAATACTTCTTACGATCTCTTTGCAAGCATAGACGAAACTTGAAAATTTTTAGTGGAAAGGCCAAAAGTTTGAAATTATCAATGAAACTACTGAAACTTCAAAACTAGTACTACACAATTATATTTAAGAGGGCCGATCAATATTTCTTGGGAGGGCCAAATACAAAATTTCCTAAAGAATGAGAAAAGTTCTAACAGTATATATAATTAACGAGTATGATATAAACAATTCAATATGAAAAAATTGAATTTATTGATATCTCACAATAAGCACATTTCACGCGTTTCTTTCACAAACTTAATTTATATAAACTCGAATGTTTCTTGTTTTTTATAATGGGTTTCCTCGGTAAATAGATTAACCAGAAAAACAGTGAAGTACAAATGGAATGTGACTAAGGTACCACATTAACCTCAAGCTAACCAGCTTGATAAACACCTAAATCTAGTGCTTATGACAAGCTATAAACACTTACAAAACACCTAGCACACAACAAAATGAATCAATCTAGCTAATAGCTGCCGTAAAGGAATTTCCATCTGCATTTGTTTCAGAGAATAAATTGGTTGTTTCATCATAAACCATTGCAATCTCGTCATCTTCATCATCATGATCCAAAACAGAGTAAGGATTTGATGTAGATAGCCCAACACCTGATGACGATGTATCAATAGACTTCAGCTTGGGCAAAGAAACAGTCTTCGCACTAGTCACTCCCTTCTTCGGGTCACTAATTGTAGCTTTAGGAACAAATTTGACATTCGGCTGAACCTGTGGACCAGTAAATTTACCAACCTTAATAGGTTTCGTCTTATTCGTCTTTCTCTTTCGTTTGGTCACCGTTTGGAAACCATCATTATTCTCAACAACAGGAATAACAATAGAAGTAGATGGACCAGTACTAGCAGTAGGAACTATAGGAGAAACAACCACCTTATTAGAGTATTGATCAAGAGAGTGACCAAAAATCTTACACTCAGCACATCGAGGAGGTCTCCATTCATATTCAATACGGATAGTTTCCTTTGTGAAACCCTACCCCGAAAGAGAAGGGACACAAATGGTAACAACATCCACAAAATTAGCCTCAGCATTAACCTCAATTAACCATCTGGCAAAACTACTCCGACCCCATGACTCCTTACACAGAGAACTAGTGTAGGAATCTAGCATCACAGGTTTTCCAATGAAAGAAGCAATAAAACTAATTCCATCTTCTTAAAATACTTGAATAGGCACATCATATAATTTTACCCAAACAGGAATACGAGTCAGTTCTTCTTTAATCAACCTAGTATCCATCGATCATTTTTTGAGAATGATCGGAGATTTAAGAATCAACCACGGGCCCTCTTCTAAAACAGCTTCCAAACCAGCAAGTGACTTGAATATGAAAAAGAAAAAACCCTTAGAATTTATCATGATCCGTGTCGACCCATGTTTCACCTAGTTGTTTCTAACATAATAATCCATAACTGGGAAAGCCATTCTCTTTCCAATAAAGTAACCATATAGAGTATGTTCAAGACGATGACTGACCTTCTGAACCACTTTACGAGGAATAGAGACGTTTACTCCTTCAAAAACATCTTCTGACAACAAGTGACGAAAAATACCATTATCAGCGGGCTGCTCTGATGTCCCTAATATATGATTGTATAATACGAATTAAGGTAGAAAGAAAGGAAGAAATGAGAAGAATTCTAGAGAGAGAAACTAGAGAGAGAAAAGAGAGAGAAGTGTGTGAACTTGGTGAGATTAGATTAAGAAAAGTGAGAAATACAAATGACCATCCACCCTCCTAACATGCTAGGAGGGTAGTATATATAGTCCACCCACATGCGGGCTTTAATGGATTATATATTGGGCCGGGCTTGTCTTTTGGACTTTAATTAGTTTAAATCCAAGCCCGTAAACCACGACTAAATAACTACTTATTACAAAGTTCTAATAAATATTACAATAGAAACCTATGACCGAACATTCTTGTTTGACTCAATATTTTGAGGCTAACAATCTCCCCCAATGTGAGGTCATTCCTCTTTGATATTTGGATTCCAATGGAGATTTATGAATTTCGTCATAAATGAGTCTTGAACGTGTAACAGTAGTTTTTGTTCCTTCATGCTGTGATCTTTGAGCCTTTGTCGTTGTCTTTCGACTTTGTCTTTAAGTCTTGAGATCTTCAAATCATCCTTGACTTGTCATTGCCATCTTGCGATCTTGTGTCTTTATCCACATGCTCACACTATCAATTGTTGGATAAGTCTTTGGGCATGAATATGTGGTTGTGAATCTTTGACTTTGCTGAGTACACCGTGACGCCACCTTCTCGAGACAAAACATAGACACGGACTGAATGGCTTTGACATTCGTCCTAAATCGGTAGCGTTTTACCTCCGGTCGGTGAAGACCATTATACGATATTAAATATCGTACCTGTGATCAGGTAGATTCAATTAAGAATCTCCTTGACAGGGTTTCGCGGCAGTACTAGCCGTTCTCTTTACTCGACCGTCTCAAAGCAAGACTGCGAACATAAAGAGTGAATCAATTGGATAAATATCCGCTTGATTAAAGTCGTCAATTCAAGTTCCTGGAACAAGTTTGATTCATAAAGAATCTTACCATTGTTGCTTTCCAGTTGACACAAGTTTGATTCATAAGAATCTCACAAGTTACCTACCGTAGCGCTGTTTGATGTTGACGCTAGAAGGATTTCCATTCGTCACTATGAATATTAATAAATATCACTCTGAATGTTCTGGCAAGACCATAAAGATATTGTGTAGAAACCTGAAACGAGTTTGAATCAATTCAGAATCAAACCACTGTTGCTTTTCAGTTTTACATATGTTCAATTCATAAAGAATCTTGCATATGACCTACCGCAGTGCTGTTTGATGTTAACACTGGAAGGATTTCCACTCATCATTGTGAATACTAAGTAGTATCACTCTGAGTGTTCTAGCAATATCGCAAGGATATAGCGTAGGACTCTCTTGATCTTCATCCGTGTGTCCTAACGAGATTTGATTGATCTCTTGGCTCTAGACTCTATTAGTGCACTTTTAGTGGTCGGAGGCTGGAGCAGATGCCACCTATTCAATATCAACTATCTCGGAGTGAGAAAGTCAATAGAAATCGTGTTGATCTCCGTGACAATAAAACAAACTTCTTTTGAGGGAAGCCTGAGTAGCTAGGAAAGGGTTGTGCTTCACATCACTGGGTCCATGATGAGTTTGTCTTCATGATGAGTTGACCCGGTTTCTGCCTAAGTTGTATGGAGGGCTTCTTTCTTTACACCCTTTATCCTTACATTTCTTTTTCATTCTTCAACCCCTTCAATGCTTACCAAGACATCATTACTAGCACCTTGTTGTGATTGTTCCAGTGCTAGCATCAGTACTTAGTCGACATTCAGCTACGTTCACATTCTACTCCATCTTTCCTAAGGACTTCTAATAATCTATTGGATTGTCCCTGGGAAGATCCCTCCGGTTCTGGTTGGATCATAGGACTTAAACCTAACCACCCTTTTGACACCAATAACGTCGTGAATTAAAGATGTTGTGGGTATTTGATCGTAACCATGAAAACCACTTTAAATTCTAACAAAGTGTTTGAAAAACATTTAACACCTTGCTAGTTTTGTCGTTTCAGAAAAGCTCCCCCTTCACATGTGCATCGATAATCGAAAGTGTTTCGCACATGTGGGTAAGAGTTAAAGTGCTTGAGTCTTATATATGATCACATTTTAATCACATTTTCTCCCCCTATCTCTAATATATAAAATCTTTTGATATTAGAGATACCAAATTTGATTAAAATATATTTTGAAAAAATAGTCTTGAAATCTCCGGGAGAAAGATGTGTTAATCTATTGCATGAAGTTAAAATGCTCCCCCTCAAAAATTGATCCAATTGAATTGTCATTATGAGGATATGATCCACATTTCGCTTTTTGAGGATGGGAGTTTGTTGAACACACAATTTTTTTTAAAAGATTTTGAATAATCATTGATAAATTCTTGAAAAAATTGTGTTCAACGCTTTTTGAAAAATCCTATTTCTTTTTCGAAGAGGTTTTTCTAAAGCATAAACTTGAGTTCACAGACTTTGAATGTCTTAACGAATCCACTCAAGTGTAAGAAGATTTAACTTCTTTTGCTAAGGGTAAGAGCACGAAATCGTACACTCCCCCGTGAGTATTGATCCGGGTTGCAATCTGAAAGTGATTACAAGCCATTGTGTTGAGCTCAAAACGTTGAATGTTTTGTGACAAGCTCAACCCGTGATAGATTGCTCTACCCGTTTGTTAGGATATGGTATCTTTAAAGATACACTTTCCTTTATTTGAGGTCCGAGTTACAGTTTGACATTTAACTGTAAGTCGTTTACATGAGCTTAAAACCTTTGAATGTTTTTAATGAGAGCTCATGACCGAGAAAATTTATTTTCCCGTTGTTAAGGATAAGTTATCATTCGTGATCAACTTTCCTTTCTTGGAAGTACGAGTCACAATTTGAGGTAATTGTAAATCATTGAAATGACATGTTTTGAAAAATATTTACAACTTTCATTCGAGCTTTATGTACACACCCGTGTCGTTATTGAGCGACATTTCTAGGTACGTCCATATTATCGATACTGAAAGACATGTCGAGAGGAATATTTTTGGTGTTTTGAAAGTTTTTTTTTTTTATTTTTTAATTTGTTTTTCTATGGATATTTACATTTTATTATATTTTTGTGTCTTCTCAAGTTTTTCGAAAATAATCCAAAATAGACTTTTGTACAGCAGAAGAAGGTGATGTAGAATGTACAGAATTGGAACCCTTTGAAGAAGGAGAAGTGGGTTCAGAATCCGCTGTTGTACCTGCAATCACAGAAGAAGAATTTTCACAAATACTAGAATTAGGAGTAACAAATTCCTTTTCAGCGTGTAGAACAGTAGCATTAGTGCTGGTGCAGGTGTCATCACTCTTCTCTATTGGAATCCACTTAAGACCAACTTCTGTGAAGATCCGACCCGTTGGTTTCCACTGAAGACTAGATTTAGGAGTAGCTTTCTCTTGCACAGCGGAAGACTTCTTTGGAGAAAAACTATGTCCTTTTTGAATCCACGTCTCAAATTTGGTGTGGTTGCTTTTCTTTACGACGGGTTTGTATCTCCTTGTTGTCTTATGGGATTCTGTATTCGATCTCCGTTCAAAGGAACGAGATTTGACCTCATAGAGGTATTGCAAAATGCAATGGTCATGATTTCCATTGTGAATGCCCTTTTTGCAAGTGGGACATACAGGGAATTTGGGATTCACGAAAGTACTTGTATTCCTTTGTTTTCCAAATCGTTCAGACGTAGTGTTTGAAGCACGACTATTCATGGATGGTCTCCAATTCCTAGATTGCTGAAGAGGGATCCTAGGTTTTGGTTGACTACCATTAGGAGTGTGTTGAACTCTAGCGGGATTTGGTGAACTAGGTTTTGAATACATGAGTTTGTCTTTCTGAATCTTCCCTGTTTGTTTAGCATCCTCTAGGTTGTTGGTATGAACAAGGTCATTTGAACCTACAGATTCCTTTGTGGACGCGAATGTCACACGTTTTGGAGGAGTCCTAGAAGTGCTAGGTGCATTCACATGGTTGGGTGTAGCAATGGTGTGCTTTCTAAATGGAGGAACATAGGGTGAAACGGATGGTTTTGGAACACTTGGTTGCACATCGGTCTTAGGGGGTAACCTAGATTTTTCATGAGAAGAATTGGAGAAAGGAGTCGGTTTTCCTAAGATAGACGGCTTTGGATCCTTGTAGGCATTGGGTTGTCGAACAACAGGTTTCACAACTTTAGGTTCCACAACTTTCCCACCCATCTTAGCAATGAGTTTCTGCAACTCAGCTATCGCTCTGTCCCTGTCTTGTAATTGAGCTTTCAACCCTTTAATTTCCAAATTCTGTTCATTCATTTCTCGAAATGTTTGGGAAAGTTTTTCTTGCAATTTATTATCATGTGGAAAACGTCCAACATCTTTTTGCAAAGCAAGTTCAAGTGAATGACAATGTTTTTGAAGGAAATCAGTTTTGTGTTGAAGTAACTCAAAAGCCTTTTTGTCAACATTTTCTTTTCGTTTCGAAAGCTCAATTTCAAGACGTTCACATTCTTTGATCTTATCAAGATATTGGCATGCAACTTCAGAATATTCATCAATATCAGCACAAGATGTAAAATAAGCACACATAACATCTTTAGAAACGCATTCTTGCAAGAGCAAATCATATTCATCTGAGAAATCAGACTTTTCCATTTGAAGATCATCAATGTGTTTCTCAATAGATTCAACATATTTTAAATCATCGAACATTTCAGTCCGAATGAACTCCTCAAGTTGAAGAACAGTTTCTTTAATCAAAGCCGTGTTTGGAATTAAGAGTTCTTTCACAAGCAAGGTAATATCTTGAGGAATCGGACGTGTCCATTCAGCATTTTCACGTTTTGCCCAGTCTCGTTCAACAATAGATTTAACATTATCTATGTGATGTTTAAGAATACCTAATGTTTTCCTACTCTTGCTTTTAGATTCATCTAGAGGGAGGTAGTTGATGTATTTGTAAACATTAGATTTCTTAGGTGCAAATGCTTTCTTCCATTGAATTCTCTTTTGTTTGCATTCTAAAAATACTTCCTCACGAGATTTCTGAGTTTGTTTGGTGAACAAACCATAAAGACTATTCTCATAAGCATAATTATATGGTTTCACAAACTCCTTATTAACAAGTGGTTGACTATCATCATTCCAAAGGGCAGTCTCTTCACTATTGGCACTTAGAGGCATGCAATCAAGATCTGTCCTTTCAGTCTCATCAAGATAAAGATGCGGGTTCGCAGCTTGAGCTTTGGCAAGGTACTCAGGACTTGCAAAGCTAGCTTGACCCTTAAACATCGATGGAGGTGCTAGCATTCTTACGGATTGAATAGAATCATGTGTTTTATAAACAACGTTCTTCAAAAAGTCGACTTGTGCTTCTAATTTCGTAACCTTTTCAGTTTCTTTATCATATCTACTTTTGAAGTCTTGTTTTAACGCATCTACCTCTTGTTTCTTATCCTCAAGAATTTTAGCAGAATCAGTAGTGGTCATAGAGAGCTTTTGTTCAAGTTCATTTGCTTTGGTATTGGCAAGGTACGTTTTTTGACGTTCATCCATTAAGAAAACATTATACTGACGCTTCTCTTTAGCTAATAACTCCAGAGTTGTATTATATTTGTTTTCAAAATCGTCCTTTTGACTTTTTAACGCACTTCCCTTGTACCCCTCAAGCTCTTTGGTCTTTTGAAGAAGCTCAGCCCTATTACTTTCAAGGGTCTCATTAGATTTAATTAGAGCGGCTTTGCATTCTTCAAAGTTTTGAGTGAGCGCTGCGTTTGCCTTCTTTAATTGCTTTTGACTCTTTCTAGTTTCATTGACATCTTTTTGTAAACTAGCAATTAAATTAGCAAGCGCGACACGCTCCTCATCATCATACTCATTTGCATGTTGATCATTGTCAGAGGAATTATTGCACGTGTCTAATGGATCAGGTATGGTATTGCTATCAACCTTTTCCGTTATACATGTGGGAATAATGGTATGAGTTTGATCACTATGCTCATGCGTATTAGCATTTCCAAACACATTATATTCATCATAGTGTACCTCTTCCAATGGCTCAGAATCGAAAACAGGACCATTATCATAGGAAGGTGTATTGCTGATGACATTCTCAGAGTCGATGTGTTGTGTGCCAGAGATGCTGTTGTCTTTCCCAGAGTTGTGGTCATCATTCCCTGAACTATGCGTTGGAGTCTCATATTTGCAGCTTGTATTCTCAATATCTGATGCGATACCACAACTGGTATGAAGTCTGTCATCAATTGTTTGTTGCGTCTGTATTGTGTGATTCACATAAGTTACAATGAAGTCAATGTTGCGGGTGATCCGATCTTTGTATGATAAAGCATCCATTCCATGATATCGCTTGAAGCACTCGTTGGTAATCGAGGACTTGATGAAGTCAGAAGTAAACATTGTTTCAAGTGATGTCTTGAGATCAGTGAAAGTGATCTTGCATTCACTAGCAATGATTCTTTCGTTGACAAGTTGTGTTTGAAGTCTATCCATGGCATGAGTGAATGTTTTGCTGAATGTGCCAGTGGATTCACGTAAGTCGAACAGGACTTTTGAAAGGCGCTGAAAAGAATCTTGAAGTACTCTAAAACCGTCCATGGCGTTTTTTCTCAAAAAACATATATGTTGTTGTAGTCGTTCCATTTCGAGGTCTTTCACGTCTGAACTTTCAGTAACCGCATTACTCGTTGGCATGATGATCGTCTCTCTCTCTTCCAATGAAGTGACTTTGGATCTTAAGTAGATATGGTGTGATTGTGTTGTTGTTGAAATTCCGAAAATTTAAAATTTTTTCTCAGCCCGACAATAAATTCCTCAGTCCGACTAAAACGGTAAACCCAAAAATTTTGAATGACCAAAATTTGAAGACGAGCTAGAAATAGCCAATAACTAGTAGGGAAAAAATTTGAAAAATGAAAATTTTAACGAAAAATAAAATCTAAAAATGGCCTAAAAATTTGAATTTTGGTCCGAAAATTTGAATTTTTGGTCGAAAATTTTTTCGCATCGCCAAAATTTGAAATTGAAGCTTAAATGGCCTAAAAATGGTCTAGGAAAAAATAAATTTTACTTGGGTTTTCCCGCCAAAGTGGCTAAGTCTAAAAAATGGTCTAGGAAAAAATAAATTTTTTGATCTTCGTGGAAACGATATTCTGAAACTAGTCTAGATAGTGGCTAAGTCTAAAAAATACTCAAACAAAATTTAGCTAAACAACTCATCGGAATGTCCATCGGAATGTGCCATCGGAATGCCATCGGAATGTGCCATCGGAATGTGGCTTAGATCGCAATGCCCTGTCGGAATCCCAGATCGCAAAGTATTGTCGTAATCCCAGATCGCAATGTACTGTCGGAATAAGTTCAGATCGGAATAATTTGGCAGAGTAACGACTGAAAAATCCCTTGAACCGTCGGAATCCCAGATCGCAATGTACGATCGGAATGTCCAGATCGGAATAATTTGGCAGAGTAACGACTGAAAAATCCCTTGAACCGTCGGAATCCCAGATCGCAATGTACGATCGGAATGTCCAGATCGGAATAGGGTATCGGAATCCTTAGATCGCAAAGTAGAACCTAGTGGTTATTGCGATCTGACCTCAAAAAACTTGTACTTTCCGATGGGTACCTTTGCTAGAATTTCGGAAAGATGAAAAACCAAGGATTTTAGAACGTTTGATCCAAGAAAGTTTGTGTTTTTAACCAAAACCAAGATACCAAGATCACTACAACATGATTAAAGAAGTTATACGAGTAAGAAACACAATCAAACACAAAATAATCTTGAATTCGAGGAAGAAATATGGATCAAATCAAACGGATCATATGAAAAACACAACAACCAATCACAAATCTACCCCGTGGCGAATGATACCAATTGATGTCCCTAATATATGATTGTATAATACGAATTAAGGTAGAAAGAAAGGAAGAAATGAGAAGAATTCTAGAGAGAGAAACTAGAGAGAGAAAAGAGAGAGAAGTGTGTGAACTTGGTGAGATTAGATTAAGAAAAGTGAGAAATACAAATGACCATCCACCCTCCTAACATGCTAGGAGGGTAGTATATATAGTCCACCCACATGCGGGCTTTAATGGATTATATATTGGGCCGGGCTTGTCTTTTGGACTTTAATTAGTTTAAATCCAAGCCCGTAAACCACGACTAAATAACTACTTATTACAAAGTTCTAATAAATATTACAATAGAAACCTATGACCGAACATTCTTGTTTGACTCAATATTTTGAGGCTAACATGCTCCTTTTCATTTGCACTAGTATTTCCTACAAAGGATTTATGCAAAATCGGATCATCAGGACTGCAAATAAAAGCAAGCGTATCCATTTTATTAGAAAAATCAGCGGTAATATCCTCAATCGACTGTACATAATCATTACTTGCACCATCCAGTGTAAGACCAGTAGGCACATCATCGACCTTTGACAGGACATTCTTACTCACACTTGCACCTCCCTCACTAGATGTAGACATAGGGTTGCTCTCTATATGTGGAGGATTTACAAGGGAATACATCCTTTCACAAACAATCTTAACAACCCTAGTACGTTGTTCATGATTCAACATCGACCATACTTTATATTTCCCACTTTCAATATCCTTAACAAAATTGTCGATATCTATAGGCATGCCAAGTTTAACTATAAAGAACTCACTCATAGCTTGAGTAGACTCCGGATTAAAGCCCATAATCTTATCAATCGAGTAGTCCTTCGCATCGAACACATTAGCGCCATTTGCAGATTGAATGCCCATACCCCGGTTCATTATGGATCTGAGCAAATCAAACATTGTTGGTCCAAACTTCTGCTACAAACCAATCCCTGCTTGTTCCTTACTTAACACAAATTCGTCACAAGCAAACGATGCACCTTCATGAGCACTTAGACCCATATTAGGGTTACCATCAGCCTGCGAAAAATTAGTATCTCCATCCAGAAACTTAGCCACCATAGGCGAAGACATACGAACAAACTCATCCACTGGATCATGCATACCCTTAGCTGTGTGACACATAGTAACATGACTATATAGGTCAACAGTAGGGTTTGTAGGAACCGTAGTCTGATCAATAGTCGAACCAACCACCTTCGCCAGCAATTCAGTTTCATACGCATACAACAAACTGAAGATCTCCTTAAGTTGTTCACTGGAAACCAACAAACATATAGCAAATTTTTCCAACTTTAAATTATGCATGAACTCACGAATTTCAGCCACCGTGTGCAGTGGTATTCCAAAAACCTTAACAATCACATCCAACGTAGCAGGCTGTATATTAGTGAGTAACACGGCTTTCGCATCCATATCCATCATAGAGTAATCATTAGAATCCATAAGCACTAAGAAACCCTAATCAGCAACAACGATAAAGAAACCCTAAAAAACTAGAAAACAAAACCCTAATTCGTGATTACACTGGAAACGAAACAGACAATCGTGCAGGAAACACGTGACACACACACCGAATATATATGATGAAGAATGGGAACATACGAACCGACCTAGAATACTGAAACACCGCCTTCAGACAACGCGAACAGAAAAAAACAAACAACGACCGATTAAAAACCCCTAATAACCTTGCAATCAAATAACAACTATGTTAACTCAAGATTAATCACTGATTAACCAAGACAACAACATCGTTATATGATATTCAGATTAAAGGAGAAGAAAATCGACTCACAAAGAGAGTTTTTTTTCTTGCCGCCATTGATGAAAAAGTTAGGGTTTTTTCGATAGGAAAATGACCTAAGTGAAATCTATAATCATTAAGTGTTGTACTCGAATGTTTCTTGATGACATATAGTATAAACCGCCCGACTCATTACTATTCCTACGAGCTTATTTGTCAATATTAAGGTTATATTTGGATAGCCCATTAAGCCAGACCCATGGCAGGCCGTACGCGGTTTGCCTGAGTCATAGTTATACGTACGAGGTATCAAAAGGGGCTTGCAGATTTGTATTTAAGAAGGAGATAACTCATATATTTATAAGATATAATTTACTTATTTAAATGGTTTGGATAAGTGTAAATACCAAGTATCACGAGTCATTACGTGGGTCGAACGTTTAGGAACCTTAAAGGGTACTCTGGCTACCAAAAGAATGACATAGGCATTATAAAAGGTATCTCAAAAACCGTAATAACATACGATAACTTAAATAATATCTTCTTACTCTTACGTCGGAGTCTAATCACAGGGTACGTCCTCACACTAAGATTAACGTTGTTCACTTCTTTGTGCAAGATCTAGAGATGGCAATGGGTGAGGATAAACCCATAACTCATGGGTATCCACACGTAAATGGGTGAATAATTTCGTCATTTTTCACCGCGGGTGGGTCGTGGGTAAATACTTAGACCCACCAATACGTCGTGGTTGGGTGACGTGGTATACTCGTCACGGGTATACCCATGATACCCGTAATGGGTAAACCCATGACACCCATTTGATATACCCTACAAGTGTACCCATCAATATACTTATAAGTGTACCCATATATCCATTTAGATAAATGGGTGAGTAATTTCGTCATTTTTCACCCGCGGGTGGGTCGTGGGTAAATACTTAAACCCATCAACACGTCGTGGTTGGGTGACGGGTATGGTATACTCGTCACGGGTATACCCATGATACCCGTAATGGGTAAACCCATGACACCCATTTGATATACCCTACATGTGTACCCATCAATATACTTATGAGTATACCCATAAATCCATTTAGATAAAATAAAATTAAATAATTAATTATACTTCTTAAATAGTTGTACTTACAAGAGGCTATTGTAAATTTTAATATTTTTACACTATAAAGAAAGCACGATAAACTAAAAAAACTATTCGTTTTTCTAAACTAAAAATGAAGATGAAAAATCAAATCATCAAATACATCGATATAAAAACATGGGTAATCTAATTCGTCTCTTCTTATGCTATAAAAACCTCAATTCATTCATACTAATACATATATGCTACTGAAATTTTACACTTGTAACATACCTTGCTCACTCTACCAGATACCCTATAGAATAGTGATAATCTATGATCTAACAAGTGTGGTTGATGTTTCTAGAGAGAGAAACTAGAGAGAGAGTGAGAGAAGTATGTGTTATATTATGAAATGAAATGAAACAACCAACACTCTCTCCATCAAAGGAGAGGGTTTATATACCCAAGCCCGGGTAGGCTTGGGCCTACAACCCATGGACAAGCCCATGGGTTGGTAAGTAACTAAGTTTTACACATTAAACTAACTACGAGCTAATCACGTTTAATAATATTGTTGGAGTGACCGATACTTATAATATACGTTAAAAACGTATTTCAAACAATCTCCCCCTAAGGGAGGTCACTCCAAATTACAAAGTTCTAAACCTAGCATACTATACTAAGTCTTCGTTCTTGAGCTCGTAGTCGTTTCTCTTTTCTTCTTTTCTTTTTCTTCTTGTGAATATGTTGTAATAATCTTTGGGCTTTGGCTTGAAGCATGTTCTTTTGGCTTTGACTTGTCATGTAGCTTGAGATCATCTTCACGTGCAGTCTTTGCCTTCTTGTGATATCTAGCCTCCTTGTGACTTCATGTCCCACATACTTATACTTTTATCGAATTCTTGAAAGTTTTAGAGTTTGTTACAGCGGAAGACTTTATGTTGACCTTTCTTGAATTTTGATGAAATATTGATGTAGAAAATATAAGCATGTGAGGATGACTTCATCTGGTACACCGTAACGCCACCGTCTTCAAATGCAGCAACATAATAAGACATGAATAAAATGGCTTTGATTTTTATTCTGATTTGGTAGCGTTTTACCTCCGGTCAGTGAAGACCGTTGGACGATATTGAATATCGTACTTGTGATAGGTAGCTCTAATTAAAGATCTCCTTGACAAGATTTCGCGGGTAAACCCGTTCCCTTTATTCGAAGGTCCAAAGCTGACTGCGAACATAAAGAGTGAATCATTTGGATAAAGTTATCGTTATGATTGAGGTCGTCAATTCATGAAACTGGAACAAGTGAATTTCAATTAAGATTTTCACCATCGTTGCTTTCCACTTGTCACGAGCTCGATTTTAATAGAATCTTGCTTGTCACCTACTGTAGTGCTGTTTAATGTTGACACTATAAGGATTTCCACCAATCACTGTGAACACTAAAGAGTGCCACTCTGAGTGTTCTGGCAAGATCACTTGGATCTTGAGTAGAGGCCTTGGAACAAGTTTAACTAAGTTAAAAGTCAAACCATCGTTTCTTTCCAGTATCATAAGATTGGTTCTTAAAGAACTGCATGTGTCACCTACCATGAGCTTGTTTGATGTTGGCTCAAGCATGATTGCCATCTTTATTGTAATGCTTTCGTATCACTCAGATGTTCTGGCAATATTACAAGAATATTGCGTAGGCCTCATTAAATCTTTCTTGCTTTGAAAAGTGTCCTAATGAGACTTTTGATGATCTCGTGGCTCTAGACTTAATAGTGCATTGTGATTTGGTTAGCAGAGACTGGAGAGGATTGCCACCTTTTCAATATCAATTTTTTCAGAGAAAATAAACCGATAGATAACGTGTTGAACTCCGTGACATTAAAACAAATATCTTTTGAGAGATATTTGAGTTAGCTGGGAGGGGTTGTGCATCGCATAACTGGGTTCATGATAGTTTATCGTCTTCAAAATGTGTTGACCCGGTTTCTGCCCAAGTTGTAAGGAGGACTTCTTTCTTTACACCCTTTATCTTTACATTTCTTTTTTCATTCTTCAACCCCTTGAATGCTTACCAATACATCATCACTAGAATCTTGTTGTGATTGTTCCAGTGCTAGCATTAGTACTTGGTCGGCATTCTGCTACGTTCACAATCCATTCCCCATCTTTCCTAAGGACTACTATTTTCTAACTATGGAATTGTCCTTGGGAAGCTTCCTCCGGTTCTGGAAGAATCATTGGACTGATACCTAATCCTACCACCCTTTTGTCACCACAACCGTCGTGAGTTAAATGTGCTTTGGGTAAGTATTTGTCACCATGAAAATTCCTTAAAATCACTAAGGTACTTGCGATATAAATATCAAGAGTTTTAGTACCTTCAGTGTTTTTGACATCAAAATTCTCCCCCTTAACATGTGCAAAACACATATCAAGTTGGATTTTCCATTAAGTCTTTTTTATTTTTAGCCACATATATTTACAAGTCTCCTTAATCCCATTTTCTCTCCTTATCCAAAATGTTAACCATTAATATTTTGGATATTAATGGATTAACCAGTCTTTGGGTAAAAAATGAAATCATTTGTTGGCCATAGAACATATTAATGCCCCCCTCAAATTAATTAGGGTTAGTTGTAGTTCTTGAGTACGATATATTTTGAAAGATTTAGAATCTCGTGAGAAATTCTTGAAAGAATGTCATACTTTCACACTACAAAAAGCCACAAAACCCGAATATTCACAGTATATGCATATTCACAAGTAACGTATGGGGTTGACCTGAGATAGTACGACCCACATTAAGTGGATCGGTCCATTAGCCTGTGGTGAGCTCCATACGGTCTGCCACTAATGAATCGTTCTAAGCTTATCATTAAACGCCTTTCCCTCAGCTTTTCCTCAATTTTCTTGATCATGTAGGTGGCACTCTGTTGGAATCCCTCGTGCCAATCTACTATAACCTCTGGAAGTGTCTTCTTGACATTGAGATGCAACAATTTATCCCGGACATATTTAAGAGTCCCGTCACTGAAATTTTGAAGCTTTCCGATTCTCATGAACTTCTTCTTCTCAGAGGCATTCGAGTAGAAAATACCTGGAAATGGATCTCTTGTACTTGTTCATGGATCTTTGTCAGCATGTTGAGAAAGAATTCTAGTGCGCGGATGAGAGAGGTTCAACTTCCTTTGATAGCTTTCCACACCAAGTTGCAGATATTCAACTCGTTTCTTGATCAACGTGTGTACATTCGATGAGCCGAGTTAAAAGTATTGACTTCTTCAGAGTGCCAATGTGTGAGCTTTTGCTGAGTCATCAGGAGCAACATGTCTTCAATGTCTTCAAGACTGATGTGTCTCCGATGTATTGGATTGGAAACAAGTTTTAAATTTATAAACACGAATTACCGGATTGACTAAAAACGCATGGGCAAGTATAACCCTTACGTTTGTTTATAGCTTTTATGTGGTAATACCGAGATCGTTCACGGGGATTTGGCAAACCTATGATCATTCAAAAATAAAACTATAATCGTTGATTTTAGCAGTTGTAGACAAACAAGTAACAAGTAAAATGATGAGATTAATAATAAGATTAAAAGCAACACTTGGTAAAGACTAGTTTAGGCATCCGTAGTGGTATGATTGTGATGACACGTTTAACAAATATGATTATGATAATTAGATGTATAATCCAATCTATTTTTTTCAAAAGCTTTAATCTTCGTCAAGACTTTGGTTAAAGAAAACAAGCATTAGACTCAATCACTCAATTTAAGACTTAATCCAATTTCAACACGTTCGATTCACGGTCGTTTCACGAATTTGCTAACAATAATAATTATGTTTCTTGATAATCAAAACTTCTTAAGAAATGATCAATACAAAAGATAGCCAATCATAAACAAACCAGCTATCACTTGTTGATAGAAAATAACCCTTTCGACCTATGAAATCTTAACAAGTTAAGTTTTGATAACAATTGTCACATGAAATATAAGTACTAATGGTTCAAAGGAAACCTTGACATTGAGATAAACATAAATCACAATCACAACCACTACTTCATACCACAAACATCATCCTACCAAGTGTAAAATGAGATTTAGATACTCATAACAAACAATGAAATAAACTCTGAAATAATAGTCTTACAAGTCATAATCAAGAGCCTTACAAAGTGGAAATATGTTGCTAATGATTAGGGTAATGATTTCTAAGAGTTTCGTGATGTTAACTTTGCTTTTCGGACTCCAAAGGTGACTTTTCTTGCACCACCTTGCCCAAATCCGGGAATGGAGGTTTGGACAAGGTTGAGAGAGTTATTTTGTGGTTATGAAAGATATTATGAGATGATATCAAAAGGTATTTGAAAGTCATATGTTACATGACCCTAAGGGTCTTATTTATAAGCAAAATTGAAGGCATGGAGTGAATGCATGGCTTGGAGCCAAAGACAAATACTTGGAGCCAAAGGAAGTCTAGAACTTTCTTGTATGATCTTGTGTGTTCTTCCATGAGCTTGCATGAATGTAGACACAAATTCTGCCTACATAAATATGGGTGACAACTTGAAGCCTGCTGGTGGAAAGTTGGATGAGTTTTGCTGGTGGCGACTTCATTTCTGCTGGTGGCAACTTCATGCTGAGTGACTTGTATGCTCCTTGGAAATACTTGTTCTTGCACCAAAAATTGATCTTTAAAGGCTTGTAACCTGTACACGGGTCTTGAACTTGACTAGGATTCTTCGTACTCGTACTAATCTCCATATTTGCATTGTTTTACACTCTATTCCTTCAATTGGCTACACAAAGACTTGCAAACACAATTAGGCACAAATATACATAAAAGTATCATAGATATAACCAATATACATGTACAAAAGTACGAATAATGCTCACAAAAACATGTTAGATTTGGGCGTTATCAAATCCCCTCACACTTAAGTTTTGCTTTCCCTCAAGCAAGAAGAAAATAAAATTAAATTCAAAGGTACATGTATTTTATAAAAATTCGATGCAAGTCTTCCAAGTATAAGTTCAAGATAAAACTCATCGACTTAAGTTTTTAAGGTTGAAAAATTGAGATATAAAGTCAATACCCATAAAAATATAGAAAGTCTTTTATTTCTAACTACACTAATAACATATGAATTGAAGCAACATGTATCCCGACTTAGCACATTGGCTAATCGATACCTTTTATTTCTTCTTCTTCCTTCAACTTCATAACATTATAGCTCATTGACTATTTATTTGTCTTTTTGTCTTTTTCTTTCTTTTTCTCTCTTTTTTTTGGCTAAAACTCCCAGCCATGGATCAACATATTTATAAAGTTCATGTTGTATTCACAAACATGGAACTTGCAACTTTCTTCTAAATTTTTTTCTTCTACTATTATATGAGACTTTGACTTGAGTAAGTTTGACATAAAAATATATCTCAAATTTTCAAAAATTACCGATTGGATAATTTCTTAATTGTTTATATACATTTGCTTAAAACTTTTTATTTACGAGGGCAAAATAGAACAAATTTTAAAATAGCCCAAAAATATGGCAATTAAGCATCTTTTTTCTCGATTTCCCTACAACCCCCTCACACTTAAGTTTAGCATTGTCCTCAATGTGATGAAACTGAAAAAAAGTTAGGAAAAAAGAGAAAAACTAGAATCACGGGCATATCATGTATCATACAAGAGTATTTCTTCGCCTTCAACTTGCGGTACCTACAAAAAAAGATAAAATACACAAAAATACGAAAACACTCTATTTTTTGTTATATAGGTTTTTATAAAAGCGACACATGCTACACCCCCTCACACTTAAGCAAAACATTGGTTAAAAATTGTGGGGTGTAAGCATGAATTTATTTAAAAAGAAAAATCACACTGAAATACTTCAAAACATACGGGTTTCCTCCCGATAAGCGCTTATTTTATTATTGAGTCATCAGCCTAACTCGTACTTCTTTTTATTTTTTATCGAGCGGAAAATGTTCACTCCACTCATCATGGTATAATTTAACACGGTGTCTATTAACAATGAAGATTCCTCCATTATTGTCATACAATTCAACATAACCGGACGGGTATCCATGTTTTACTATAAAAGGACCGTACCACTTTTGTTTAATCTTTGGAGCTTTGAATTTATATCGCATTTTAAACAAGGGAACTTTGTCTCCTTTCTTGAATTCTTTTCGGATTCTAAGTTTCTTGTCGTGATAAGCTTTGGTACGTGCTTTGTATAATTTGGAATTCTCATAAGCTTTGAGTCTTAATTCATCGAGTTCATTCAATTGCAAGAATCTATTTTCTCCAACGAGTTTGAGATCGAGATTATAGCTTCTCAATGCCCAATAAGCACGGTGCTCAATTTCAAAGCGCAAGTGACAAGTTTTACCGTACAATAAACGATAAGGTGTTGTGCCAATTGGTGTCTTATAAGCTGTTCGGAATGCCCATAGAGCGTCGTCAAGTTTTTTGACCAAATGAAAGGATTGTCCTTAACCGTTTTTTCGAGTATTTGTTTTAAGGCTCTGTTGGTATTCTCAACTTGTCCACTCGTTTGTGGATGATATGCTATGGCAAAGCGATGGGTGACTCCATAACGCTTTAAGATTTTCTCCATTTGTTTGTTACAAAAATGGGAACCTCGATCGCTAATTAAAGCTTTCGGCATTCCATAACCAGAGAAAAGCTTTTTCAGAAAATTGATTACTGCTCGTAAATCGTTCGTGGGTAAAGCTTCGGCTTCTGCCCATTTGGACAGTAATCAATAGCGACTAAGATATATTCGAACTTATGGGATTTGGGAAAGGGTCCCATGAAATCAATTCCCATACGTCAAATATTTCGCTAACTTGGATGCTATTTTGAGGCATCTCATCTCTTCGTGAGAGGCTACCAGTACGTTGGCAAGCATCACAATTTTCGGCTAGAGTATAGGCATCTTTAAAAATTCTTGGCCAATAGAAACCAGCATCAAACACTTTTTTCGCGGTGGTGGAAGGACCATAATGTCCCCTAGTAGGGCCATGATGACATTCATCAAGGATCTTTCTTGTTTCCACATCATAAACACATCTCCAAATCATGCCATCGGGGCATACCTTAAAAAGGTAGGGATCTTCCTTAAAATGGTGTTTTAGGTCAGAAGAGAATTTACATCGTTGGTGATAGGTTAAATCTTTTCTTAGAATTCTTCCAACGAGGTAATTTGAAAAATATGCAAACCACGGAGATTCGTCCGTAGAGATTTGCATAAGAGTTTCATCGGGAAAATAGTCATCGATATCTTCGTCCCTTAACTCTTCCATGTTTGGATTTTCAAGTCGCGATAAATGATCGGCTGCGACGTTTTCAACTCCTTTCTTATTTTGAATTTCGATGTCAAATTCTTGGAGTAGTAAAATCCATCTAATAAGACGCGACTTAGCATCTTGTTTAGAGAATAGGTATTTCAACGCGAAATGATCAGTGAATACAATCGTTTTCGACAACACGAGATAGGATCGAAATTTGTCAAAAGAAAAAACTACGGCAAGTAGTTCTTTCTCGATGATCGTATAGTTGAGCTGCGCGCTATTTAGAGTTTTGCTCGCAAAATATATAGGACGGAAATGTTTTCCTTCGCGTTGTCCTAATACGGCTCCTACAACGAAATCGCTTGCATCACACATAAGTTCCAACGGTCGTGACCAATCCGGTGAAACCATGATCGGTGCATTCGGTAACTTGTCTTTAAGCTTTTCAAATGCCTTTATGCATTCTTCGTTGAAATCAAAGACTATGTATTTTTCAAGGAGTTTGGTCATCGGTCTAGCGATTTTGGAAAAGTCTTTTATGAATCGGCGATAGAATCCCGCACGACCTAGAAAACTTGTAACGGCTCTAACGTTAGTGGTTGGTGGTAATTTAGATATCACTTTGATCTTGTCCTTGTCTACTTCCAATCCGGCTCCGGAGACTTTGTGTCCAAGCACAATTCCTTTAGTCACCATAAAGTGACATTTCTCCTAATTGAGCACGAGATGAGCTTGTTTGCATCGGATGAGCATGTGCTCTAGATTTAAAAGGTAAGACTCGAATTAGTTTCCGAATACTAAGAAATCATCCATGAAAACTTCCATGGATACTTCGATCATGTCTTAAAAGATTGCGATCATACACCTTTAAAAAGTCGCAGGTGCATTGCAAAGACCAAAAGGCATACGCCTATAACCAAACGTTCCAAAAGGACACGTAAAAGTGGTCTTGTCTTGATCGGATGGTTTGATAGGTATTTGGAAATATCCAGAAAAGCCATCGAGAAAAAAAAAGAATTTTTTCCCCGCTAGTCTTTCCAACATTTGCTACATGAATGGTAGAGGAAAATGATCTTTTCGTGTGGCATTATTTAATTTGCGGTAATCAATACACACACGCCAACCGGTAACAGTTCTTGTAGGAACATGTTTATTATGTTCGTTGGTCACAACAGTCATTCCTCCTTTCTTAGGAACACAGTGAATAGGACTAACCCAAAGACTATATTCTATGGAAAAGATGATTCCTGCTTCAAGTAGTTTGATTACTTTGGCTTTTACAATCTCCTTCATGTTTGGGTTAAGTCGACGTTGCCTCTCAATAACGGGCTTGGCATCGTCCTCAAGATTGATCTTGTGTTTGCAAAATTGCGAATCAATTCCCGGTATATCAGATGTTTTCCATGCAAACACTTCTTTGTGGGTTTTAAGCATAGAAACAAGGCGTTTCTTCTCATCTCCCTCGAGTGAGGCTGAGATAATCACTGGAAGGAGTGAATCCTTCTCTAGATAAGCGTACTCGAGATGTTCGGGAAGAGGTTTCAATTCAAGATCCGTCGGTAGATCATGAATAGATTTGGGAACTATAAAATTCGACTTCAAAGGCAAAAATTTGAAGGGTTTGTTTTCCTCTTATTCGAGAGTTACTTCAGAATCAAGGACCATGAATTCTTCATATTCACGATCACGATCGGTGTCGCTAATCTTTTCCAAAGTTGTTTGGAATGGTGCGTTGTCATCAAGCAATGCATCCAACTCTTCTTTCGTTACTTCATCGATAACATCCATGTGGAAGGCATGTGTCATCATTAGAATGAGAATGTTGCATAGCTTTATCGACTAAAAATGTGACTCGATCGTCACCAACTCCAAGGTTGAGTTCATTATTCTTCACACGAATGATAGCATCGGCGGTGTGCAAGAATGGTCATCCTAAAATGAGAGGGACGTGATGGTGTTCCTCCATTTCAAGGATTACGAAGTCGGCGAGAAGTATGAATTTGCCAACTTAAACAAGCATGTTCTCGAATATCCCAATAGGATATTGGTAAGTGTGGTTAGCCAAACGTATACTTATACTTGTAGGTTTCAAAGTATTGTTTGAAAGATTCTTGTATAATGAGTATGGCATAAGATTGATACTCGCGCCTAGATCGGCCAAGGCGTGACATTCAACATTGTTGGCTAGAGTACATGGTATGAGAAAGCTTCCCGGGTCTCCGAGCTTTGGTCGAAGTTTGCTTTGCAAGGCTGCAGAACATTCTTCATTCAGAAACGCAGCAAAGATTTGCTCCGTCTTACTATGGTTGCTCACAAGATCTTTGAGGAATTTCCCATAGTTGGGCATGTCGGTTAAGATATTAACAAGGGGAACATTGATCTTAACTTCTTTGATCATCTTAAGAAATTTGGCATTACGAGCCTCCATCTTTTCCTTTCATAGGCATTGAGGATATGGAATTTTAGGTGTATACGCCTTTGGTGTTGGTGCTGGAATGGGTGTGGTTTGTTTTGGTTTTGGTTTGGAAGGAGGATCGGTTTCTTCCTTCTCGGGCTCATCGGCTTCATCTTCACTTTCATCGGCGAAAGTGGGAGCATTGTGTTGGGTCAAAAAGTTGATGTGACAGATACTCAAAAACGAAGAAAACATGAAGGCATTTGTCTAAGCGTTGACAAGTGTAATCCAGGCGTTGTCAAGAACAAATCTGGCGTTGACAGAAGCAAGCATTGTCATGTACAATCCAAGCATTGTCATGTACAAACTAAGCATTGACAGAAACGTAGACAAGAAGCCTTTAGAAGCTTCTATTTGGATATATATGTAGGATATATTCTGTATAAGTCTATTTGAATAGAATATTTACATGTTTATTTGATATTATCTCTTGTAAACCCTAATCCTTACACTATAAAGGAACCAAGGGTATTAGGTTTATTCATAACTCATATTCACAATGTAAACCTAAAAGCGTGTGTCGACTAGACGTGGGATTCAATGTATACACATCTAGTGATTGTTTTTTATTAATATAATGAACAATCCAATTGTTTAATTCATGTGTCTTGTGCCCTAAACACCTTGTTAATGTGTCGTGTTCTAATTCCGCTTTAATTGTCTAATCATATGAACATGATGCATTCCTAGTAGCTTAAAAGATCCGGAATCTTAGGATTCCTCAATTGGTATCAGAGCCTCGTGGCTCGTGATGCTAGGACCAACAAGGTGTTCGTGTATCGAGAAGAATAGAAAAATCCGTCTAGGTTTTTCTGGGCGTTTTTGTGTGCGCAGCAGTATTCAGAAGGCCATAACTTTTTATTGAACCGTTGGATCGCCACGAAAGTTTTTGTGTGTGTTCTAAACATATATATCTAGATATCCACCGGAGGGATTGACGAGATCTATCACCAAGAAAACGTTATTAAGCGTCAAAGTCAGCAGTGGTCATATGCTGTTTTCTGTAAACAGTAATAGTAAAAACGCGATTTCTCCTTCGTTAACCGTTGGATCGTCGTGAAATTCGATCTGTAGGTTCTTGACACTTGTGTCTAGGATCTCACCGAAGGGATCTTTGATCTGAGCTCTCATGAAGAAGTTATTCGATGTCAAAGTTCACTGCAGTTTATGGTTTTCACATAAAATCATGATTTAGGGTTTATAAAACCCTAGATCTATTACCCGCTGACATGTGTTATTTAGACGCTGATAGATGTTGGTGTGACGCTGATAGATGTTGGTGTGACGCTGACAAGGCATGGATGAGACGTTGATGGCCAAGCGCTGACAGGTACAAAGTTGGCGCTGACAAGAATAAGTTAAGCGCTGTTGGGAAGCGCTGACACTTGTTGTCCGATATATACATTTTCAAACGCTGACAAGTGTTGTCTGATATTGGACAACACACAGTGTTGATATCTTGGACAGTGAAGGATATTGGACAACAAAAGGAATAGTTGCTGTTTGAGAGAATTGATACGTTTTTAGCACACAAAAAGGAGATATTTACACATGAAGGTACATGGGATCTCCGTTTTTATTTAGAATATCAAGTTGATATTTATGGCTCGGATATTTTTTACAAGGACTAAATGATTTTTAAGTAAGTTAGCAACAATTCATGAAGAATTTGATGGATATTTTAAACTATGTAATCAGGATAGCCTTGCGAAAGAGTTATCCAATCTAATACTTTTACATATGGTATGAAGATGTTATTTCATTAAATTCGTCATGAAGAGGTGTTGGCTTAAGGGGAAGAATTCTTATGGTAAGTTTGATGCTTGAAGAAGATTTTCGCGAGTTTGTGTTCTATCATATCTTAAAGTCGTGAAGCCATACACTGACTTTAAAGATAACTTGTTTGTGCTTTAAATGTTTGGTGACGAAGACTTGTCATAACACTTGAAGGAGTTACATTATCGTGCTCAGTGTCTCACAAAGGATGAGAATATTGAAAAGGGATCGAGGTCTACTTATACTTTGTGAGATGAGTATAAGTTCTTTATCACGTGGATAGTATAGGAAATGGAACATGGGTTTGGGTTATTCTACTTCTACATCAAGATTACTTTATTTATTTTTCTTCAAGATCATTACACAGAGCCTACATTTAAAGAATCTTCAAGATTGCGTACATTGTTTACTTCCCTGTTGATGTGACAAAAAGGGGAAGACATACATGCTACACTTGAGGGGAAGCAATTTGAAGATCATGTACAACTTACAAGAGATACACAAAGAGTTTTGCCGACATCAACTAGGGGAAGATTGTTGGGTCAAAAAGTTGATGTGGCAGAAACTAAAAAACGAAGAAAACATGAAGCCATTTGTCTAAGCGTTGACAAGTGTAATCCAGGCGTTGTCAAGAACAAATCTGGCGTTGACAGAAGCAAGCATTGTCATGTACAATCCAAGCATTGTCATGTACAAACTAAGCATTGACAGAAACGTAGATAAGAAGCCTTTAGAAGCTTCAGTTTGGATATATATGCAGGATATATTCTGTATAAGTCTATTTGAATAGAAGATTTACATGTTTATTTGATATTATCTCTTTTAAACCCTAATCCTTACACTATAAAAGGAACCAAGGGTATTAGGTTTATTCATAACTCATATTCACAATGTAAACCTAAAATCGTGTGTCGACTAGACGTGGGATTCAATGTATACACGTCTAGTGATTGTTTATTATTAATATAATGAACAATCCAATTGTTTAATTCATGTGTCTTGTGCCCTAAACACCTTGTTAATGTGTCGTGTTCTAATTCCGCTTTGATTATCTAATCATATGAACATGATGCATTCCTAGTAGCTTAAAAGATCCGGAATCTTAGGATTCCTCACATTGGTGTTTGGGTTTTATGGTGGATCATAACTCAACCCACTCCTTGTGAATACGACATTCACGTGTTCATTACGGGAGGAGGGTGGGCGGTATGGTTTATCCATAGATGGTTTTGGGTTTGTTTGAGTGTTGCTTGGCAGCGAGCCACTTGGTCGATTGGCTAATTGGTCGGTGATTCGACCGATCTTGGTTTCGCGATCACTAACAATGGCGGTGTGGTGTCTTTGTCCTCTTTCAATGTTGGCTTTGAGATCGAAGAATTGGTTCTTAATGAACGCGTTTGTTGATTTTTGAGATTCTATGAAAGCTAACAATGTTTTTTCTAAGTTTGATCCTTCAGGTTTCTTCTCGTTTGATGGAACAGAATTATCGTTCTCACGAGGTTGTGAGTTACGATTTTCGTTTTTAGGGTACTCACGTAATATGTCGGGGTTTCTACCGTAGTAGTTACCTCGATAACCACCTCCTCGGTATCCTTGGGCGTAGTTTTCTTCTTGTGGTGGTTCTCTTATTGGTGTGTCATCACACTCCGTAGATGGGTGTGGTCATCCACAAAGAGTACATTCGCCTTGCATCTCTTTCATTTTGTCTTTGATAGTTTTGAATTACGAGTCGAATTTAGATGTGAGAGCGTCCATCTTTTCCATGAGTTTAGAATTTTCGCTGCTTTAACGAAAGCAACGGTTTTCTTGAAAGGTTTGGAACGGTTATCTTCGGACAAATCGAGTTTTAAGAGAACTCGGTCCTCGAGCAATTGATATGCTTCGTTGGGAGTCTTATAGAGAAAGAGTCCACCGGTGTCAAGGATTGCTTGTGTCGGTTCATTGAGACCATGATAAAAGACTTGGATGATGGTTCCTTTTAATAAACCATGTCCATGACAACTACGAAGTATGTCTTTCATTCGATTCCACGCATCAATGAGTGTTTCTTGTGGAATTTGGGCGAAACCTCGGATTTCTCCCATGAGTCTTTCGCACATGGCGGGTGGAAAGAAACGGCTAACAAAAGCGTTCTCATTTGTTCCCATGTTTCAATGGTACCGGGCGTCAACTCATTATACCAAACTCTTGCATCTCCGGATAGAGATGATGGGAAGAGTTTGAGTTTTATAGCGTCTACATTGACGTCGGCTCCATATCGGAACATGCCACATATCTCCATGAATTCGGCTATGTGCTTATACGGATCGGCCCGCGTACGGCCGTCAAATTAGCGGTCTTTGATCATTGAAAGGTGATGACCTTTCACGGTGAAGTTTTCTCCAAGCTCAACTTGAACAATAGCAGCCTCGAGGGTAGGTGCTACTACTCGGTTGGCTACCCACATGGATTGATCGTCGGCCATTGGGAATGGTAGATCGTTAAATGGGTTATAGTCAACAAATGCGTCTAAGAGATTATCAAATGGTGGGTTTTTGGTTTTCGGAATTCGGTTCTCAAAAGAAACAAAGGGTTGCTTCTTGTGGTTTTTCTTTCGAGATTGATGAATATAACGTTCGCGATCGGTGTATGGACTAAGAATTCTTGACCGGAAGAACGTCTATTCATTCAAGTCTTGAAGAAATTTTGAAAAAGATTACAAGTAACAAAAATAAAAACAAACAAAATACTACTAATAGGAAAATAAGTAGATTGGGGGTGCCGGCCGGCAAAATCGGTTCTATAAAAAAAAAGGAAAGAGTTGCCGGCGGCAAGAAGCCTTGCCGGTCAGCAAAATGTAGTCCGTGGAAGAGTTGCCGGCGGCAGAAGGGTTTTGTCGGGTGGCAAAATCCTTTATGTGATGAAGTTGTCGGCGGCAAGCGGGTTTTGCCGGCGGCAAAATCGACTTTGCTGCAAAAAAATTATTTTTTTTTGTTTTTGATTTTTGGCTTTTTGGCAACAAGAACGCTACTATGGGTTTGATTATAGGATGATTTTGGAACTAAGAACACAATCAATTCCCCAGCAGCAGCGCCCAAAACTTGATGCGTCTCCAGTGTATTGGATTGGAAACAAGTTTTAAATTTATAAACACGAATTACCGGATTGACTAAAAACGCACGGGCAAGTATAACCCTTTCGTTTGTGTATAGCTTTTATGTGGTAATACCGACATCGTTCACGGGGATTTGGAAAACCTATGATCATTCAAAAATAAAACTATAATCGTTGATTGTAGCAATTGTAGACAAACAAGTAACAAGTAAAATGATGAGATTAATAATAAGATTAAAAGCAACACTTGGTAAAGACTAGTTTATCTAACACCCCCGATTTACATTGCGCAGCGGAAATACACAATTGGGTGCTAGACACAAGCATCATCACACAAGGTATATTGAACGACTCAAAAGAGAGATGTTAACACATAAAATATAAACAAGATTTTCATAATAGGTCTAAAACATAATTTCATCCCATATTGTACTAAAACGACACCAGAGTAAAGCGTTTAGTCCCCATGGATCTTAACCAACAAACCAACAAGTTTAGTACAATACACAAACATTTAACGAATTGTTCAACAATAAAAGGATAGAAATAGTTTTAGACCAACATTCTTCCAAAAGCCAGACCACAACCTCCACAGCAAAGCTCTGCCTTCCATCACTTCCTATTACCTGAAACACATGCTAAAACGAGTCAACAATAATGTTGAGCGAGTCTATAGGTTTATCAAATCACATTTGAACACAAGAAGAAAATAAATCATAATCATTTATAGAATTTTCATACACACAATCTATATTCAAGGCAAAACATTGTATTTAAGCTCATGACACCGACCCCTTACCCAAATAGTCACCCACGCCAAATGCCAGCATGACTTGAATAAAACCATTGCCCCTCTAGGGTATCAGTTGCTAGAATACCACATTCTTATTCCCGTAAATTATCCTTCCCAGAGGTTACTCAACGTAATGCCCTGGTCTCAGATAGGGTGGTCAACCCAATAGTACTATCAATAGAATAAGCGGCTATTCCTGACTCACAACATCAAGTCAGAATATAGTTAACGGCTCATGAATTTAGGGTCTTTAGCAACAAGGTACTCAATACAATGTAAACAACTTAGGCAACATTCGGGTCCAACAATTACTCTTGACTTGTGTTCATTTATTTTCAAATAGCATGGATTCCCCCTCGCGGGTAATAAAACATTTAGTATCTAGCATAAAGAGCGAGGCTACAGACTCACATTAGTATAAGAGATCTAGCGAGATGATCGTCGATGATAGAGGATGCCTTTCAAACACGAGAACCGCTACCTATCAAATAAGGCGCGTCATTCATAAAATCACGATAAACTCGAGAGAAAACGATACAAATAACTCTATTACATTCTTCTATATGTTTACTTTACCATTCTACACTTTCAACAAAATCCGCCGGCACATACTACATGTACTAGCTTATTTACCCATTTAGACTCATCAAACGTTTATGAAACGACTTGAGAAACTAACTTACTATATATAGAAAGTCCTCCAACAAGTTTATCAAATGAAATTACTTTTAAAGTCCTTTACCCGACTCATCTTCAAACTACAAAATCCGGAGAGATTTACGTTTATAATTCATAAAACCGTTTTAACTTCTTTAAACGACTCCGTTTACAAAACCGACACTTGGGTTTTAAAATAAACTCACCCTCTGGGTTTACACTTCATTATCAGTATGTGGCTCATTTCAAAACTTCAATTTATAGTCCCCGAGATTCGATCCAAATATCGACAACAATTATATGTAGTGCTGATACTCGTCTCCCGGTACACGAATAATCAAAACATCATAACTTCGCGCTCGTTTGGAGCTAGAAGCTTTACTTTATATCAAATCGAAGCTAATCGAATGCTCTACAACCCTAGGCGATTAGTTAAACCATTATCACAACATAAAGTTCTCAAAAATACAGTTTACCTACTGTTGTAAAATACCTTTCAAAAACTTGTATAAAATCATATTTTTAGCCAAAACCAACCATAGATATGATCATCGCATAACCCTAACACTAACATATATCAACTATAACATTAGAATCATCATCAAAATCAAAATATTCAGATTAAAATCAAGTTTTTAACAAAAAATTTAGCAAGAACATCATTGATCATTCCAAAAATGACATGCATGAGCATAATTCTCACCTACCAACTTGAAAAAAATAAAACTTCTTGCATGTACATAAATTTTATACCAAAATGATCTCCTTACAAAATTAGAGATGGGAATTGTGTTGTTTTTGCTTAGATCATGGTAGAAATGGAGTAAAAATTGATCAAAGTGGGTGTTTTGGTTGTGTAGGGGGTCATGGCAAGATGAGAAAAAAGAAGAGAGAGAGAAAAGATTTTGTTTGTGTGAATTATGTGTGTTGTGTGAAAATTTTTGGCTTTTACATAGTGGTTGAGGGATCAATGTTGTAATTTTGCAATAGTTATGGCTCAAAGTGAAAATAGTTTGCTAAAAAGCGAGAAATAACTATTAGTCAATTTTGAAAATATTTACGGGGCTCGGGTTTCATAAAGATACTTTTAAAAATTTAAAACGTACCTCAAATATAATATCGACTCCCGACTCGACTTAACACGTCATTTGAAAAGAATACATCAAAAATGACAAACATCGAACAACCGACAATAAAATGTAAAATATTTGGCATCCATCGACATCACGCTTGCTAATACTCCTTATACTTGTTAAATATAGAATATAAGCCTTCCAACATCGGTTTAAACTTAAACCTCCAAAAATAAATGTTATTCAAACTCATAAAAAAAATTCAAAAATAATCGTAAAATAAGATTAAGCAATGACCTCGATTTCGGGTTATCACATCCCCTCCTTCTTAAAAGAAGCGACGTCCGCGGCGCTTTATCCTTCCTAAACAAATGAGGATACTTGTCCTTAAATAAATCCTCGCATTCACAGGTAAACTCTGGTCCACGTCTAGAGTTCCATCTCACTTTCACAATCGGAATCCTACTATGCTTCAATTTCTTAACTTCCCTATCCATAATCTCTACAGGTTCCTCTATAAAATGCAACTTATCATCAAGTTGAATTTCCTCCAATGGAATCAACACATCCCTTTCAGCTAAACACTTCTTCAAATTAGACACATGAAAAGTATTATGAATAGCCTTAAGTACATCAGGCAACTCTAACTTATAAACAAATAATCCAATTCTTTGGATAATCTTAAATGGTCCAATATATCTCGGGCTCAACTTTCCTCTCTTTCCAAAACGAATCACTCCTTTCCATGGAGATACCTTCAACATAACCATGCCTCCTACTTCAAATTCCAACGGTTTCCTTAGGTTATCAGCATAACTCTTTTGTCTACTTCTGGCAGATAACAAACGCTTCTTAATTTGCACAATCTTTTCAGTCGTCTCAAATATCATTTCAGGTCCAGTCAATTGACTTTCTCCTACTTCACTCCAACACACTGGAGATCTACACTTACGTCCATACAAAGCTTCAAATGGAGCGGCTTTAATACTAGCATGATAATTGTTATTGTACGAAAATTCAACCAATGGAAAATGTTTATCCCAACCATTTCCAAAGTCAATCACACACGCACGAAGCATATCCTCTAACGTTTGAATCGTTCTTTCACTTTGTCCATCAGTTTCTGGATGATATGCTGTACTCAAACATAACTGCGTTCCCATCGCTTTCTGCAAAGATTTCCAAAATTCTGAAGTAAACCTACTATCATGATCAGAAATTATCGACAAAGGCACACCATGTCGACAAACAATCTCCTTCACATACACTGTTGTTAACCTGTCCATACTATCCGTCTTCTTCATTGGCAAAAAAGTGAGCAGACTTAGTCAATCTATCTACAATCACCCATATCATATCACAACCACTTACAGTCCTTGGCAAACCTGTCACAAAACTCATAGTAATCTTCTCCCATTTCCACTCAGGAATCTCAGGTTGCACTAATAATCCATACGGTTTCTTATGTTCAGCCTTCACTTTCGCACAAGTTAAACACTTATTAACATACTATGCTATATCTGCCTTCATATTCGGCCACCAATAAACTTTCTTAAGATCTTGATACATCTTGTCCGATCCAGGATGTATTGAATACTTCGACTTATAAGATTCTTTCATCACCAAATCTCGCACTCCTAAAGAATCTTCTGTGACATGCCCTCATTCAAACCATCAGTTTAAACTTTCAGTATTATCCCGTCAAGTCAACACTTCTTGTTATCCATCTGAGGAAGGTGTGTTACTCTAACCCTTAGAGGCTTTTCTCTTTCCTTTCTACTAAGTGCATCAGCTACCACATTCACTATACGAGGATGGTAACGAATCTCGCAATCATAATCACTCAGCAACCCAACCCATCTCCTTGGCCTCATATTCAATTCCTTTTGATCCAAAATATATTGCAGACTCTTATGATCAGTGAATACCACACACTTGGTTCCATACAAGTAGTGTCTCCACAACTTCAAAGCAAAAATCACAGCTCCAAGTTCCAAATCATGAGTAGTGTAATTCTCTTCATGCTTCCTCAATTATCTCGATGCATATGCTATTACTTTCTCCCTTTGCATCAACACAGCTCCAAATTTTTTATGAGACGCGTCACAACACACTACAAAATCCTCAGATCCTTCTGGCAAAGACAATATCAGCGTAAAACACAACTTATCCTTCAACATACTAAATGCAGATTCCTCTTCCAATCCCCATTCAAACACTCGATTCTTTTCAGTAAGCTTGGTCAACGGCTTAGCAATTAGTGAAAACTTCTCGATAAACCTTCAGTCGGCGTCGTCGGTACCGACCAATCCTTGATTGCCTAAATCTTAGCAGGATCCATACGAACACCTTCACTATCAATCACGTGCCCCAGAAATTGCACCAATTTCAACCAAAATTCACACTTAGAGAATTTCGCATACAACTTCTCTTTCTTCAACAATTTCATAAATTCCTCAAATGCTTCTCATGTTCTTCTTCACTCTTGGAGTAAATGAGAATATCATCAATGAATATGATAACAAACTCATCCAAATACGGCTTACATACACTATTCATCAGATCCATGAATACAGCAGGCGCATTCGTTAACCCAAAAGGCATCACTTGAAATTCAAAATGTCCATATCGAGTTTGGAAAGCGGTTATAGGAATATCTTTTTCCCTAAATCTCAGTTGATGATACCCAGACCTCAAATCGATCTTCGAGTATACACTTGATCCTTGCAACTGATCAAACAAATCATCAATCCTCGGCAATGGATACTGATTCTTGACAGTCAATTTGTTAAGCTCTCGATAATCAATACACATTCTAAAAGAACCATCTTTCTTTCTAACAAATAAAACAGGAGCACCCCACGGCGACGAACTCGGTCTAATAAATCCCTTATCCATCAATTCCTTCAATTGATCAGATAATTCTTTCATCTCAGATGGAGCTAAACGATACGGTGTACGAGCAACAGGCACAGCTCCCGACACTAAATCAATACGAAACTCCACTTCACGATGCGGCGGTAATCCTGGAAAATATTCAGGGAAAACCTCAGGATACTCTTTAATCACAGGCACATCCTCCAATTTCCTTTCATTCGCACTGTCATTACTTATCTGTGCAAGAAACACATCACAATCTACTTTTATATACCTCGTCATCTTTAAACAAGAAACAACTCTCAAATGAGAAGTACATTCATCACCTTTCACAGTCAATACCCTATTCCTTAGTGGTATCTGGACTAATCTTTCTCCACAAACAATCACTACACCATTACCAACTAACCAGTCCATTCCAACAATCACGTCAAAAGATCCTAATTCTATAGGCATCAAATAAATACTAAAAACATAACTACCTAACTTCAAGGAACAACCTTTCAGTATAAAACTAGTGATTACAACCTTACCATCAGCTAACTCCACCTTATAACTAGTTGTCAATCTCACTGGTTCTCTATCCAATAGCCGACTGAATCTAACATCTACGAAACTTCTATCGGATCCAGAATCAAATAACACACTAGTATAATAAGCATCAAGTAAGAACGTACCAGTCACCACATTCGGCCCTTGAGGTTTGTCAGCATCTCCCACGACATAGGCTGGAGCAGTAGTCCCAGCAGCAATAGCAGCAACATTGCCTCCTTGTCGCATGCCAACCCTCGGACAGTTCCCTTGCTTATGACCATGGCCTCCACATCCAGAACAGTTAACTACCTTAACAGCATTGGCTCCAGTGGCCATACCCTTGTTTCTACAATCTGCCATCTTATGTCCGACCTTCCCACACTTGTTACAAGCAGGTGGACAATTTCCAACATGATACAGATTACATCGACCACACTTCATATCCACCTTGTTACCTTGATTTCCAGTGGCAGCACGAACACCATCATTCCTCCTCAAATTGTATTGCTGATTCCTATTTGGTCCTTGGTTATTGTTGTTACGATAACCACCACGACTCTGACCTTGGTTTGAGTGTGCAGCTTCCCACTTTCTATTATTCCCCTCAGCAATACTATCCTTTCGATCATGCAGCTTTACATCCATTAAAGCATGAGCCATCTGAACAGCTTCATCAAATGACTTGGGTTTCGACGAAGTAGTCTCTCCCTTGATATTGCTAGATAAACCTCTGATATACTGCTTCATCTTTTTACGGTCATCAGCAAAAGCATCAAGACACAACAAACATAAATCAGAGAATCTCCTTGTATGAGCTACAATATCATTGTTCCTCAGCACAAAATGCTTCAACTCATCCTCCAAGTGACCTAACTCTTCCTCAGGATAAAACTTAGCAGTTAACAGTCCCTTGGTCACAGTCCATGTTCTAGCATTAGTTTCAACCAATCCCACAGTAGCTACCTGACTATTCCACCAGCTTAATGCATCATCCGGAAAAGTAGCTGCAGCAAATTTCACCTTACTAGCTTCTGAACATCCACTGATTTCAAAAGTACTTTTAATCTTCTCAATCCACCTCCTTAATTCCAAAGCACCACCAGTACCACGAAATTGGGTAGGTCCACATTTCATGAAACTAGGATAAGAATAATACAAGGTTTTTAAGCTCGTATAAAAGTTCGTAGAATCCGATATTTTCGAATTGATTACCGATTAAAAGTGCGACTCAATTGTTCTTGGTGGAAAGTAAAAGGGGATTTGTTTTCTATTCTACTAAAAAGGATTAAATGCGTAAAGTGATAAAAATAAACTAAAAGCAGTTAATAAAAACAATTTAAAATAAAGCTTGGATAGAATTAAAATTAAACAATAAAACAGTAACAATAAAATACCCTTTACTAGAAAAACAACTGATTCGGAATCTTACTGCTCATGCGGAATGACTAGCTCCTCCGGAATAACCAAAAAGCCTTGATCCGGAATAACCAAAAGGCCTTGATTCGGAAAAGATGCTTGGTCCGGAATAAAATTGCTCACTCAAAATAAATTGGTTTACTCGGAATAAATGTTATTCATCAAGAATAAAAGCTCATCCGGAATAATTTGTGTTAATGCGGAATAAATGAAAAACAGCTCATTCGGAATAATCTTGCTCATCCGGAATAATTGGTTTACTCGGAATATTGCTTCATGCGGAATAATCAAAACAAAAGGCTTCGTTCGGAATAATTGTGCTCATGCGGAATAAATCACTTCATCCGGAAAAACTTTGCTCATTCGGAATAATAGCTGACTCGGAATAAATCGTTCATGCGGAATAAATACTCATCCGGAATGTTTACTTCATCCGGAATAAATGGTTTATCCGGAATAACAAGCTCATTCGGAATGTTGACTGGTTCGAAATAAAGAAAGGAAAACCTTGGTTCGGAATGCAAAGCTCATGTGGAATAATTAATGAAAATACTTCATTCGGAATATTTTGCACTCATTCGGAATCTGGTAATGCTATGAATACGAAGAACAGTGAAATGACAACAACACGAATTAAAACCAGAATCAACCAAAATATATCTTAAGGATTAAACCAAAATACCCACTAATGATTAACTAACAAAAACAATTATTCTAAAGCAATAAAAACACAAAACCCACTTACTTTTAAAGATCAAAATCAACCAAATCAAAACTTTAAAACTTTAAATCAACAAGAGAAGGAAAAACAAGTTTAAATCAAAGATGGTATTGACTGATTAAGGTTAAACAAACAAAAGGGGAGATTAAAAACTTACAAGATTTATGGATTCAACAAAAATGAAAAATCACCAACACCTTAATGGTGTTGGTTTCCTACGAAAATAAAGGAAGAAAAAACAGAAAATGAAAAGCTAGCTCCAAATGTGACACCCTAGGCAAATCCCACATCGGCTGTGGCCAGGAGAGATCCATGGTTCATAAGATAACAGTCTCCTTCTCATGACACAACGTGTTTTGTGGTCTACTGCAAGTGGGGTTCTTAGGAACTGGCAGTTAAGCGTGCTCATGTCAGAGTATTACTAGGTTGGGTGACCAGCCGGGAAGTACTTACAAGAGGGCCACAAAGAAAAGCCGTGAGCCTACGGGCAAAGCGGACAATATTATGGTCTGAGAAGGCGAGATGTTACAAGTGGTATCAGAACCACTCCTGAGCCGTTCGGGATGGTGGGGGAAACCTCATCGAGGACGATGAGTCCTGAAGGGGGGTGATTGTGACACCCTAGGCAAATCCCACATCGGCTGTGGCCAGGAGAGATCCATGGTTCATAAGATAACAGTCTCCTTCTCATGACACAACGCGTTTTGTGTTCTACTGCAAGTGGGGTTCTTAGGAACTTGCAGTTAAGCGTGCTCATGTCAGAGTATTACTAGGTTGGGTGACCAGCCGGGAAGTACTTACAAGAGGGCCACAAAGCAAAGCCGTGAGCCTACGGGCAAAGCGGACAATATTGTGGTTTGAGAAGGCGGGATGTTACACCAAAAATGTGAAGGAGGGCTCTATTTATAGGCCTTGTACTTGGTTGGTGAGTGGGCTTCTCCTTTCTTTTTGTCTTCTCGTCTTTTCAGTAAAGTTGACGTTTTCGATTCTGATTCGGGATTTGTCGATAAATAAATTCAACTCGTCTTTAATTTTTTCGTTTAATAGACTTGAGTTCTTCAAAATATGTAAATCTTCCATCTTTGGTCCTTTTCTTCGATAAATCTTCAAATAGGCCCGTTGACTTCAAATCTTTTGCATCTTTTGTACTATAGACTTCGTCTTTTCGTCTTTTTCTTCGATAAAACCCTTGCAATCCCATGTTTTCTTCAATATTTGTCCGGTTGGCTCTGAAAACACAACAAACACACAAACCACGCATAATTCCAAACAAATGATATTAAATATGCGTTTTGATCTCGTTTTAGCAAGAAATAAGTGGTAAAAGGATGGGTGTTTTCACACCTATCAAATCCCCTACATTAACCATTGCAATGCCCTCATGCAATGCATTAATTTTAAAGCACGGTTTACATTTCTCATCATAAATAACCCACCTTGGCCTTTATTAAATTCTAAACACTAAGGAAACCAAAAGAACAAAACAAGTAAAGTATTCAAAGACTTACACTGGGGTTTTAGGTTGTCATGAATGTTCATCATTCTCAAGTTTCACGTTCCCCATACCAAGCTTAAAAACGAGATCATTGTTATTATAAGTTAGCAAACTAACACGAACTCATGTGACCCAGTTATTCACCTAGACTCCCTTATTCCTAGGTGTATCTCTTATATTTTAATATTGTCTTAAATGATCACGAGGATGCATTGTTTGACTTATTTCGATAGTTATTTAAGCTGAAAACAAAGTGGGACAATTTAATCAATAGTTAGCTAAAGGACAAAATCTTTTAAAACTACTTCTCGGGACCTTATAAAGTTCATATCTTGGCATAACTCGCTTCACGATTTGAGACCTTTCTAGGACCGATATTTGGCAGCGACTTCATACTTCAAATCTTTGAGAGACGTTCTTGAAATTATGGTCTTCTCTTCATAATAGGAATTTCTTCACTTGAAGTTTTGAGAGATTCTTCATATTTGGACCACGACTTCTTCATTTTTCTCCAATCTTTATTTTGGACTTTGATGTACAATGATCCGCCTCCTTTTAGGACTTGGATCTATTTATCCTCATACCTTGCTAGGGTCTTTTCGGATAGACTTCTCCATGATCTTTAGGGGAGTATTTGCTTTTCGTCGTGTGTCTCGATCCTTCATATTGATCTTTGATAAATGATTCTTCACATCACTTGGGATCTTTAGCAACAAAATGTAGCCCTCATGCCTTGTTAGGGCCTTTTCGGACTCGCCAATCTTCGCATCCCGCTTCAATAAGTTATGCCTTGGCTATGAACTCTAATTAATACCGAGCAACTTTTAAACGATCTTGTGATAGAAGCTAAGTAACTTTTCAAATCGTACAACCTTATTTATTGCAGATAAATTTATTAGCAAGCGATGGGATAATAGGCTTATAATCAACTCACATAAATTCACGAAAGAATACCAAACTTATAATTGACTCTATCATCTCTCGTTCTCTACAATTTAAAATCTCAAGGAATGAGACTCGTGGATGCTTAGCCAATTAAATCAAAGTTTTGGGTTTTCGAGTCATCTATAGGATCTTGCAAATTCTTAGACTTTTTCAAGTTTAGAAATCGCATTTTAAAGTTCCCTTGATAAATAACTCTCTAGGATCAATTATAGGAACTTGCGAAAAGTTCTTGTTCTTAACCCGTGAGAGTTAAGACTTTCGTGTTTTAAAGTTCCCTATATAAAAGCCTAGCAAAACTTGACTTAAACACGTTAAGGATACTAGATAGAGTAAACTTAGGTAAGTAAACTCGGGTTGAGTCAAAATATTCACGACTTTGAAAAATTTAAAACCACTTTATTGAAAATTTATTCTAGCAAGGAAAGAAAATAACCATAACAAAGGAAAATACAACTATACAACTAGGCCAAAATAGATTAAAAAAATTTGAAAAATGTCGAAAAATCAAATTTTCCGGTTAAAATGAGGACAAATTCATGGAAAAGACCACTTACTTCGATAGAAGTCCCCCTACACTTGATATAAACATTGTCCTCAATGTTTAAGCATGTGGGAAAAGTCTCCCCTACACTTATGACATTGTGCATGTTGGTTAAATCAAGCTAAGGAAGAGACAACTAACGTGATCAATTTCAAATGTGAGTATGAAGAAAATTGAATCACGATAGTTGAGAGATAGAACCAGATTGCGGATAACACGGGAGCACAGTTCTTCAAAGATTCCAAAAGTGCACTTATCCCTGTAATCACATCACCATACAAACACAAGCAACCTATATAGGTCCCCCTACACTTAGGAGGTAAAATGGAAAGGGATAGATACTCGGGTTGCCTCCCGAGGAGCGCTTGTTTTTGATAACCAAGTCACGAGCCTGACTCGACCCAAAACTAGTTCATGGGAAACGTGGTGAGGGATGGAGTCATCTCAAGAGAGATGCCCTCACCAAACTACAACTTCACGCGCTGGCCATTCACCTTAAAATTGGGCCCATTTGGCTGAGAAAGCTCAATGGTGCCATAGGGAAAGACTTTGGCGATGGTGAATGGACCAGACCAGCGGCTCTTCAACTTGCCCGAGAAGATCTTCAACCGAGAGTTAAAAAGTAAGACTTGATCACCAACGTGGAACTCTCGGTTCTTAATTCTAGCATCATGGATGATCTTGGTCTTCTCTTTGTAGATCAATGAGTTCTCGTAAGCTTCATTCCTCAATTCATTAAGCTCGTTGAGTTGAATCTTGCGAAGATCACCGGCTTTGTTGATGTCGAAGTTAGCCCACTTCAAGGCCCAGTATGCCTTATGTTCCAGCTCGATAGGGAGGTGGCATGCTTTCCCGTACATAAGACGATAAGGTGTACAACCGATCGGCGTCTTATAGGCGGTACGGAAAGCCCACAAAGCATCATCTAACTTATCGGCCCACGCGGCATGATGCTCTCCCACAGTACGCTCCAAAATTCGCTTCAATCCACGGTTGGAAATCTCGGCTTGCCCATTGGTTTGGGGATGATAAGCGGTGGAAAGACGGTGATTGACACCATACTTAGCCATGACTCTTGCAAATTGATCATTGCAAAAATGAGTCCCGCGGTCACTGATTATAACACGAGGAACACCGAATCGAGCAAACAGTTGCTTCAAAAAGTTCACAACCACCCTCGCATCGTTCGTAGGGAGAACCTTAGCTTCAACCCATTTAGAAACGTAGTCAACGGCTACGAGGATGTACTTGTTCCCTTTAGATGATGGAAATGGCCCCATAAAGTCGATGCCCCATACGTCAAAGATTTCACACTCTTGGATGAAATTTTGAGGCATCTCATCTTTATGTGTGATCTTGCCTTGTCTTTGGCAAGTATCACAATGTTTAACCATGTCGTGAGCGTCACGATAAATGGTGGGCCAATAAAATCCAGAGTCGAATACTTTCTTCGCGGTGTAATTGGGACCAAAGTAACCACATGTGGGTCCTTTATGGCAAGCGTCAAGGATTTGTACCGCTGCCGGCCCATCAACACATCGACGAATGACAAGATCCGCACATTGTTTGAAGAGGTAAGGGTCGTCCCAGAAATAATGTTCAATGTCTTTAAAGAACTTTTTCTTTTGTTGGGACGTTAACCCTTCCTTGAGAATTCCACCCGCTAAGTAGTTTGCAATGTCCGCAAACCACGGGGTGTCATCGAGATTTGGATTGATAGACATTAAGGCCTCAAGGGGAAAAGAGTCAATGATCTCTTGATTCGGATGATCCCCTTGATAAGGATCCTCAAGTCTACTTAGCTGATCCGCGGCTAGGTTTTCGGCACCCTTCTTGTCACGAATTTCGATTTTAAATTCTTGAAGGAGCAAAACCCAACGAAGAAGTATTGGCTTAGAATCTTGCTTAGTCAACAAGTACTTCAACGCGGAATGATCGGTATACACGATGGTGGTAGAAAGGACAAGATAGGGGCGAAAATTTTCAAAAGCATACACTACAGCTAAAAGCTCTTTTTCGGTAGTGGTATAATGCAAATGAGCCCCCGTTATTGTCTTGCTAGCGTAATGGATTGGTTGGAAGTGTTTGTTCACTCTTTGGCCCAAAACCGCTCCAATAGCAAAGTCGCTAGCATCACACATCAACTCAAAAGGTAGCTCCCAATTAGGGGTAACCAAGACTGGTGCCTTAGTTAGCTTATCCTTAAGAAGATTGAAGGATTCAAGACACTCTTTGGAAAAGATAAAAGGAGTATCTTTTTCCAAGAGGTGGGTCATCGGGCGAGCGATTTTAGAAAAATCTTGGATGAATCGGCGATAGAAGCCCGCATGACCAAGGAAACTTCTCACACCCTTCACGGTTGAAGGTGGAGGTAATTTGGCTATGACATCCACTTTAGCACGGTCAACTTCAAGACCGGCTTTTGAGATTTTATGTCCTAGCACGATGCCTTCTTTTACCATGAAATGGCATTTTTCCCAATTTAGAACAAGGCGAGTGTCTTCACACCGCTTAAGCATACGTTCTAAATTGGCAAGGCAAGCAGAGAAAGAATCACCATAAACCGAGAAATCATCCATGAAGACTTCCATAGTTTCTTCAACCATGTCATGGAAGATAGCCATCATACACCTTTGAAATGTCCCAGGAGCATTGCATAAGCCGAAAGGCATTCTTTTGTAGGCAAATGTTTCGTAAGGACAACTGAATGTGGTTTTCTCTCGGTCTTTGGGATCGATGGGAATTTGAAAATACCCGAAGAAACCGTCTAAGAAGCAGTAATAGTCATTACTTGCTAGACGTTCAAGCATTTGATCCATGAAAGGAAGGGGAAAATGATCCTTTCTCGTAGCATCATTGAGTTTGCGATAGTCTATACAAACTCTCCACCCTGTAACGAGACGAGTAGGAATCAACTCGTTGTTTTCATTGGGCACAACAGTGATTCCGCCTTTCTTAGGCACACAATGGACGGAACTAACCCACGGTGAATCCGAGATAGGATAGATCATTCCCGCATCAAGAAGTTTGATAACCTCTTTTTTGATTACGTCATGGATCTTAGGATTCACCCTTCTTTGGCTTTGAATAGTGGGTTTAAATTCGTCCTCCATGAGAATTTTATGTGTGCAAAAGTCAGGATCAATTCCACGAATATCGAAGATTTTCCAAGCAATCGCTTTTTTGTGATTCTTCAGCACGGCGACAAGTCGGGATTTTTCTTCTTCTTTCAAGTCCTTAGCGATGATGACAGGTGACTTCTTGTTGTCTTCAAGGAAAACGTACTCGAGATGAGACGGTAAGTCCTTAAGTTCTAAATCCGAAGGATTTTTGATGGAAGGCGTAGTCAAATTCGGTTCATCGATAGAGATATCCTTAGGAGATGGTGGAGAAATATGGTCCTCATTGAGAAGTTTCTCAATGGTACGAATGTCTTCATCCCAATTGGAGGGAGAATCGTCATATTTTAAGTCCACATCTACCAAAGTCGCTTCAAATTCTTCCAAGATGAAATCACTTTCTCCAAATGGAGTTAGTGATGGAGCAATAGAGGCAACGGTCTCAACAGTGGGTAGAGAAGAAGAACCACTTTTACAAGCGTCTTTGAAATGTTCTTCACAAGCCTCATCAAGAACATCAATGAAATTGACACTCTCGTTTTCAGAAGGCTGCTTAGAAAGTTTACCCATGTTGAAGACGATTTTATCGTCACCAGCTCTCATGATTAATTCGCCAGCGGCTACATCAATGAGAGTGCGACCGGTCCTCAGGAATGGACGTCCAATGATTAATGGAACACGGGGGTCCATCTCGTAGTCAACGACAACAAAATCCGCCGGAAAGGTGAATTTGTCGACACCAACGAAGACATCTTCGGCTATCCCCACTGGATAAGCAACCGTACGATTAGCTAATTCCAAAGTCATTCGTGTGGGGACTAGCTCAGGGAGAGATAATTGCTTCCAAACACTTAATGGCATTAAGTTAATAATAGCACCTAGATCGACTAGGGCCATGCAATTCTCTACTCCCGGGAAGTTGTAAGGAATCAAGAAACGACCCGGATCACCAAGTTTGGTGGGTAATTTCCTTAAGAGCACTGCATAGCAATTCTCGTTAAGTTGGGTCGGAGCAATATCGAGAAGTTTCTCCTTATCACTGAGAAGATCTTTAAACATTTTAGCGTATTTGGGCATATGAGCGAGAGCCTCAGCAAAGGAGATATTGAAATTCAGTTGTTTAAACATTTTGAGAAAGTTAGAAACCTGAATATCATCCTTGTTCTTCAATTTCTCTTTCCTCAACCTTGAGGGATAAGGTATATTGGGTTGAGATGATGGCTTAGGAATGTAATTCTTACTCACATCCTTAGGTGGTGGAGGGGTAGAAGTAGAAGGTGGTGAAATTGGAGAAGTAGAAGTTCGAGGAATAGAAGATGGAGGGTTTGGAGAAGGAGACTCGTTTTCCTTTGTCACAATCCAACTTTCAGGCATTAAGATACGTTTCAAACGTGGATGATTATCATAGTAGATTCCATCGGTGTAGGTGTAGGAAGCTCGGGTTCCTTTAAACCTTTTCCACTACGAGTGGTGATTGCTTTTATCTCCCCTCTTGGATTAGCAACGGTGTTACTCGGAAGAAACTAGCCATCATGTTCCTTAAGTCATTCGTTTTACTTGCCAAAGTGTTTCGCATATCAGCTCGAAGATCATTCCCGTGCTTCACCATCTCTGCTTTCATGTTGGCCATTTCCTGCTGAAGATTTTGCACGATCACATCATTAGTCCTCATGTAGGTTTCAACATCTTGGTGTAATGCGGTGGGTTGGTTGGGAGGAGGAGCATGATAGGCGGGTGGTTGATAAGCAGGTTGTTGGTAAACTTGGTTGTTTCTTTGAGGTGGATATGGGTTTCTTTGGTTTTGATATGGAGTTGGAGCACGTGGTTGGTTTTGATTGTTGTGATTGAGGTTTTTTGGGTTTTGTGGGGGAAAACCGGGTGGTGAAAGAAAGTTGTTTGAGCGATAGCTGAGCAAATTGCAGTCACCTTGAGGACGTGCTTGATAGCCTCCCGTAGAATAGGTACCGTTGGCAGCATACACATTTTCTGAATTGTCGTGAGTCGAAGGACAATCGGTGTATGAGTGGGATCCCCCGCATATTTCACATGATTGAGTCAAAGCACTAGCTTGGGCAATGATAGCTTTGGTATTGTTGGCGGCTTGGAGAGCAAGTGATTCAACAAGCGAAGTAAGCTTATCAATTCTCTTGTCGCTCTCATTAGTGCTAGCACTAGCCACATTGGTCCGAACACTCTTGGTTTGCACTCTAGAATTGTTCTCAATAATATCCCAAGCGGCATTAGCAGACTTAACCAAAAGGTTACCCCCCGAGGCACTATTTAGTGAATCTTGGTCATTCATGCTTAAACCATTGTAAAAAGTATTAATTTATGTACTTTTGTTAAACCATGTTGTGGACACTTTCGTAAAAGTTCCTTAAAACGGTCCCAAGATTCACTAAATGTCTCACCGTACTTTTGTTCAAAAGTAATGATTTCATTCCGCAAAGTTGTAGTACGTGAGGGTGGGAAAAAGTAGTTGATGAATTTGGTCTCTAAATCCGTCCACGTAAGAATACTTTGTGGCGGTTTCTTATCAAGCCAATGCCGGGCTTGTCCCTCTAAGGAGAAAGGAAAAAGTTGCAAGCGAATTACCTCTTGTGAAACCCCATTATACTTAACCGTATTAGTGAGTTGAAGAAACCTCTTAATATGGTCATGAGGATCACCAATTGAACGCCCCAAGAATGGTTGAGCAGAGACCATTTGAATGAAGCCGGATTTGAGCTCAAAGTTGTTGGCTCCAATCGCGTGTATGAAAATAGCATCGTTGTTGCCCTCTACATGTGCTTGCAAAAGTTCGATCATTGGACGATTGTCCGGTAGAGGTTCATTGTTGTCATTATTCATGTTGGGTTGAGGTGGATTATTATTATTGTTGTGTACACCGGCCGTGTCTAAGTTATCGAGAGTCTCGGGCTCGGGATAAGACGTTGATCGAGTGTGCATACACCTGCAAAAGAAATAACAAAGCAGAAATATTTTTGGTTTTTTATATTTTTTTAATTTTTTTGTATTTTTTAGAAATTTTATATTTTTTAGGATTTTTGAAAATTTTAAAGCAAGGAAAATAACGTTCAAAGATGAACAGATCCCAAATATCAACGCGTCTCTCACTAAAAACCATTAATATTAACGAAAAGAGCCGGCAGCGGCGCCATTTAATACAAGGTTTTTAAGCTCGTATGAATGTTCGTAGAATCCGATCTTTTCGAATTGATTACCGATTAAAAGTGCGACTCAATTGTTCTTGGTGGAAAGTAAAAGGGGATTGGTTTTCTATTCTACTAAAAAGGATTAAATGCGTAAAGTGATAAAAATAAACTAAAAGCAGTTAATAAAAACAATATAAAATAAAGCTTGGATTGAATTAAAATTAAACAATAAAACAGCAACAGTAAAATACACTTTACTAGAAAAACAACTGATTCGGAATCTTACTGCTCATGCGGAATGACTAGCTCATCCGGAATAACCAAAAAGCCTTGATCCAGAATAACCAAAAAGCCTTGATTCGGAAAAGATGCTTGATCCGGAATAAAATTGCTCACTCGGAATAAATTGGTTTACTCGGAATAAATGTTATTCATCCGGAATAAAAGCTCATCCGGAATAATTTGTGTTCATGCGGAATAAATGAAAAACAGCTCATTCGGAATAATCTTGCTCATCCGGAATAATTGGTTTACTCGGAATATTGCTTCATGCGGAATAATCAAAACAAAAGGCTTCGTTCGGAATAATTGTGCTCATGCAGAATAAATCACTTCATCCGGAAAAACTTTGCTCATTCGGAAGCTGACTCGGAATAAATCGTTCATGCGGAATAAATACTCACCCGAAATGTTTACTTCATCCGGAATAAATGGTTTATCCGGAATAACAAGCTCATTCGGAATGTTGACTGGTACGGAATAAAGAAAGAAAAACCTTGGTTCGGAATGCAAAGCTCATGCGGAATAATTAATGAAAACACTTCATTCGGAATATTTTGCACTCATTCGGAATCTCGGAATGCTATGAATACGAAGAACAGTGGAATGACAACAGCACGAATTAAAACCAGAATCAACCAAAATATATCTTAAGGATTAAACCAAAATACCCACTAATGATTAACTAACAATAACAATCATTCTAAACCAATAAAAACACAAAACCCACTTACTTTTAAAGATCAAAATCAACCAAATCAAAACTTTAAAACTTTAAATCAACAAGAGAAAGAAGAACAAGTTTAAATCAAAGATGGTATTGAATGATTAAGGTTAAACAAACAAAAGGGAAGATTAAAAACTTACAAGATTTATGGATTCAACAAAAATGAAAAATCACCAACACCTTAATGGTGTTGGTTTCCTACGAAAATAAAGGAAGAAAAAACAGAAAATGAAAAGCTAGCTCCAAAAATGTGAAGGAGGGCTCTATTTATAGGCCTTGGACTTGGTTGGTGAGTGGGCTTTTCTCCTTTCTTTTCGTCTTCTCGTCTTTTCAGTAAAGTTGACGTTTTCGATTCTGATTCGGGATTTGTCGATGAATAAATTCAACTCGTCTTTTAATTTCTTCGTTTAATAGACTTGAGTTCTTCGACATATGTAAATCTTCCATCTTTGGTCCTTTTCTTCGATAAATCTTCAAATAGGCCCATTGACTTCAAATCTTTTGCATCTTTTGGACTATAGACTTCGTCTTTTCGTCTTTTTTTTGATAAAACCCGTGCAATCCCATGTTTTTTTCAATATTTATCCGGTTGGCTCTGAAAACAAAACAAACACACAAACCACGCATAATTCCAAACAAATGATATTAAATACGCGTTTTGGTCTCGTTTTAGCAAGAAATAAGTGGTAAAAGGATGGGTGTTTTCACACCTATCAAAGAACATTCCTTCTGAATCTGCTGAACAGTAGCATTGCCTCCAACTTGTCCCGCAGCATTTCCTCCCACTGGTTCATCAGTATTACCTGCAACCTGATTTGCAACATCCCTCCAACCTGACTAGTAGCATTCCTATTCTCAGTCTCTTGGTTCCTCGTAGCACGTTCAGCTTCCAGTGCTCTAGCAATAGCTTGCTCAATCATGGTATTAACAATAGCAGTTGTCAATTTAGGCGGCATGTTTTAGGAAACTAACCAAACAACAATTTAGTAAAGTCAGAAAAATGCCTCCCAACTCCTTCCTCCCTGTGATGACACAGAAGAAAAAGAACAAATAAGTATTCATATCAAGATAAGAAGAAGGATTTCTCTATCAAGATGTAACATGGATACTACTTGCACCAACAACACAGTCCACAATGAATCATTAACCAATTCACAAAAGAACTAATAAGACAAATCATAAGTCATGAAGGTAATTTGTATTGCTTTGGAAAATTTCCACAAAATTGTGACAAGTAATGTCACTACAACCCTTCATCACGTCAAACTTAAAGTCATTAAGTTTCATCATAAACTACAGTACCAGTCTACATAAGTTCTATTACAACAAGGCTAATAAAAACAACATAAAAGAACTAAACATCTGATCCCCGCAGCTTCTTGTACATCGGCTCATCATCACTGCTGCTATCATCTTCCTCAGAATCTTCCTCCGCTTTTTCCTTTCCCTTTCGACTTCCTCCTTCACTTGGCTTCACCAACACTTGAGCTTCAACCTGACTTGGCACATCACGAATCACTACACCTCGACTAGGAAAATATCTCATAGGCAAACCCCACACATTCAACCTTGCATTCCTTTCTTGCTCCTCACGTAACCTTTCAATTTTCCCACTCAAATTCAACACCATAGATCTTAACCTAACAACTTCATCCATTTCCCTTGCTCTAACATACTCTGATCTCTTCACACTACTAACAAACTTGTCAAACCTCTTCTCATTCTGCTCAAACCTCCTAATCACACGGGTTTCAACCAAATACCTTTCAAACAAGGATCTATCAAACTTCTTGAGAAACAAGAAAATATCATCATAAGACCTAGGACCTGGACAATAAACCTTAGATATGCCATCATGAATAGATCGAGCACTAACAGCACTACTTGACTCAACAGGAACATCACCCCTAGCAAATGCCATCCCAGGCAAATTGCTCAAATAAGCATCACAAGTAGGCGTCGAAGAACGTACAACAGGTCGCTGACTGTCCGGAACAGTCTGAGGCACAACATTAACCCTTGAAACATAACTACCTTGAATCACTTCAGGCTCGGTCTGTCCAACTGCAGTAGATGCAATTCCATCATCTAAATACTCATAAGGCTCCTCATCGTCACTAGCACCAAAGTTATCTACTTCCTCACCATCCAATACATTACTCATATCAATCCATCCATCCTCACGAGGTAAACCAACCATTTTCTACAATTATAAGGGTTCAAGGATACTTAAGGTCATTGTTAACAAACAAAAATTAGTATGCAATGCTTATGCAAATGTTATACGTAATCCATGCTATGCAACACAATGCAAATGGTGTTTATGTAATGCTCGCAAAAAAAATATAAATATGATACTGACAAGCACTCAGCGTACTTTCAATAATTCCAATACAGTATCGTAGTATTTACTTAATAAATACTTGGGATTCATTTCAATTATGAGGGATACATCTATAATACAAAACAAAACTAGAAGTGATCTTACCGGAGTGTTGTAGAGAAGTTGTGTACTTTTGAAGAATAAATACTTTCGACACCAAAGTTATAGTTTAGGACAATTTTCAAAATCGACCTAGTTCTCTATAACTTGTAGCTCTGATTACCAATCTCTAACACCCCCAATTTACATTGCGTAGCGGAAATACAAAATTGGGTGCTAGACACAAGCATCATCACACAAGGTATATTGAATGACTCAAAAGAGAGACGTTTACACATAAAATATAAACAACATTTTCATAATAGGTCTAAAACATAATTTCATCCCATATTGTACTAAAACGACACCAGAGTAAAGCGTTTAGTCCCCATGGATCTCGGCCAACAAACCAACAAGTTTAGTACAGTACACAAACATTTAACGAATTGTTCAACAGTAAAAGGATAGAAATAGTTTTTAGACCAACATTCTTCCAAAAGCCAGACCACAACCTCCACAGCAAAGCTCCGCCTTCCATCACTTCCTATTACCCGAAACACGTGCTAAAACGAGTCAACAATAATGTTGAGCGAGTCTATAGGTTTATCAAATCACATTTGAACATAAGAAGAAAATCAATCATAATCATTTATAGAATTGTCGTACACACAATCTATATTCAAGGCAAAACATTGTATTTAATCTCATGACACCGACCCCTTAACCAAATAGTCACCCACGCCAAATGCCAGCATGACTAGAATAAAACCATTGCCCCTCTAGGGTATCAGTTGCTAGAATACCACATTCTTATTCCCATAAATTATCCTTCTGATAACTAAGTTTTTACTAGGTTCAATTATTGTTCTCGGTATCTTAACGAATTGATCTTAGCTCTCTATGTGTGACTTAGTTGATCTTAGTGAAAAAAAGAATATTTTTGGGTGATTTTAAATTTAAATGCAAAGACTTAAAAGTAAAAGTGCTCTTAAAGTAATTCTAAGTCTAATTAAAATAAAGTGTGAGTATTTTAAAATGTAACTAAAATTAAAGGGCACTAAAGTAAAATGATGTAAACTTAAATCTATCTAAGGCAAACTTAAAGTGCAACTAAAACTAAGGCAAATAATCTAAAAGTGCAATTAAATAAAAGGCAAGTAAAATAAAGCTTGAAGATAAAAATTAAAGATAAAAGCTAATAAGAACCTGAATACAGCTCATTTGGAATAAACCTTAGTTTGGAATAATCACTCATCCTAAATGTCACCTTTGGTTGAAATGATTCTTCTTCACTTGGAATTTTACCAAAATCCTTGATCCGGAACGAACTTGTCTGAATATGTCACTTATCCAAAACAATCTTTCATTCGGAACTTGCTGATTCGGAATCTTGTAAATCTTGCCTTGGTTCGGAAGTTTTGGTCACCCCTTGATTCGGAACTTTCCGGATGAAGATCCTTGATTCGGAACTTTTGAAGTTCCGAATGAAGGCCCTTGGTTCGGAACTTCTGGAATTGGTTCGGAAGTTATTGATTCGGAAGGTTCCGAATGAAAAGTCTTGGTTCGAAAGTTTTGACTTCCGGATGAACAAGTTTGATTCGGAACTTGTAAAGTTCCGAATGAGCAACCTTGGTTCGGAAGTTTTGACTTCCGGATGAAGATCCTTGACTCGGAACTTTGGACTTCCGAATGAAGCCTTCTATCCTCTCCTTGGTTCGGAACTTTTTCTGGAAACACAGAAACAAAGCAAAACTTCTTCCGAAGAACAAGGAAACAGTAGCAGCAGGTATAATAACAATTTGGCCAAAATCAAACACACGTATGAATAAAATCAATAACGATTCAATGAAATAACATCAACAAGCAATTAAAAACATGAAATTAAACAACTTTTACCACAATAATCAAAAACCACTTTTGGATCAAAATAAAAGCATGAACATGAACATAAATACCACAAATCAAAGAATAAGAAAGGTAGATAAGAGATTGACAAGATAAAGTAAAGATTAACAATAATTAAAAGGAAACTTACTTGAAATTAAATGAATTTAAGGTGCAAGACGAGGTAATTAAATTGACAATTAATGTAAATGACAAGTATTTAAAATGGTGGAAGAGCTAATTGTCACACTTAGCCAACAAGAGTGAAATGATAACTAATCTAGTCTATTTATAGGGAAGACTAAAGCTTGCTTAGGAAGCTTCCTTAATTGCATACTTAGTCCCTCCTTCTTTAATCTTCTTTTTAATTGCAAGATTAGGTCCCTCCTTCTTTAAATCTTCATTAAATGTAGACTTAAAGGACTTTTGGCTTCGGGATTTCTTTGAACTCGTCTTTAAATTCTTCAATAAAATAGACTTGAATTCTTCGGCTTTTGATAAACTTCCGTCTTTTGACTTTTTCTTCGATAAATCTTCAGAATTGGTCGTGGACTTCCGTTCTTTTTGCACTTTTGACTTCTTGACTTCGTCTTTTATCCTTTTCTTCAATAAAAGTCCATAAATGCCCGTGAATGTCCGTGTTTTATCCATTTTTCACCTTTTCATCCTAAATCACAACAAAAACACAAACCACGCATAATTCCGACATAAAAGACATAAAATACACGTTTTGGTCCGGTTATTATTGTAGTTAAGTGGCAGAAAAGATGGGTGTTTACACACCTATCAAATCCCCTACACTTGACCATTGCAATGTCCTCATGCAATGCATTAGTTACAAAGCAAGATTACACTTCATCATAATCAATCCACGTTGGCCTTTATTAAAGAGATAGAAAATTAAAAACATACAAGATAAAGAAATCAAAAGCATACCTTGGGTTTTGAAAATGTTATGAATAATCATCATCCTCAAGTTTTCACTTTCTCCAAACCAAGCTTAAAAACGAGATCATTGTTATTATAAGTTAGTAAACTAACACGAACTCATGTGGCCCAATTACTCACTTAGACTCCCTTATTCCTACGGGTATCTCTTATATTTTATTGTTGTCTTGAATGATCACGAAGATGCATTGTTTGACTTATTTCGATAGTTATTTAGTCTGAAAATAAAGTGCACGATTTAATCAATAGTTAGCTAAAGGACCAAATCTTTTAAAACTGCTTCTCGGGATATCAGAAAGTTCATATCTTGGCATAACTTGGTTCGCGATTTGAGACCTTTCTCGGGCCGATATTTGGCAGCGACTTCATACTTCAAATCTTGAGAGACGTTCATGAAATAATGGTCTTCTCTTCATAATTGGAATTTCTTCACTTGAAATTTGAGAGATTCTTCACATATTGACCACGACTTCTTCATTTTTCTCCAATCTTTATTTTGGACTTTGATATACAACGATCCGCCTCCTTTTATGACTTGGATCTATTTATCCTCATACCTTGTTAGGGTCTTTTCGGATACTCTTCTCCATGACTTTTGGGGAGTTTTGCTTTACGTCGTGTGTCTCGATCCTTCATATTGATTTTCGATAAATGATTCTTCACATCACTTTGGATCTTTAGCAACAAAACATAGCCCTCATGCCTTGTTAGGGCCTTTTCGGACTCGCCAATCTTCGCGCCCCGCTTCATAAGTTATGCCTTGGCTATGAACTCTCGTCATTACCGAGCAACTTTTAAACGATCTGGGGCTAGAAGCTAAGTAACTTTTCAAATCGTACAACCTTATTTATTAGCAAATAAATTATTAGCAAGCGATGGGAGAATAGGCTCATAATTAACTCACATAAATTCATGAAAGAATACCGAACTTATAATTGACTCTATCATTTCTCGTTCTCCACAATTTAAAATCTCAAGTAATGGAACTCGTGGATACTTAGCCTATTAAATCAAAGTTTTGGGTTTTCGAGTCGCCTATAGGATCTTGCAAATTCTTAGACTCTTTCAAGTTTGGAAATCGCATTTTAAAATTCCCTTGATAAACGACTCTCTAGGATCAATTATAGGAACTTGCGAAAAGTTCTTGTTCTTAACTCGTGAAAGTTAAGACTTTCGCGTTTTATAGCTCCCTATATAAAAGCCTAGCAAAACTTGACTTAAACACGTTAAGGATACTAGCTAGAGTAAACTCGGATTGAGTCAAAAGATTCACAATGTTTGAAAATTAAAACCACTTATTCTAGCAAAGAAAGAAAATAACTATACAAAAAGGAAAAACTAATAGGCCAAAATAGATCAAAAATTTTGAAAAGTGTCGAAAAATTCATTTTCCGGTTAAAATGAGGACAAAAACAAGGAAAAGACCACTTAACTTCGATAGAAGTCCCCCCTACACTTAAGATAAACATTGTCCTCAATGTTTAAGCATGTGGGAGTAAGCTCCCCTACACTTAGGACATTGTGCACGTTGTTTAAATCTTGCTAAGGAAAAGACAACTAAAGGGATTCCTATTTTAATATTGAGAAAATATAAAATAGTGAATCGCAAAGAGTTTAGGATAGAACCGGGAAGAAGTAGAACACGGAATCACGGGTCGTCAAGAATCATCAAGAGTGGATCATTGAAGCTCGAATCCCTGATTAAGAAGTGAGGAGAGGAAATAGCAATCCAAAGGGTCCCCCCTACACTTATGGTAAAGAAAGCGGAAAGATATATACATGGGTTGCCTCCCAAGAAGCGCTTGGTTTTTGTTAACCGAGTCGTGAGCCTGACTCGACCTTGATCATCAACGGAAGTAGCATAAAACAAATCCACCAGGATCAAAGACATAGTTTTCATCCATCAATAAGCAAGAGCTTAAGGCGAACAAGGCAAGCCAAAAGAGAAATGGCAAGGTTCCCTTAAGCAGCGATGGAGCTCGGTGGAAGCAAAGTTGAAGTGGAGCAAGCATGTCTTCAAAATTTCCAAAGATATTTCCTTTTATTTCATCAGGTGGATACTGAGATGGCTTAAAGATTTCGATACCGGGATCGAACACCCTTTCCTTTAGGGGAAAATAGCACTCAGGCTCAGCCGAGTGTGAAGAAGATCCGCAAAGAAGCACAACCTCGTCCTCAGAAGTGGGACAAAGAGGTGTCAAATCATACGTGCAACGGATTTCGGTGTCGACCGGTTTCTTCTCCTTTGACAAAATGCTCTTCAAATCCAAAGTAGGATCAAGGCGATAATCTTCAAAATCCAAAGGAGGAGCATCACTCTCATGAGGGAAGTATGTGTTGAGAAATTCAGAGAAATCTTCCTCAAATGAATAATCGTCCAAAGTAGGATCGAGTGATGGTGGAGGATCTTCATCATGTGAAGAATCGCTCGATAGAGTATCAGCCTCATCGAAATCATCGAAAGTGGGCAGCTCAGGATACTCAGAAGTACAATCAAAATCATCCGAATCTGAGCTAGAATTATCATCTTCATAAGCATCAAAGACCGGTGGAGAATCAAAAATGGGAGAAGCGTCCAAAGTAGGGAGAGAATCATCCACATTATCTTCAAAGAGTGGATTATCAGTGGAAGACTCGAATAGAGGATTGTCATAGACGGTAAAGTCATCGAGCACATTTATCATATTTACTAATTCTCGGCCTCCAAAGGATCTACCTGTAAGCTTCCCCATTTTAAAAATTTTAGAATCATCCCCGACTCGTAAGATTAACTCGCCTTCGGCCACATCTATTAAAGCACGTCCGGTTCTCAAGAATGGCCGACCAAGTATTAGAGGAATACGAGCGTCCATTTCATAATCAACTACGACAAAATCGACCGGGAAGGTAAATGTGCCAACTTTGATAAACACGTCTTCGGCTATACCAACGGGGTAAGCGAGAGTGCGGTTTGCAAGTTCGAGAGTCATCTTTGTAGGAATGAGATCGGGCAATGATAGTGTTTTCCAAACACTGAGTGGCATAAGATTAATACTAGCCCCGAGATCAGCAAGGGCAGTAAATTCTTCAGTTTTGTTGAATAAGCAAGACAACACAAAACGACCGGGATCTCCAAGCTTTTCCGGAAGTTCTTTAAGAAGGACTGCAGAGCAGTTTTCATTTAAGCGTGTGTTGGCGAGTTCAAGCAACTTCTCCTTCTTGCTAAGCAAGTCCTTGAATGCTTTGACGAATTTCGGCATGTGGCAAAGTGCTTCAACAAGGCTAATGTTGATGGTCATTTTAGATAGCATATCCACATATTTCATTACATTACAGTCATTCTTGGTTAGCTCGTTGGTCTTGCCTATGCGAGAAGGGTATGGGATTCTGGGCTGATAAGGATTGGGTGGAGGTGTAGTTGGTGACGGTTGTGATGTTGAAGGGTCCTTCCGAGATACATCGTCATGACGAGGCGGAGACGGTAATGGTGCACTATTACTAGGTGTAGGAGGAGTAGAGATACATGGTGGTGGGGTAGATGATGGTGGTGGGGTCGGTGGATCGACAATGGTAAGTCCACTACGCGTAGTTATAGCACTCACATTAGCTCGCGGATTAGTGACGGTATTTGAAGGTAGAGAACCCGAAGAAGAAGAAGGTTGAGCTTCGGGCAAGAAACTAGCCAATAGATTCTTTAATTCAGTTGTTTGAGTGATGAAGGAGGATTGAAGGTTTTCACGAACCTCATTTCTGATGTCATTACCTTGCTTTAATATATCTCCTTTCAAATTAATAATCTGGCTCTGTAGATTCTTGATTTGCTCACCTTGAGTTCTCATGATTGTGTCAACATCGGGGTTAATGGGTGGGTGTTGTTGGGTGGGTGGTTGATAAGGGTTAGAAGCACGAGGTGGGATTTGGTTGCTTCTATTGTAGTTGTTGGCGGGATTTTGGTTTTGAGGAGAAAAACCGGGTGAAAGGTAATTGTTTGAACGGTAGCTCAGCAGATTTTTATCCCCTTGTTGTCTAGCTTGGTAATTTTCCGGTGAATAATTACCGTAAGCTGCATACACATTTTCCGGATTTCCTTGTGTCGAAGGACAATCGGTGTATGAGTGAGGACCGCCACATGTTTCACAAGGATTAGCAACCGCTTTAACTTGTTGTTGTTGTTGTTGATTTGAAGCGAGAAGCGTAATACTTTTGCTCATTTCAGCCATCATGCGGGTGAGTTCGGTCATCTCAGGGTTTGCTGAGGTAGAAGAAACATTGACTCTCGTGTTGTTTCTAGAAGAAGCAGAGGAATCCCAGTTCTTATGATGAGTAGTCATGTTCTCTATTAACTCTCTACACTCCTCGGGTCTCCTTTTCATGAATGTGCCACCGGCGGCTGCATTGATCGTATCACGATCTCGAAAAGTCAATCCGTTGTAGAAAGTATCGATCAAGGTGACCGGAAGCATGTTGTGGTTTGGACATCGGTCGATCAAGACATTATATCTCTCCCATGCATCAAAAAGAGATTCATCGGGATCTTGCATGAAACCGCTGATCTGATTGCGAAGGCTTGTGACCATGGATGGTGGAAAGTAGCGCGAAAGAAAGCGTTGAGTCATGTCATCCCAAGTGTGAATAGAATTCTTCGGGAGACGATCAAACCATTTCTCGGCATGATGCGATAAAGTATGCGGGAAGAGTTGTAGGCGGAGAACATCCATCGTGGCACCAGGCAACTTCATGCTTTGGGTGATTGTAATGAACTTGTCGAGGTGTTTGTTGGCATCATCATCCGGCAATCCTCTAAATGGGTTTGTTTGTACTTGCTGAATCATGTGGTGCTTCAACGAAAACTCAGGAGCGTTGATTTGCATCGGCGCAATCGGTCCTCCTCGTCCAAACATTGTTGGTTGACAAAGTTCCTCCATGGTCCGAAGATCGGGCTGTGGAGGAGCATTGTTGTTATTGTTATTATTGTTGAGGTGCGGTAGTTGATTATTGTTGTTAACACCTGACATATCTAAATCTTCTTGAGGCTCGGGCTCTTGATAGTTAGAAGATCTAGTACGCATACACCTGAAAATGTAAAAGAAAAAGAAACCAAACGCAAAGGCAATATATATACACAATAAAGATAAAATCTTTTTGGATTTTTGAAATTTTTAATTTTTATGGTTTTTTATCAGTTTTCAATTTTTATGATTTTTGAATTTTTATACAAGAAAAATAACGCTCACAAGTGAACGGATCCCAAAAAGCAACGTGTCTAGCACAGAAAACTGTTGATCTTAACGTAAAGAGCCGGCAGCGGCGCCATTTGATAACTAAGTTTTTACTAGGTTCAATTATTGTTCTCGGTATCTTAACGAATTGATCTTAGCTCTCTATGTGTGACTTAGTTGATCTTAGTGAAAAAAAGAATATTTTTGGGTGATTTTAAATTTAAATGCAAAGACTTAAAAGTAAAAGTGCTCTTAAAGTAATTCTAAGTCTAATTAAAATAAAGTGTGAGTATTTTAAAACGTAACTAAAATTAAAGGGCACTAAAGTAAAATGATGTAAACTTAAATCTATCTAAGGCAAACTTAAAGTGCAACTAAAACTAAGGCAAATAATCTAAAAGTGCAATTAAATAAAAGGCAAGTAAAATAAAGCTTGAAGATAAAAATTAAAGATAAAAGCTAATAAGAACCTGAATACAGCTCATTTGGAATAAACCTTAGTTTGGAATAATCACTCATCCTAAATGTCACCTTTGGTTGAAATGATTCTTCTTCACTTGGAATTTTACCAAAATCCTTGATCCGGAACGAACTTGTCTGAATATGTCACTTATCCAAAACAATCTTTCATTCGGAACTTGCTGATTCGGAATCTTGTAAATCTTGCCTTGGTTCGGAAGTTTTGGTCACCCCTTGATTCGGAACTTTCCGGATGAAGATCCTTGATTCGGAACTTTTGAAGTTCCGAATGAAGGCCCTTGGTTCGGAACTTCTGGAATTGGTTCGGAAGTTATTGATTCGGAAGGTTCCGAATGAAAAGTCTTGGTTCGGAAGTTTTGACTTCCGGATGAACAAGTTTGATTCGGAACTTGTAAAGTTCCGAATGAGCAACCTTGGTTCGGAAGTTTTGACTTCCGGATGAAGATCCTTGACTCGGAACTTTGGACTTCCGAATGAAGCCTTCTATCCTCTCCTTGGTTCGGAACTTTTTCTGGAAACACAGAAACAAAGCAAAACTTCTTCCGAAGAACAAGGAAACAGTAGCAGCAGGTATAATAACAATTTGGCCAAAATCAAACACACGTATGAATAAAATCAATAACGATTCAATGAAATAACATCAACAAGCAATTAAAAACATGAAATTAAACAACTTTTACCACAATAATCAAAAACCACTTTTGGATCAAAATAAAAGCATGAACATGAACATAAATACCACAAATCAAAGAATAAGAAAGGTAGATAAGAGATTGACAAGATAAAGTAAAGATTAACAATAATTAAAAGGAAACTTACTTGAAATTAAATGAATTTAAGGTGCAAGACGAGGTAATTAAATTGACAATTAATGTAAATGACAAGTATTTAAAATAGTGGAAGAGCTAATTGTCACACTTAGCCAACAAGAGTGAAATGATAACTAATCTAGTCTATTTATAGGGAAGACTAAAGCTTGCTTAGGAAGCTTCCTTAATTGCATACTTAGTCCCTCCTTCTTTAATCTTCTTTTTAATTGCAAGATTAGGTCCCTCCTTCTTTAAATCTTCATTAAATGTAGACTTAAAGGACTTTTGGCTTCGGGATTTCTTTGAACTCGTCTTTAAATTCTTCAATAAAATAGACTTGAATTCTTCGGCTTTTGATAAACTTCCGTCTTTTGACTTTTTCTTCGATAAATCTTCAGAATTGGTCGTGGACTTCCGTTCTTTTTGCACTTTTGACTTCTTGACTTCGTCTTTTATCCTTTTCTTCAATAAAAGTCCATAAATGCCCGTGAATGTCCGTGTTTTATCCATTTTTCACCTTTTCATCCTAAATCACAACAAAAACACAAACCACGCATAATTCCGACATAAAAGACATAAAATACACGTTTTGGTCCGGTTATTATTGTAGTTAAGTGGCAGAAAAGATGGGTGTTTACACACCTATCACCTTCCCAGAGGTTACTCAACGTAATGCCCTGGTCTCAGATAGGGTGGTCAACCCAATAGTACTATCATTAGAATAAGCGGCTATTCCCGACTCACAACATCAAGTCAGAATCTAGTTAACGGCTCATGAATTTAGGGTCTTTAGCAACAAGGTACTCAATACAATGTAAACAACTTAGGCAACATTCGGGTCCAACAATTACTCATGACTTGTGTTCATTTATTCTCAAATAGCATGTGTCCCCCTCGCGGGTAATAAAACATTTAGTAACTAGCATAAAGAGCGAGGCTACAGACACACCTTAGTATAAGAGATCTAGCGAGATGATCGTCGATGATAGAGGATGCCTTTCAAACACGAGAACCACTACCTATCAAATAAGGCGCGTTCATTAATAATGACTCGAGAAATAAATCATACATAACAATGTCAAACTCAAACTCATAAAATCACGATAAACTACATGTATTAGCTTATTTACCCCTTTTAGACTCGTCAAACGTTCATGAAACGACTCGAGAAACTAACTTACTATATATAGAAAGCCCTCCAACAATTTTATCAAATGAAATTACTTTTAAAGTCCTTTACCCGACTCATCTTTAAACTACAAAATCCGGACAGATTTACGTTAATAATTCATACAACCGTTTTAACTTCTTTAAACGACTCTGTTTACAAAACCGACACTTGGGTTTTAAAATAAACTCACCCTCTAGGGTTTACACATCATTATCAGTATGTGAGTCCTTTCAAAACTTCAATTTATATTCCCCGAGATTCGATCCAAATATCGACAACAACTATATGTAGTGCCGATACTCGTCTCCCGGTACACGAATAATCAAAACATCATAACTCCGCGCTCGTTTGGAGCTAGAAGCTCTATTTTATATCAAATCGAAGCTAATCGAATGCTCTACAACCCTAGGCAATTAGTTAAACCATTATCACAACATAAAATTCTCAAAAATACAGTTTACCTACTGTTGTAAAATACCTTTCAAAAACTTGTATAACATCATATTTTTAGCCAAAACCAACCATAGATATGATCATCCCATAACCCTGACACTAACATATATAAATTATAACATTAGAATCATCATTAAAATCAAAACCTTTAAATCAAAATCAAGTTTTTAACAAAACTTTTAGCAAGAACATCATTGATCATTCCAAAAATGACATGCATGAGCATAATTCTCACCTACCAACTTGAAAAAAATAAAACTTTTTGCATGTACATAAATTTTATACCAAAATGATCTCTTTAAAAAATTAGAGATGGGACTTATGTTGTTTTTGCTTAGATCATGGTAGAAATAGAGTAAAAATTGAACAAAGTGGGTGTTTTGGTTGTGTAGGGGGTCACGACAAGATGAGAAAAAAGAAGAGAGAGAGAGAGAGAAAAGATTTTGTGTGTGTACATTATGTGTGTTGTGTGAATTTTTTTGGCTTTTATATAGTCGTTGAGGGACCAATGTTGTAATTTTGCAATAGTTATGGCTCAAAATGAAAATAGTTAGCTAAAAAGCGGAAAATAACTATTACTCAATTTTGAAAATATTTACGGGGCTTGGGTTTCATAAAGATACTTTTAAAATTTTAAAACGTACCTCAAATATAATAATATCGACTGCTGACTCGACTTAACACGTCATTTAAAAAGAATAATCAAAAATGACAAACATCGAACAACCGACAATAAAACGTAAAATATGTTGCATCCATTGACATCACGCTTGCTAATACTCCTTATACTTATTAAATATAAAATATAATCCTTCCAACATCGGTTTAAACTTAAACCTCCAAAAATAAATATTATTCAAACTCATCAAAAAAAATTTCAATTATAATCGTAAAATAAGATTAAGCAATGACCTCGGTTTCGGGTTATCATAGTTTAGGCATCCGTAGTGGTATGATTGTGATGACACGTTTAACAAATATGATTATGATAAATAGATGTATAATCCAATCTATTGTTTTCAAAAGCTTTAATCTTCGTCAAGACTTTGGTTAAAGAAAACAAGCATTAGACTGAATCACTCAATTCAAGACTTAATCCAATTTCAACACATTCGATTCACGTTCGTTTCAAGAATTTGCTAACACTTATAATTATGTTTCTTGATAATCAAAACTTATTAAGAAATGATCAATACAAAAGATAGCCAATCACAGACAACCCGGCTATGACTTGTTGATAGAAAATAACCCTTTTGACCTATGAAATCTTTACCAACAAATTAAGTTTTGATAACACATGAAACATAAGTACTAATGGTTCAAAGGAAAGCTTTACATTGAGATAAACATAAATCACAATCACAACCACCACTTCATACCACAAACATCATCCTACCAAGTGTAGAATGAGATTTAGCTACTCATAGAAAATAATGAAATAAACATTGAAATAATAGTCTTATAAGTCATAATCAAGAGCCTTACAAAGTGGAAATATGTTGCTAATGATTAGGGTAATGATCCCTAAGAGTTTCTTGATGTTAACTTTGCTTTTCGGACTCCAAAAGTGACTTTTCTTGCACCACCTTGCTCAAATCCGGGAATGGAGGTTTGGACAAGGTTGAGAGAGTTATTTTGTGGTTATGAAATATATTATGAGATGATATCAAAAGGTATTTGAAAGGCATATGTTACATGACCCTAAGGGTTTATTTATAAGCAAAATTGAAGGCATGGAGTTAATGCATGGCTTGGAGTCAAAGACAAATGCTTGGAGCCAAAGGAAGTCTAGAACTTTCTTGTATGATCTTGTGTGTTCTTCCATGAGCTTGCATGAATGTAGAAAGAAATTCTGCCTACACAAATGTGGGTGGCAACTTGAATCCTGCTGGTGGCAACTTGGATGAGTTTTGTTGGTGGCGACTTCATTTCTGTTGGTGGCAACTTCATGCTGAGTGACTTGTATGCTCCTTGGAAATACTTGTTCTTGCACCCGAAATTGATCATTAAAGGCTTGTAACTTGTACACGGGTCTTGAACTTGACTAGGTTTCTTCGTACTCGTACTAATCTCCATATTTGCGTTGTTTTACATTTTATTCCTACAATTTGCTACACAAAGACTTGCAAACACAATTGGGCACAAATATGCACAAACGTATCATAGATATAACCAATATACATGTACAAAAGTACGGATAACGCTCCCAAAAACATGTTGGATTTGGGCGTTATCAAAGACGAAGAACCGAAAAATCTCCTTCCGTGATGATGTAGGTTTTCTCGTCTTCTCTTTTGAGTATGATCTCTACTAAGTGTTGATAACCGAGCTTGGGTTCAATCTTCACTCATAGAATGCTTCTAATTTGGATCTGAAAGACGACTTGAGGACCTGATTTGAACCTACATGCATAGTTGTGAGCTCGTCGTAATGTTTCATCCCAATGTGATGAACCAAATTCGGCATAGTGATCATATTGAGGAACTATTTGTGGTATCCAAAGACGATTAACCTTTTTCTCAATCCATGGTATTGACCCCTAGTTTGCAGATTTGACCAAGGTTAATGAAGTCACATACTTGTTTTCTCCATTGATCAAGTAATCAAGGTCAAGGCTTACAAAGAAATCGAGTGTGATTTGAGAATCATCTTCTACATCTTCTGTTGTCGGGAGAGGAGCTTTTCCATTTTTTTGAACTCATTCTTTCTGAGGAGTGTTCATTGCTTTCAAAAGCTCATTATCATTGTACTCACATTCCAATATGCTGATCTTGGAGTTGGCAAGGAAGTTGGGATCTTTGAGTTCTCTCACAACCATAGCATGGGTTATGTTATCATTCCCATAGTTGTAAACTAAGTAGCCAGAGAAGTCGATGGGATTGCTGATGAGTTGGGAGAAATCACGTTCGTCCTTTTTTTGTGAATGGACGAATGGCAGCAGCTTTCGTGACCCAAGGTTGCTCGGGTGCATTTTCATCTACGGTGAGTGTACAAACCCATGTCAGAGCACTTGATTCTGGAATGTAAAGAACTCGTTCAGATTCTAGAACAGCAGGTACTGGTTCAACATGTATTGGTTCAGTGTCTGGAATATCCGGTACTGGTTCAGATTCTGGAGTATCAGGTACGGGCTGGTCAGGTTTCGGGAGGTGTTGTTCTGGTACGTGTGATGTATATGTGGTAGCTGGGGCAGATGGAACTGGAACGGATGAAGCTGCTGTAGTAGCATTAATATCATGAAGTATTTTGGTGCATTTTCCCTGTTGAGGTGTCTCTGCTTGTTGAAGTGTCTCGGCTACTGGAGTGGTTTGATCTTTGGTAACATCATCCTTTTTAGATTTGTCACCTTTTCTTGAAGTGTTTTATCATCATTAGCAGCATCATTGACATCGTCATCAATAACATCATCATCCGACTTATCTTTGTCTATGTTATCATCATCCGCTTCTTCATCTTCATCCTTTTTCTCTTCATCATCGTCCTATGTCTCATCCTCATTACTTTCATCCATACTTTCATCATTGGTGTGTTTCTCATCATCGTCACCGCCGTCATCGTCGTCACCGTCATCATCACCGTTATCGTCACCGTCATCGTCATCGTCTTCATCATCATTATCATCGGAGGATTCATTAGGTTTGTCAGATTCACCCTCTTCTTCATCTTCTTCATCTTTTTGTAGACTGTTGTATGGGAAGACGGTGCCACGCTTTACAAATATATCGGTGTCTTTATCCATAGCCGTCTTGAGAGCCTTGTGAAGTGCTTTTTGAGTTGGCGTTTGGTTGCAAGTCCCGATTTGAACCATACGAGCATGTAATAACTTCTTCAACTCATAGTCTGTAAGTCTTTGAGCGATATTATAGTCTGACTTTGGAGTTTTAGAAGACTAGATCATTAACTTACTGGCAGCAAGCTCCTTCATCTCATCTCGCATTGCCGGGAGTGCCTTGTTTAGATATTCTTGCACTTTATCATCTATTGATTCAAGGAAAGTTTGATTTAACTTTTCCAGATTCCTTTTCTGCTCTTTGTACTTCTGTTTCTTCTCCTTCAGGCAATCTTGTGTCTTTTGCATTTCAGCCAGCTTATCTTCTTGATCTTTCTTGGTTGACTCTTCGACTTGTTGACGATGAGCTAATTCTTCTCTGACTCGAGCGAGTTCCTTTTCATGAGCTTTCCTTGATGACTCTAACTCCTCTTTGACTTTAGTAATCTCGTCTTCTTGAACTTTCAACCGTTGTTCTATGCTTATCATGAAATCTGTATTGACAGGTGGAGGTGACGGCAAAGGTACTAGTTGTGTCGTGTGTGAGGGAGCAGATGTCATAATAGTACTGAAGATAGGAGATGAGATAGCTTGAGTTGAGTTGGGGGATCGGTGCTTGTGGCTTCTTTAGTATCTACATTTGCTGATGCAAATTCTGTCGACCCAGAAGTAGACATGGCGATGTCCATATCACTATTCAACCCTGCGTTGATTTGTTTATTTGCATGATAATCAGCATCTCTTTCACCTTGGTTTGACTCATCAGCAGGAGTTTGAGTGTGAATGAATTCATCAGGTTGTCCAAATTCATCAATGTCATCAGGCAGTTCGCTTGCTTTTGACACCAACCCTGAACCACTGCCAGCCACTTCTTTCTTGCTTCTCTTGTATGCAAACTTCAGTTGGCACTTTTCAGTGATGAGGGGTTTTTCTTATTCTTCTTCATCTTTAAGAGACGACTTCTTTCCCTTATACTTTGCTGTGTCACGTTTAGCAACACTTTTCGTTCTTTTGGGCATCGGGTTAGGTGAAACATCCTCTTCTGTTGGTTCACTTTGCTTTTGTTTGCTTTTTGGTTTTGGTGAAGAAAATTATCAAGAAGCAACTCGTTCTTTTTGTGCTTCCACTTCTTGCAAGACTTTCTTGTATGCAACACTTGTCTTGATTGCGTCATTCAGCATGTTATCGGGAACCGAAGCTTGAATCCCTGTATAGACATCCTTTTGTCCATCTGGTTTCATGTGCTCCAATACATCATCGTCATCTTCTGTATGATGGAAGAATCCTCCACGTTTATCGATTTTTTTATCTTCTTGCATGAAGTGATTGATGATAAGCTTCGTAAGTCGTTGAAATGGAAAATATGCAGACTTCTTCTTTTTGTTTTCGAAAAGTTGATACTTAAACTCATCCCATAGTTAAGAAGAGAAGTTTAAGTTCTGACACTTGTAAACTCGCCAAAAGATGCATGCCTGAGGAAAGCTTAGAGAGTCAGAGCCACTAGCTTTTGTAGTAACACATCGGATGATTATATTGAATATGGCCTTCCGTGGTTGTCCCAAACTAGCTGTGGTGAATTGCGACAAATTTCGTAATTCTTCACCGTAACCTAAAGATTGAAGTAGTTCGACGAGTTGACCCTTAGTTGGGTTTTGAACATACTTTTCCCCTTGAGCTAGAGGAGTAAATCCAAAGATCTGACGGAAGTGAGCAATGGAGACTATCTTTTTCTGTCCGTTGATAGTGAATGACATCTTTTTCTCTGATAAGACCTTCTTGGATTCCTAAAATTCATGCATGTAAACTTTTAGTACTAATGCAGTAGCCCTCAATGCTGTTTTGATTGGTGATAAATCAAGTATTTCGATAGCCACTTTGAATGCATGCTGTGATTGAATGAAGTCTTCCCTTAGTCTGAGATTATTCGGTGCAAATTTAAGACACTTGTCTTGTGGAACAAGTGTAAGGTCGGCTTCTCGTTGTTGATCCTTGGTGAGAGACATGTTTTTTGCTTAAGATGAAACATACAAGGTTGATACAGACATAACTATATATATATATATATATATATATATATATATATATATATATATATATATATATATATATATATATATATATATATATATATATATATATATATATATATATATATATATATATATATATATATATATATATATATATATATATATATATATATATATATATATATATATATATATATATATATATATATCATAATATGTATAGCCCTAAGCATGACAAACATATCACAACATACCAAACAATCACACAATATCAGACAACTAGCATTTAACTCACAAGTAACTTAAGGTATAATCACACAAGACCAAGTATTTGAATGAATATTCCAAAACAATTTCCGAATAAATTTTCCAAAAATATTTTCTCAATAACTCTCAAAAACATTTTCTCAATAAATTCTCAAAAACATTTTCTCAATAATTTTTCAAAAACATTTTCTCAATACATTCTCAAAAAACATTTTCTCAATAAATTTTCAAAAACATTTTCTCAATAATTTTTCAAAAACATTTTCTCAATAAACTTCATTCTTATTTTTGGAATAATAATAAAAATTATTTTTGGAATAATTATTCAAAAAACTATTTTCGGAATATTCAGCTCAGTATTTTTGGAATAATCCTCTCTGCATTTTCGGAATATTTGTGCTCAGTATTTTCGGAATAATCCTCTCTGCATTTTCGGAATATTTGTGCTCAGTATATTCGGAATAATCCTCTCTGCATTTTTGGAATATTTTTGCTCGGTCTTTTCGCAATCATTTTTGTTAATATTTTTGGAATCCTCGACGTTAGCATTTTTGGAACGATATTTGAATTATGTTCGGAATAAATTTCATATCTATTTTTGGAATACCTTGCTCTTCTATTTTCGCAATCAGTCTAAATTTTATTTTCGGAATACATTCCCTTTTATTACAAACCATTTTCGGAATTATATTTGAATTATTTTCGGAATAAGTTTCATACCATTTCGCAATAATTCAAAGAGTCATTTTCGCAATCCTTGTGTTATTATTATTTTCGGAATAATCCTGCTCGGAATCAATTCATGGATCTTATTTTCGCAATAACCTCTTGTGTTCGTTTTCGGAATCCTTTCTATTTGGCAGTTAAGGTACAAAACGATTATCTAAGCCTAATTCAAGTCGGGAACCAATTCTAAGCAAGACTAAGGCACAATCCAATCTCTCTAACCACTAAACGAACAAAACCCACTTATTCATTAAACTTTTCAACCCATAAACATCTATAAAACCCTAATCGAATTGATTTTTTTTCAATTGATAAACAAGAAAAAGCTAACTGAAACAATTGGGTTTGTTTGGTTAATAGTGTAAATAAGATTAACATGAATACCTTGAGTGGATTTGCAGAAAAGATTGAAGATTCGAAGGTTTAGATGAGTTTTATCTATGGCGGCAGGTTTTGTGTTGGTGTGTATCAATGGAACGAGAAAAACAAGGGAGGGGGCGGCTTATGTTTTTAATTAGGTCAAACTTTCACCAATTTCCAACTAATACCCTCCTTCTTTTATCTTATGTTAATTTTAAGTTAACATTTTTTCTTTTAACCCCCATTCATAAACCCTATACCTCAAAACCCGTTAATTATTTTGCAACGAAGATGCCTAAACCCGAATCACATAAATCACGAAAAACACGATGATCACAAACAAAGGATGATACAACATTAAGCATTTAACCGATTAGTTTTCTGAAAGACTTTTTTGAAGACTATTATAAGATGAAGACGATTTGATATTTTCTCCCCCTTAAACAATGACCCGCTTTCTACTTAAAGAGCTGTAGTCATTGTTTAAAGAGTCAAATACGAAGAAAAACATTTTCCTTTTAATGTTTGATAAACGGTTCCGGTGGCAATAAGATTTCTCTTATTTTTACAAATAAATGCACTGGAGCGTACAAAAATTTGTGTTAGACCAAGTTATTAAGTAAACTTGATCTCTTGTATGGTTTTAAAGTAAACCATACCCGAGAAAATTAATTCTCGTTATGAGCCAATGTTTTCCAAAGAAATACGTGACTTTAACGCGAAAAATGGGTTGCAGACTGAAATAACTACAAGCCATATGGGCATGTTTTAAAATATGTACAACTTTTATACGAACTCTATTTATGGCGTCGTATCAATGTTAATCGACATTTCTAAAGCCGTAAATATTATCGTACTGAAAGACATGCCCGTTTAAAATGAAAAAATATTTTTGGATTTTCTTGATTTTATATTTTTTATGGTTTTTGTATGTTTTATATTTTTTACATTTCTTTTTGGTGGTATAAATATATACAATATATGCATGATCACGATAAAAGGATACTCGAGAATAGTTTACCACCACTATTCTGCAGTTTATTCTGCCAACTCCTGAAGAGTCGCCGGTGAGAATGATTTCATACCAAGCTTGTCGATCAAAAACTCGACGCGTCCTCGATATAAATCCTTTGTAAACATATCCGCCAACTGATACTCAATGTTGATAAAATACAGCTCGATTACTCCGTTCTCCACTTGCTCTTTGATAAAATGGTAGCGTATGTCAATATGCTTCGCCCCGGGAGTGTTGAACGTAGTTGCAGCAAAGGGAAATGGCGCTTTTGTTGTCGCAATACATTGGTATTTTGTTAAATCCAAGACCGTAGTCAGTTAATTATGATCTTATCCAAAGAACTTGAGGACAACAACTGGACATGGCAATGTATTCAGCCTCCGTACTTGATATCGCAACGCTTTTCTGCCTTTTGGATGCCCAACTAATCAATCTATCTCCAAGTAGTTGCACACTTCCAGATGTGCTACGTCTAGTATCTTGACACCCAGCGTGATCCGCATCTGCATATGATATTAGTGCAATAGGAGAGTCCTTCGGATACCATAGACCACGATGAAGTGTTCCTTTAAGGTACCGAAATATCCTTTTCACAACATGTAAGTGCTTTTTGGTAGGTCGAGCCTGATACCGGGCACACATGCATATAACAAGTTGTAAATCAGGCCTGCTAGCAGTCAGATAGAGAAGGGTGCCGATCATTCTATGGTAAAGTTTCAGATCGATAGCAATCCCATCCCTATCCTCATCTAACTTGGATCTCTCCACCATTGGAGTATCCACAGTGTCACAGTTTTCAAAATGATACCTTTTCAAAGATTCAAGAGCATAATTGGATTGATTGATGAAGATGCCTCTGGGATTCTGAGAAATTTTTAACCCTAAGAAAAATGAGATTTTTCCCATCATCGACATCTTAAAGCGTGTGGACATGATTTTCTCAAAAAGGTCAGACAATTCTTGGGTAGTGGCAGCAAATATTATATCGTCAACGTAATTTTATACCAGTATCATGTCGTTGCCTTTCTTGAGAATGAACAATGTCGGGTCCACTTTGCCTTTGGAGAAGCCTTCCGAGATGAGATATGACGATAGGAGATCGTACCACGCGCGTGGAGCTTGTTTCAACCCATAAAGAGACTTCTTGAGCTTGTACACATGATTAGGATACTCCGAGTTCACAAATCTGTTGATCCCAAACTTAGATCGATTTAGCTTGTGTAAACGAGAATAAATCAAGTTAAACACTTAGATAAACTTTGTTGTATATGAAACAATTTAAGTATTATGCGGAATTAATACTTAAACAAGAACACACAAACAAGATAAACCAAACTTTCACTTTGATTGATTAATCGACCTTGCGTACAATGAAAGTGTGAAAAACATATATTGAACTAAACCTAAAGGCCTCCTTTTATAGATTAAGGAACCTTGTACAAGAGTCTACGTATCAGCTATTTTAGGTAAAGATAAACATAAGAAATACATTGTTGATCATATCTTTACTAGAAACATAAAACATGTAGACTAAGTATCCTGTCAGTGCTTGACTTCTTTTTATCAACGCTTGACTTATTCCTGTCAACGCTTGTCATGACAACGCTTGATTTCTTCCTATCAACGTCCAATTTCCTTTTGTCAGCGTCTAAGTGTCTTGGCTTCATTTTATTCCCAACAATCCTCCCTAAACTTGATATCTACTCTAGTAATCAAGTTTCCGAATAAAAACTAAGAACAAGGAGGATTCTTACAAATTTTATTAAGTTGGAAATAAATATATCTAATCAAATCTTTGCCAACGTCACTTGTATAATCCATCTCTAGCTGTGTTGACACCATTTTCTTTAAAACTTCTTTGGACATAGGATATTCAGCATCCACAAGAAGATACTCAGAAAACTTTGTAGTACTAAAGTGATACACACCAGCTGCTGAATGTAAACGCCATTGAAGTCCACTGATATCATCAAAATCCTTCCAAACTGGATCTTCTTCATCTGGTGCACACATTCTCTTGAATGTGGACCAAATCTTTATTCCATTGACTGAAGTAGGTGCTTCAGTCTCATACTTGGCCTGCATCAACCTCCAAAGGTTTGCCAAGTCTTCCCTATCCAGGCTTGCAAACAAAGACATAAGAGTAGTGAAAGTATGTACCTTCTTCCCATATCTGCTAATCATCCAAAACCCACTTGCATCTTCCTCATAGTGAACTATAGGGTTTCTGGAATCATGAGGTAACACCTCTACTATATGTGAAGCTTCCAAGGGTGATAGCTTAATACTCCTTCTAATAACATCTTCACTAGGATTCACTCTATCCATGTTTTCTGGGAACTCAAGTGGAACTCCCTTCTTCAATGGTCTTGGTGTAACCAAAGCCTGTTGGATCTGCATCTCTTCTGCAAGTTCTTCCTTTCTTTCATCTGAAAGAAGCCTGATAGTGTTCTGCTCTTGAACACTTGCCCATTTAGGATAAGCCTTTTATTCCAAATCATCAAAAGACAATCCTTGCAACTTCCTAAAATTCCAACCTATTTGATGACATCTGAGCAACATGTTGTAGAGCTCCCTTCTATCCTTCTTAGTCTGTGAAAGAACTTTGCTAGCTTTATACTTCAGAATCACCTTGCAATCCCTTTGAACTCTTAGTAGAATCTCCAAACCCCAAATTTAATATGATAAAGTCATGTCTGGATTCTCCATTACCTTATTCTCCCATGCAAAGTACATCTGAACAACTTTAGGCATCTCATAATCCACCTGATTCTTCAACTCTGTAATCTTTTCCTTTGCCAACTCATCACCATAATCAAGCCTCTCTGGTTCTTCAATAATCATTACACTTGAATTTGTACTCTCATCACCACTGCTTTCCTTACTCTCAATAGCAGTCTCCTTCATCCTATCTTCTTTCTCAAGTTGTGCAGCCAACATTGAATCAAACTTTACTTGGGTTGAATCCTTGGGAACTAATGTTTCTACCATAATACCTTTACCTTTATCTGATATATATCAATGGTGGGTAAAGATGATGATGGTACCTGTGTAGACACATCCTTGATGATAGTTGATGACTGGGATACATCAACCATACTGCAGGTCTATCAACGTCCAAAACCTGTGTGTCAACGCCTAACTTACTCTTGTCAGCGCTTGGCTTAGAAACCTGTTCCAGCATCTCCAAAAACGAAATCTTTATTGGAGTTGCCAATGAAACATCAATAACTGGCCTCTCTTTCAAGCTGGTCAAAGCTTCAGCCATCTCCACACCAATAGAACCACCTGAGCCTTTGTCACTTAAATTAAATGGCTCAGTAGCTTCCTCCCCTTTGTAATAATCCTCCCCTAAAGAAAGGACTCTTGTCTGCCTTCTCCTAGTTTCAGCAGCTTCCAAAACAACAATACTCTCCCTCAATTTCTTGAGTCAAGGCCTTATGTAGAGACAGTATGTACAAGGTCTTCATTTTGCTTTTGCAAGCTAATGCAGACAGCCGTCAGTTCCAACAATGTATAGGGTTCCAATCTTCCCTCCTCTAGAATGGGAATTTGAGCTCCCAAAGTAGACTCATGGGGCATGGATGGGGTCTTAATGATGTTAGGACTGGCTTGGCCTGCACCTAAGCTAGTACCAATAGTCCTAGCCCCACCCATGTCACCAACTGATCGACGTCGAAGTGCCGATAAAAAATAACCTAATTACCTTATACTAGATAGGGTAAGCGGGTATCGATCCACGAGGACTATGTGGTTTTAGTTTAAGTTTTGGGGTGATCACTGATTAATAAAGGTTTTGGTTTTGAAATCTGACAACTAAAATACTTTTGATAATAAAAATGCGGATTAAAAATTAAAATAATTATTAAGCTAATAATAAAGCTAGAAAAATAAAATAAAGATGTAAACAATTAAAAGAAAAATGTAATCCCTTCCAGCTCCTAATATTTATGGTTGATCACACTTATGGATTATCGAAACTTTTTAGAACCAATTACAAAGATTATTTTGACTTAATATGAATGAATTAATGGTGGAATTTATTATGTTTATCAATGACTCGCAGTAAAAAATCTTATATTAACCCAACCAATAATTATGTTTTAATAATTTATTTAGGTACAACTTATGTTGAGTATACGACCATCTTTTTTTTAACTAAATAAAATAAGTATGAATCATTAACTAACAATAAATTATCTCGCACAGATAATTAAACATAATATTAAATCGATAAAAATAATTTATAAATAAATCATAAATCAATGTAATAAAAATATGATAATCCAAAAGTAATGATCAAACCATAAATAAATTTACTGGAAGGAATTACAACAAAATTAGCCGGACATCGCGATGTATCCGAGCCCCTTACTATTGACCAACATCGTCGACTTTTGTTTTTTTCTTATTTATGATCTTTGCGTCCTTTATTGCTCCATAATATGATCTCTTTATTCTCCAAACTAACTTGTTCCCACGAACAATTCTCTTTTTATGATGCGTATGTTTTTTTTTGTATCCTCAATTTTGTGTCTTGCTCTGTTTGTGAAAAATCTTCCCAAGGCCCACTTCAATTCCTCCTTTTTTTCTTTAATTATCAATCGATTGTATTTATCATCCGGCCCCTCACAATAGCAATCGACTTTTCTTTTTTTTTCTCTATCGAAGACTCCTCCTCCCCCTTTTGTGTCTTCTTTTTTTCTTTTTATAATATCCACCAGTGGGTTATTGGGTATTGGACCCAAAAATTATTATTATTTATTTTTTAATTTATTTTTTTTTCTTTTATTCTTTTGGCATATAATAATTTTGGGCCAATAAAAAAATAACCCAACATTAATAATTGCTCGAACGAACCCGGACAAATAAAAGATGACCGAAAATATTGCGACGCGCTCAAATCTTTTTCTTCAATATTTTTTCTTCATTTATCGGCGCTCACAATGTCTTTTTTCCAAAAAATTAATTAAGCGTCCATTTTTATTCCACTTCGCTTGTAACCTACATAATCACAAAACACACTCAAAGTACATATATAACGACAAATAAATATACAATTATGCTAAATTAACATGCTATGAGGTGAATGCCAAATACACCGATTAACTCCTCTCAACTTAACTTTTACCGTCTCGAGTAAAAATAAAATAAAAATATACAAGCATGTTAATTTCATAATTTTTAATCATACTATTGAAATTTCATCAAAAAGATCACATTCAACCTAATACACTAATAACCATCCTACATGACAAATAATCCAAAATGATTACCAATATTTTTGTCCTTCTTAAACACTTAGCATAACCCTTCCCATTGACTCCATTTACTTTATGTTTCATATAATTAACCATGTGTCCAACGTACCTATTACACACCTATAATCAATATAAACATTAATCTAAAACAAGAGGTGAGAATATCGTACACCTTTTATAACATTGGAGTTTTTATAGCATAAGAGCACATCATATGCCATCATACTTTAGCTTATATACTTCTACTTCCTTTCTTCTTCTTTTTTTTCTTTCACTAATTTTTTTTTATTCTTTTTTCACTTTTTTTTTCACATCACACATAAGCTCTTTTTTTAAGCCATCCGGGACCGCTTCTTATACAAGTCATCCCGAACGCTTTATACAATCCTTTCAAGGTTGATATAACGACCAATTATTCAGAAAAATGAATATCTATCCTATAGGTGCATACTAAGACACATTGGCACATGAGAACCGGTTAATTAAGTCTGTTTAATTAAATGGGAACAGTTATACTTCGTGCCTACTGGTACATCACATGATGGAATTATCTACCACATAGTATAATTATACAATACACTAGATTAAACTAATCTTCATAATTTCATTACAACAATACAAGGATTGGGTTATATCACATAAAATTGTCTCAGCTAAGTGCAATGCTATCCATCATAAAAATTGGCGTCTGACCCATGCTAACAACTAAAGTATCACCTTGTGCGGGTGACGAATCAGATAGGCAAGCCCAGCATATGACTACCACCAATAATTATGACAGTTCTCCAACTCTTTTCTAAGGCCACCGTGCGCGGGTGGCGAGCCGAATAAGATCAATTCTAAATGTCCTAACCCAACTATTACATTACTATATTTCATATTATTTTATTCAAAAATTTTACTCAATCTAAGCAAAAGTAAGTAGAGGGAATTCAATCGGCGTGGTTTGATCATCGAAATTACACATATGCCTAACTACATGCAAACAATCAAATCAATTTAATAACCAAATTATACAATGGAATCGGGTGCACCTGATAATTATGGCCAAATCCTCTAGCTTGCTCCAATAAATCATCTACAAGCTAATCTTTAGAATCTGCAAATACTCAACAAACATATATGTAGAAGAAACTTCCACATCTAATTAGCACAAGACTCTTATAATGTGATTTAAAATTTAAAAATTTTTTATTTTTCCAAAAAAATCACATTTTAACCCATTTTGACCAAAATATCACACAAAAACATGTAACACATGTTCCACCCCCTCAACTTAAAGCATTGCATTGCCCCTAATGCAAAAAAAAAACTTTAAATAGAAACTTTGGTTAAAAATCAAGTTGACAAACCCACACAAAAAACAAAAACCTAACTCACTTTCGTAGGAATCACGATTGCATTTAGCGTATGCAACAAGCCTTTAAACCACTCGGTAGCCCGACTGGACGATTTTGTCTCGTGAGGGTTTGTAGTGAACACACCCACAAAGTTCCACAAACCACGGTTTGCCTCCCGCGAAGCGCTAAGTTTACCGTCTTCAGCCAGACATAACTCATATGAGCTATTGAGACGGTTGGAGTGGTTCCAAGTAAACCACATCCACCGTTTCCATCTGATCACTTTCTAACTCAACATACGGCTTCAAACGATGTCCATTAACTTTAAACGGCTCTCCACCCACCATATTTTTTTATTTAAATGGCTCCGTGTGGAGAGACTTGAGTCACAACGTATGGACCAGTCCATTGACTTCTCAACTTTCCAGGAAAAAGCTTAAGTCTAGCATTGAATAACCAAAATTTTTGACCAACCAAGAAGGACTTCTTGGTGATGTGTCGATCATGAAAAGCTTTGGTTTTCTCCTTATAAATCCTAGAACTTTCATAGGCATCACGTCTAATATCATCTAGTTCAGATAATTGAAGTTTCCTAGAACTACCCACTTTCTCTAAATCCAGATTAACAGTCTTAATTGCCCATTCAGCCCTATGCTCTATCTCAACTGGTAAATGACACGCCTTGCCATATACTAACTTATACGGTGACATACCAATTGGAGTCTTAAAATCCGTCCTATATGCCTACAAAGCATCATCTAACCTCAAGGACCAATCTTTCCTATCACTACGGACGGTCTTTTCTAAAATTCGCTTAATCTCCCTATTAGATACTTCAACCTGTCCACTAGTCTGTGGGTGATAAGGGGTAGCTATCCTATGATTAACTCCATAGTGTTTCAATAATTTCCCAAATCTAAAGTTCTTAAAGTGGGAACCCCCATCACTAATTATAGCCTTAGGAATTCCATGCCTAGCAAATATATTCTTCTTAACAAACTTAAGAACTACACTATGGTCATTGGTTCTAGTAGCCTCAGCCTCTACCCACTTAGACACATAATCAACTGCCACTAAAATGTACACATTGCCATGGGAAGTGGGGAATGGTCCCAGAAAGTCAATACCCTACACGTCAAAGATCTCAACCACAAGTATGGGATTCATAAGCATTTGATCACGCCTTGAAATCCCTCCAACTTGTTGGCAACGGATACACGCTTTCACAAAAGACTGGGCATCCTTGAATATAGTCGGCCAAAAGAAACCGCTTTGCAGGACTTTATGCCCAGTTTTCGTAGCACCAAAGTGACCACCACATGCATAAGAATGGCAATGAGCCAATATGTCCATATGCTCATGGTCAGGAACACATCTCCTAACGACTTGGTCAGCACACACCTTATAGAGCTCCAGATCCTCCAAAAAATAATGCTTAAACTGGGAGAAGAAGTATTTTCTTTGTTGCTTGGACCAAAAATCCGGAAGCTTTTTAACAGCTAGGTAATTAACTATATTTGCGTACCAAGGATCCTTGGAAACCTCAAATAAGCTTTCATCTGGAAAGCTTTCCGTAATCACATCATAAGGGTTGAACGGTGGAGGGATAATTCTAGACAAATGGTCGGCAACTACATTTTCTGACCCCTTTTTATTCTGAATTTCTAAATTAAATTCCTGTAAAAGCAAAATCCACCTAAGCAACCTCGGTTTTGTCTCTTTCTTAGTCAACAAATGTCTTAAGGCACTATGATCTAAAAATACTATCACCTTAGAATGCCCCCAAATATATGACCTAAACTTATCAAGAGCAAAAACCACGGCTAACAACTCTTTTTCAGTAGTAGTGTAATTCATTTGAGCTTCTGAAAAAGTCTTACTAGCATAAAAGATTACAACGGGTTTCTTATCGACCCGCTGTCCTAGAACCGCCCCAGCGGCATAATCACTCGCATCACACATGATCTCGAAAGGCTTCGACCAATCAGGTGATTGCAGAATAGGGGCTTCTACAAGCTTTTGCTTAAGCATATTGAATGCTTTAAGACATGATTCATTAAAGTCAAAACGTGCTTCTTTTAAGAGTAAATTACAAAGAGGCTTTGATATAGCACTAAAATCTTTAATAAATCGCCTATAGAACCCGGCATGACCAAGAAAAGAACGCACACCTTTGACGGTAGTGGGAGGAGGAAGGGTTGAAATTACTTGAACTTTGGCACGGTCAACCTCAAATCCTTTTTCAGACACAACATGCCCTAATACAATTCCCTCTCGAACCATGAAATGGCTCTTCTCCCAACTAAGCACCAGATTAGTTTCGGTGCATCTTTTTAACACGCTTTCAAGCTGATCAAGGCAGCTTTCAAAAGATTGACCAAAGATGGAGAAATCATCCATAAATATCTCTACAGATTCTCTAACCAAGTCAGAAAAGATACTCATCATACACCGCTGAAAGGTAGCCGGTGCATTACACAGGCCAAAAGGCATTCTTCGAAATGCAAACGTCCCATATGGACACGTAAACATAGTTTTGGCCTGGTCATCAAGATGGATGGGTATTTGATTATAACCGGAGTACCCATCCAAGAAGCAATAGAACTGTTTACCCGAAAGCTTCTCAACTATTTGATCAATGAAGGGTAGTGGGAAGTGATCTTTAGATGTAGCATTATTAAGCTTACGGTAATCTATGCAAACTCTCCACCCAATAACTGGTCGGGTTGTAAGTTTTTCCGCATTCTCGGTTTCCACAACGGTGATTCCGGCCTTTTTAGGCACCGTTTGAGTAGGACTTACCCATTTACTATCCGATATGGGATAGATGATACCGGCATCTAACCATTTAAGAACTTCCGTCTTCACCACCTATTTCATATTAGGATTCAGACGCCTTTGCGCATCTCTTGCTGGCTTAATATATGGGTCCGTAACAATTCGATGCATACATAATGAAGTGTTGATCCCTTTTAAATCTGCAATCGTCCATCCCATCGCTGCTTTGTACTTAGAAAGCACTTTTAGAAGTGCTTCCTCTTGTGATTCAGAAAGATCAGAAGCAACAATAACGGGTAATGTATTGTTAGGACCTAGAAAAGAATATTTGAGATTGGATGGCAAAGGTTTTAGTTCAAGAGCTGGAGGCACCTCTAGAGACGGTTTCGTGACTGTGTCAAAAGTAGAAGGCAAGGGCTCCACTTTATAAGACCAAGGTGGTTTTTGATGGTCCAAGGAACTGACCAAACACTCTTGTATCTCTTGAACTTCAGCAACATCAAGAATCTCCTCATTCTCACCAGTTAGATATAATTCCAAAGGATCATCCTTAAGCATACGAGATGCATGCTTTTGGACTTCCTCATCAATCACATCAACTTGGAACCATTCATTCATCGTAGGAGAATTCATAGAATTAAACACATTCAATCTTATCTTTTGATTACAGAATGCAATATCCATGGCGCCGGTCCGACAATTAATCCTAGCATCTATCGTGGCTAAAAATGGGCGCCCAAGAATAATAGTTGGTTGAACATCTTTGTATTGTGACTCGGTGTCCATAACAAAGAAGTCAACTAAGTAACAGAAGTCATCAACTTTCACAATAACATCCTCTAAGATACCTCTAGGAATTTTGGTAGATCGATCGACTAAGGAAATAATGGTGTCTGTCTTACGAAGAGTTCCTAAGTCATACTTATCAACCAAACTAGCAGGAAGGATGTTGATACTAGCACCAAGATCAAGGAGCGCCTTCTTAGTGGCAATATTTCCGACCACAACTGAAATCAACGGTGCTCCAGGATCTTTGAATTTAGGAGGAAGGGAGCTAGATAAGACTGCACTAACATGCTCAGTAGGTCAATCTTTTAGGCAAAGATGCCTTCAGCTTCCTCTTCTGGGTACACAAGTCCTTTAAAAACTTGGCATAAGCAGGAATTTACTTGATAGCATCAATAAGGGGGAGATTGATTTTAACTTGCTTGAAAGTCTCCCACATATCCTCAGCATGAGGACCCTTTTTAGCTAACTTTGCAGATGTCAATTTTTCCAAAGCTGTGGGGTATGGTGTGCTAGACACACCACCCTCCTCAACTTCGGGAGTTTTCGTAGCTTTAAGATTCGGCGTTGTTGGTTTAGGAAAATCATTTAACAAATCATTTACCAACTCAGAACCGGACTTAACATTATCAGAATTTTTACCTTCAACAATAATTTCGTCATCAATAACGAAATCCTCGACATCAGGAGAATTTGGAATTCCCTTGTCATTGTTGTAGATTTTACCGTTTCGAAGAGATGTCACCATATTCACGTGCTCATTTCCATTTTTCTTGTGTGCGGGATTCATGTTGGGGTAGCTCGGTAGCTTTCCCTCATCTCTTTTGCTTAATTGATCCGCTAATTGACCAACTTGTCTCTCAAGAGCTGCAATAGATTTAGTAGTGGTCTCGTGTCTTTGATTAGTGACCTCGAATTTTCTATTAATCTCTTGATTGTTGGTAGACAATGAATCCATAAGCCTATCAAACTTTCGGTCAAGGTTCAAGAGACGGTTGTTATCTTGGCCTTGGCCCTGATTTGGATATTGTTGTTGTGGCCTATGATTGTAAGAATTTTGTTGAAAATTAGATGAATCGCCACCCTCGTACCTTGGTTTGTACCCATAGTGTTGTTGTTGGGCATTATTAGGGCGATTGTCTTCATCTTTCCAACGGAGGTTGGGGTGATTGCGCCATCCAGGATTGTAACTTTTAGAGAATGGGTCATTTCATGGACGACCACCATAGACTCCATTTACCTCCTCATTTGGTGGCGCCCCCTAACTTTGACAATTATCAACATAGTGACTTGGATCACCACACATTGAACACCCACTATGCGACACATTAGATACATTCGGAACACCTTTTCCTATATTTTTCAACAAAAGATCAACTTTCTTACTTAACTCGCTAATTTCAGAATTTGTGCCACGTTGGTTAGACACATAATTAGCGGAAGATGGGTGGTTGTTTCGATCCACTAAAGCTTGGGTCTTAGAACCTTTGCTTAGTTTTTCAAAAAAATCCCATTCTTCCTCCGTAGGTCGCAAGAAAAACATACCCCCACTAGTGGCCATCACAAATTGTTGGTTGTTATAATCCAACCCGTCATAGAAGACTTTGACAAGCTCCCATTTTGGAACATCGTGATGAGGGCATGTTCTTAATAACTCCTTAAGTCTATTAAATGCTTCATGAAACTGCTCACCTGGGATTTGACGAAAGGATTTAAACTTATTCCTAATGGCAACAGTTTTACTTATAGAATAAAATTCCTCAAGAAAAGCGGTTTGCATTTCAGACCATGAGTTAATACTACCTGGCTCAAGAGATGAGAACCAGTCCTTAGCTTGATCTTTAAGAGAAAAAGTAAAAAGGCGAAGTCTTACCTCATCCTTGGTAATATTATTAACCTGATGTGTGTCAGCAATTGAGAAGAATTCACGCAGATGTGCGTATAGCTCCTCATGACCTCTAAACACTGGCAAGATTGCTATGAGGTTCGGCTGGATCTTGAAGTTACTTGTAACCCCTTTAACCAGATCCGGATAAACGATAGGCGAGGGATCCTCGAAGATCCCCGGCATTTAATAAGAATCTACACCCCGTGGTGGGGATTCTTCTCCGCTACTACTTCCGCTAGCACCTCCGCCAACATCTTCGTCACCTGGCATTTCAGCGAAAAGCTCTACTAAACCTAAAAAATCAAGATTAGTAGAAAACTGTCGAAACGTCTTCCTTCTCAACCTTGCACTTTTCTCAACCTCAGGATCGTAAGATAACAGTGATGTACGTCCCGATCTACGTGTGCGCATACACTAACCTGCACACTCACAAGAAACAAAACAAAACAAACAAACAAACAAACAAACAAACAAGAAAATAAAATCTTTTTGTATTTTTGTATTTTATTTAAAAAGAATATATATTAACAAAAACTTAAACGAAAAGCTCACTGAGTCCCCGACAGCGGCGCCAAATTTTTGATCGACGTCGAAGTGCCGGTCAAAAATAACCTAATTACGTTATACTAGATAGGGTAAGCGGGTATCAATCCACGGGGACTATGTGGTTTTAGTTTAAGTTTTGGGGTGATCACTGATCAATAAAGGTTTTGGTTTTGAAATCTGACAACAAAAATACTTTTGATAATAAAAATGTGGATTAAAAATTAAAATAATTATTAAGCTAATAATAAAGCTAGAAAAATAAAATAAAGATGTAAACAATTAAAAGAAAAATGTAATCTCTTCCAGCTTCTAATATTTATGGTTGATCACACTTATGGATTATCGAAACTTTTTAAAACCAATTACAAATATTATTTTGACTTACTATGAATGAATTAATGGTGGCATTTTTATGTTTATCAATGACTCGCGATAATAAATCTTATATTAACCCAACCAATAATTATGTTTTAATAATTTATTTAGGTACAACTTATATTGAGTATACGACCATATTTTTTTTAACTAAATAAAATAAGTATGAATCGTTAACTAACAATAAATTGTCTCGCACAGATAATTAAACATAATATTAAATCGATAAAAATAATTTATAAATAAATCATAAATCAATGTAATAAAAATATGATAATCCAAAAGTAATGATCAAACCATAAATAAAGTTACCGGAAGGAATTACAACAAAATTATCCGGACATCGCGATGTATCCGAGCCCCTTACTATTGACCAACATCGTCGACTTTTGTTTTTTTCTTATTTATGATCTTTGCGTCCTTTATTGCTCCATCATATGACCTCTTTATTCTCCAAACTAACTTGTTCCCACCAACAATTCTCTTTTTATGATGTGTTTGTTTTTTTTGTATCCTCAATTTTGTGTCTTGCTCTGTTTGTGAAAAATCTTCCCAAGGCCTACTTCAATTCCTCCTTTTTTTCTTTAATTATCAATCGACTGTGATTATCATCCAGCCCCTCATAATAGCAATCGACTTTTTTTTCTCTATCGACTCCTCCTCCTCCCCCTTTTGTGTCTTCTTTTTTTCTTTTTATAGTATCCACCAGTAGGTTATTGGGTATTGGGCCAAAAAATTATTATTATTTATTTTTTAATTTTTTTTTTTTTTCTTTTATTATTTTGGCATATAATAATTTTGGCCCAATAAAAAAATAACCCAACATTAATAATTGCTCGAACGAACCCGGACAAATAAAAGATGACCGAAAATATTACGACGCGCTCAAATCTTTTTCTTCAATATTTTTTCTTCATTTATCGGCGCTCACAATGTCTTTTCTCCAAAAAATTAATTAAGCGTCCATTTTTATTCCACTTCGCTCGTAACCTACATAATCAAAAAACACACTCAAAGTACATATATAACGACAAATAAATATATAATTATGCTAAATTAACATGCTATGAGGTGAATGCAAAATACACCGATTACCAACCACACTTGTGGTGGTGGTTCTCTCTACAACATGGCTAGGACCACTAGAGGAGAACACTCCAGTAGTCCTTGGGCGTTTTACCAACCTAAATTATGGGGGTGTAGAAGATGATGTGGATTGGGTTTTAGTTTGAAGGTTAAGGGGTTTTTGGGTTTGTTGAAAAAGTGTATCAGTGTCTGGATTTGGAATGTCAACGCCAACATTTAACGTGTCAGCGTTGAAGGGATCTTGGTCAATTTCCATATGCTGTGGTGATGGTGGTTGTTCAGGTAATGGGTCTGGTTGTGGTAGTGGGTCTGGTTGAGGTTGTGCTGCTGCAATAACAGCAAGCATGGCTTGGGTAAGGGGTAAGTCTCTGTTTGGTGGTGTATTCATCTTTCCAAAAAATGCTTTCTTTTGCACATGGATCTTATAAAAATCATTGTGATCCCTGGTGCAATATCTTTGTTCATCAAACACCATTTGCAAAAATCTTGGGTAAGCAAGAGTCATCTTGCTACCCTTGTTATGATACATGCCATCAAAAATCATTTTAGAAAAATTATATTTTTGCCCAGTAGCAATGCACACAATGGCACTCCCAATTGATCTGTTAATTTCATTGTGTGCAGTACATTTGGGACTCAAATATTGAAGAATGACATGTATCAAGTACTTCCAAGCTGGGGGAAATTCCTGTTTTGAATATTTGTTTAAAGTTCCCTCTTCAGGGAAAGGATAACCCAAAGCTTGAAGTCCTTGTTTTAGCTCACCAATGGGTAAGGTGGTTATACCATCTGCATTATTAAGATGTAAAGCCTGGCGAACCAAGGCTTAAGTAACCACCAATGGAAGCCCATGGACTGTAGTAGTCAATGTAGTCACATTATTAACCGTTGAAGAAGTGACAATATTCCAAAACTGTTTAATATGAGTGACATGGATAAGAGGAGCATGAGAAAGTGCATACCTTAAGGGGGATGCATTTAAATACTCCACCATCTAAGTATATTGGGGAAACAGAGTATTGTCAGCCTCTAAATAGGCAACCATATTGTGCTGACTTCTGAACCCCAATTCCAAATCACTCGGTATAAACTTAGGAGCCATTGATGTAGAAAGCTGTGATATATGTTATGAAAGATGAATGTGGGTGAAAATTTAGTTAGACAATAATAAGTAGTTACCCTATTTCAAAAGAATGAGCCAAATATATAGGAGAGGTGAAAATATGTGATTGGTCAAAGATGAGGCAGTTATTTTCAAAATATAATGATTAAAATCTTGAAAATATATAACTTATCTTGTGCATTAATAAAAAGTTACCTACTCCTAAAATTACGGCCCAAATTTTGGTCAAAAATAACAACTGGGTAGGACCCAATGTTTATCAACGGTCAAAAATAACCTATCAATGCTCAACGGCTATATTCTTGTCAACGTTGGAATTTGCCATGTCAACGTCAAAATTGGTCCTAAAAACGTTTGGAAATGAAACTGTCAGCGTCCAAAAATAAAAAATAATAAAAAGAAAAAGGACCTTAACAAAGTAATTTATCCTAGTGAAGATAACCTATAGACTGACAATTACCATAGGGTGGCAAGCACTGTCCAATCATGCACACTTGCTTAAGCAAGATATACATAATTGTCCTTAAGTGTCCCTTACTAACCAAAGTTTATAACAGTGAATTTATCTTATAAAAACCTTTGTAACTTCCCAGGTATGCCCAATAAAAATTATACCCAAGTCTCCCAACAGACCACATCCAATTCTAGGTCAAAAAGTTTTGGCAGCGTGCAAAGTATATCAACTTTGCATGCTACAGTGCCTCACGATTTAGTAAACTAACTCGTACTCACCAGTGGACACAATCTAGAATTATGATAAGTGTATTATATGAATACCCAAAAAGTCCTAAAGGTTTCCTAAACCTCCCCTTAAACTATGATATACAAGTTACTAAATAATATGCATGCAATAAAAATTTATGTCAAGATAGGAATATAAATATTCCAACCATCATCCATAAACTTGAACATGCTCCAAGTAAGCTCCAAGGATCCATAAGCAACTCTGTATCCATTTGCACAATGCTAACAACGCCTGCATAATTAGATCAAAAACCACAAAACTAACATGTTGCTAACAACGTCAATTTAACACTTGTCAGCGTTAAAATAACCTTTGTCAACGTTAGACAAATAAAGTGGAAAATCTAATTTTGTACAAAAACCAATAACAATGCATATCATGTACATACTTTTACAATAAGTCCCAAAAACACATATTAGGTAAGATTGATCATTCCAATACTTGTTACCAAGTATTGAAATCTCCCAGTATCAAAAGGTTTAGTTAATAAATCTGCCACATTTTCTTATGTGTCAACCCTATCTGGTTGTATTAAACCTTTTTCAAAACAATCTCTTATAAAATGATGTCTAATTTATATGTGTTTTGTTTTAGAATGATGTACATGATTCTTAATAATGCATAAAGTACTGTTATTTTCTACAAAAATCTTGGTATGCATGAAATTATACCCATAATCTAACAGCTGGTTCTGAATCCATAAGACTTGTCTACAACAAGCAGCTGCAGCTACATATTCTGCTTCAGTTATAGAGTTGGCCACCACTGTTTGTTTCTGGCATTGCCAAGATATCAACCTACTCCCAAGAAAATGACATCCACCAGTTGTGGACTTTCTATCAAACTTGTCACCTCCATAATCAATATCTAAATATGCAATAAGCTCCAATGGAGAATCCTTTGGATACCATAATCCCAAGGTGGGATAGCACCTAAGGTATCTAAAATCCTCTTGACAGCATAAAGATGACACTCTTTGGGAGTCACTTGATGGCGTGCACATGCACACACAGCAAACATAATGTCAGGTCTAGAAGCTGTAAGATACATCAATGAACCAATCATTGACCTATAATGCCTGACATCCACCTCTTTTCCATCTCCAACCTTTCCCCAAGGGTGTTCCCTATCCATGGGTGTCTTAGCCCGTTTTTCATGTGGAGAAAAGCCAAACTTCTTCAAGATCTCTGCTACATATTTGTCTTGAGAGATGAAGATACCATCTTCTTTCTGCTGAACTTGTAACCCTAGAAAGAAGTTCATCTCTCCCATTGCACTCATCTTGAATTTGTCTGTCATGAGCTTGGAAAAGTATTTACTCATCTTTGGACTTGAAGAGCCAAAAATGATATCATCCACATAGACTTGAACAAGTAAGAAGTCCTTTCCAGTCTTCTTAGTAAACAAAGTCTGATCTATGGTGCCCCTCTTGAATCCATTTTCCACCAGATAGGTTGACAATGTACCATACCATGCTCTTGGGGCTTGATGAAGTCCATACATTGCTTTCTTCGCTCTATACACCTTGTAAAACCCGCATGCTTTTACCATGAATAGTACCCTTAAGATCGTACGTACTAGATTTAAACTTTCCTAATATAGCATGATTACGATTACGTGTTAGGATTTTACGTATTACGTACGTGTTAGAACACGATAAGTATTTACTACGCACGAGCACGTAATAATTATTTGACAATAATTAATCACGAACATGCGATCATGAACGTAATTAAAACACGAACTATTATTAATTACGTATATATATTTATTACGAGCGTAACTAAATATATTAGATCACGATATTTACATAACGAGAACACTTAAAACGCGAACACAAATAATCACGAACGTATAACTTAACACACGAGAACACACCAATTTTTTAGACACGGAAAACATTAGGGTTACCTCTTGTGGGCCCCATTACCACAAATTTAGGAGGGGGGGGGGGGGTGGGCTTAGCCCATCAATTTTTCACTAAAAAGGAAAATGGATATTTTTCACTACTCATTTTCATTCACAGAAGATTTTTAGAAAAACCCTAAAGCCCTCTTCCTTGTTCTTCTTTGTGCCGCCACCTTAAGAACACCACAATAGGTGGTTTGTGATCTTGGATCTTGAAGTTTTAGTGATTAATCGTGTTAGTTCTTCGTCCTTTTGATCCACGAATTTGGTAAAACCTTTTTAAACCTTTTCTTTTGATTTAATCTTTTTATAAATCAAGAACATGAGATGTTTTTACAAAAACATAATAATTAAACATAGATCTAACATGTTTTGGTGTTAAATAAAATCAAAAGGGTGTTTTAAGGGGTGTTTTGTTTTGGCCGCAGGCTGCACCGAACCCGAATGGGTTTCGGTCTGCCAAGCCGACCACCACCAAGACAGTATGGTCTTGGTTGGTGCGTGTGGGTCCCACGGCAGCAGTAAAACATGGGGTACCCCGAGTTGGTTCGGGGTACGGTGTCGATTTCATGTCCGGTTCATGCTTTTTAGCCTAGATCCGGTTCATGGTGTATGTTAGTTTTTTTTATGTTTATGATCTTAAGTTAAAATTAAATTAATAAAATGATGTGATTAATTTAATAACATGACTTAGGTTATTTAATTATTAATGATCATGAAATTATTTTAACCTAAGTATTTATATATTTAAGACTTATAATTAATTAATTATTTTAAAACCATGGATATAATTAATTAATTAACATGACTTAGGTTATATTATTAATATATAATAATACATATTTTAACCTAAGTATTTAACTTATTTAATTAAGAACATGTTATACTTTAATTAAATATTATAACCTATAGTTTAATTAAATTACATGAAATAATTATTAAACTATACACTATACCATATGACTTAGAAATAATCATGAAAACACTTAGGCTTATATACTTAGCTTATTTAAGCAGCTAATCTAATTATGGAAACTTATTTAATTAAGGCAGCTAATCTATTTATGGAAACTTTCTATTTTTAGAAACTTATCTATTTTAAGCAGTAAATCTATTTTTGGAAACTTTCTATTTTGGAAACTTTCTATTTTTGGAAACTTTCTATTATTGGTAACTTTCTATTTTTGGAAACTTTCTATTTTTGGAAACTTTCTATTTTTGGAAACTTTCTATTTTAGGAAACCTGCTATTTTTGGAAAGTTACTTATTATTACACAGTAAATATAATAACACATGAAATGCCAGAAATACTTAATCAGATTAAACAGAATATAAGATAAAACACAGTTTAAGGCTTAGAAACAGTAAATCATGGTAAGAACACATAAAATAAGCTAAGACATGACATAAAACCAGCTATGTATTTAGTAAGAAGATACTTATTCATGTACGTATTTACGTAGCACTAGTGATTCGGAAGTAGGATTCTCGCAGTTCGTCTCTCTCGTTCACTGGACATAAGGTACGGATTCCCGTCCTTTCAGTATGGACATTCTTTCCTTATTAGGATTCCCCGTATGCAGCCAACTGTTTTCCCGTAGTATAAGTTATGAGTTTGATTGCTTATGTTTAATTAAGATTACCTATAGCCATATACATGCATGACCAGTTTCACCTAGTTATGGAGGTACCATAACCATAACATTAGAGGCACTGATGTTATGACTTCACCACGGCGGAGTGATTGCTCGTGGCGTCCCTTCAGCTTTTGGCCATTTATTTATATTTATCATGTGGGGCGTATGGGTGCATCCTAGTTACATGTTTTCAGTCAGGATTTCATGGTGAATGTGGTGTGTGCCTTGCATCCTTCACAAGGAGCTGATCCCTCCTACCCAAAAACCAGTATATTAAATTAGAGGCAGCCCCTCTAATTTGCATGATGAGGTCACCCCTCCAAGTATTCATGCACGGTGGATTTTCATGACCTATATTGGCTAATGGTAAAATATGTTAAACAGTTTTCATAAGATAAATATAAGGCTTTTCAAACTATAAAACCAGTTTTATGAACATGTTCCAGGTTTTCCAGGACTTATACATTTCCGCTGCTATTAAGTCTCTATTATGTTTTAATCACTTATACTATGTCTATATCCGTGCACTGAGCGTTTTGCTCAGCCGTTACTTTCCTTTCCATGTCCCAAAACGGCAGGTACCCTAGGAAGGACTCGAGCATTTGGAGGACGTGCATATGATGGAAGCTTCTAGAGACTTCTTTTCCTTTTGCCTTCATATATTTATGCTTTTGTAGTCTTTCATTCATTTCTTTTGCTTTATTATGTTTTGGGCTTATGTTTGGGAACCGATGTTTGATTCCGGTTATCCCTATGGTCATGTAATGTTTTATACATTTATCCTTGTATGCTTTGATGACACGCCATAATTACGTGTGACATTCCATTATCAAAATGGGGTGTTACACACCTTGTCTGGATGTTCTGAATCTTCAAAACTAGGAGGCTGCATTACATAAACCTCCTCTACAATTGTGCCATAGAGAAAAGCACTCTTCACATCCATTTGATAAACTGTGAAGCCCATGCAAGAAGCATAGGCTAGGAAAATCCTTATTGCTTCAATCCTTGCAACAGGTGAAAAAACCTCTTCATAGTCTATCCCTTCCTCTTGTGTATAGCCTTGAGCAACTAAAAGTGCCTTTTTTCTGACCACAATCCCTCTCTCATCCTTTTTGTTTGTAAGAACCCATCTTGTCCCTATAGGTCTGACATATCTGGGACAATCAACTAACTCCCAAACATATTGAATAGAAAATTGGTGAAGCTCATCTTGCATTGCTTCCACCCAACTTGGTTCTTTGAGAGCATCAAATATCTTTTTGGGTGTTGTGACAGAAAACAAGCAAACAAACATGCCTGAACAAGAGGGGTATCAACCTTCTTGTGAATATTGGCAATAAATCCTCCATGATTCTGATGAGACCTTCTAGTTTGTACATGAGACATCACATCACCAATAATTAGAGAAGAAGGGTGATTCTTGATAGTAGATGTAAGCACTCCTCCTTCAATAATTGTGTTGTCTTCAATTTCAGTCTCCAAGTTGCCAATATCTTCTTCAAATTCTCTTCCATCATCATCTGAATAAACCTCTTCATGTACTATTGAAGGTTCACCTTGTTCAAAAACATTGGAAGAGAATAAATGGTCAAAAGAGTTGTCAACGCCTGAATTGGTGGTGTCAACGTTTGAGCCATCAACGCCTGAATTTGACCTGTCAGCGCCAGATTTTCCTTTGTCAGCGCTTGAAGATTCATGCATGTTTTCATCAACTGGTGTTACTTGTGGACCACCTTTTTCCTTTCTAGCAGCAGTAGCAGTAGCAAATGCATCTGTCTATATAGGAATGGTAACATACTCAAGTATGGGAGCTGATTTGTCTACATGTAATCATATTTCCTTATCAGCCTATATACCTGAAATTTCAACAACTGGTTCTTCGACAACATTTGAATTTCCTTCACAATGTCTGGATTAGTAACAGGCATATAATTTAAGGTTCTGGATAAAGGTTCCAAGTCAAATAACCAATTTGGTCCACTCTCAGCATCTCTAGGTTTACTTTCTAAAAACCTAACATGTCCCTTTTCAAGTATACGTTTTTCTTTCTTAAGGTAAACCCTATATCCTCTACTCTGAACTGAATAGCCCATAAAATAGCCTTCATCACCTTTAACACTAAACTTTCCTAAGGCATCACTAGTATCTAAGACAACTACATGACAGCCAAAGGGTTTAAGAAAACCAATATTAGGTTTCCTACTCCAAAATAGCTCATAAGGTGTCTTGTTGTAGATTTTGTTGACCAATGCCCTATTTTGAACATAGCATGTTGTATTCACAGCCTCAGCCCAAAATGCAATGGGAAAGTGAGCATCAGCCAACATTGTCCTAGTTGCTTCTATGAGAGTTCTATTCTTCCTTTCAGCCACTCCACTATGTTGTGGGGTTCTAGCTATACTAAACCGTCTAGTAATCCCTTTCTTGGCACAAAAGTCATCTAACAGCTTATTTCTAAACTCACCACCATTATCACTTCTAAGTATCTTAACCTCATTCCCAGTCTTTTTCTCTAATTGGGTAATAAAGTTAATCAAAACATCAGCAGTTTCACTTTTCAAAGCCAAAAGGAAAGTCCAAGTAAATATAGAAAAATCATCAGTTATGACAAAACAATAAGATTTACCATTTAAGCTTTCTATATTATTTGGACCAAACAAGTCCATATGCAGCAAGTGAAGTGGTTTAGAACTAGAATGCACAAGTTTAGACTTAAAGGAGACTTTGTGTTGCTTGCCTTTAAGGCATGCAACACAAGAATGGTCATTGTAGAAAGCCTTTTCAGGCAACCATCAACTAAACCATGTCTCACAAGTCTATTTATGTTCTTAAAATTAATGTGCCCTAACCTTCTGTGCCAAAGATTACTCTCATCAACTGAAGCCTTAGCATATAGACATGACAGATTATTATTCATCCTAATTCCATTAAGATTCACATTATAAATGTTCTTATGCCTAGGTGTTCTATAATCAATGAATTTCTCATCAGGTATTTTAAAATCTTTGCTTAACACCAAGCATTCAGTATCAGTGAAAAGAACCTTATTTTTGTTATCACAAACTTGTGATACACTAAACAGATTACAATCAAGTTCTTTTTACTATAAATACGTTTTCAAAACGCAAATTGTTGGTGATAAGAGTGCCTTTGCCAGTAATGGTTCCATATCCTCCACCAAAGTACACTTTGTCACCATCCTTAATGGGGGTAAAGTTTTTTAAGTAATCTTCCTTCCCCGTCATGTGCCTAGAGCATCCACTATCCCAATAGTCATAATCATTAACCTACTTTTGAATGCCCTGCACATAAAGAAAACAAATTAGTTTTCTTTGGGAACCCAAGCCTGAGCAGACTTGGATTCATTTGGTTGTTCAACAAGAATAGACTTAGTCCTTATGACAACCCATTGTTCATCCATTTTTCGATTAAACACCCAGTTAACCCCAATTGGTTTAGTTATGACCTTTGAAATATAATGAAATCTGTTATAGGTCATAGATATCCCATCTGAATTAGGGTTTTGGTCTTGTTTGGGTCTCCATGTTAAGCTAGAAGAAGCTTTAGACCCTTTTCCCTTTGGTTGCAAGTATTTGTTATTACTTGGTCTAACAGTGTTGGAAACATTCCTGTCAGCGTTAAAATTGTTCTTAATAACGCTGAAATTACCCTTATCAGCGTCAAACCTAGGGTTTGCTACAGGAACCCAGTGTCTGTTAGACCATGTATTAGTCTTTTGAAAAGGCCTTTTTCCATAAGTATTAGACCCTTTACTAAAGAATGGAGTTGGTCTAATGACTTGTGGACTTTGTTGGACAAAAGGTTTGGGTTTGACCATGGTTGACTTTCTATCAGCGTTGACCTTTGAAGCATTGACACACTTATAAGCCAAATGTGAAAAACTCCCACAAGTATAACAGGCTTTTCTAGACATAACTCTAGGTCTAGATGAAAAGAAACCTGTCCCATTATCACTAACTTGAATCTTTGGTGACCTAGTTTTTCTATACATTTCTGCATATTTAATACTAGGTTTTCTATCAACGTTTAAGTTAAGGTTAACAGTCTTGTCAGTAGTAGGGTTGGTCACTTTTATAGGCGTTGACTCATTTGGGCTTTCACTAAGCATGCGACCTTTAACAAACAAAGTAGGGTTGGCTTTCTCCCATTGGTCCAAATCAGTCAGTTTCTGTTTATATTCCTCTACTGGAGTAAGAACTCTTGGTGGAGGAATAAATTCCTTTTGTTGGAGTTCTGGTATACCAGTCCAAGATAGATCCTTTCTAAGGACACCATAGAAGTTCCCAGCAGGTGGTGGAACACCAGCGTACTCTTTCATCCCAATCCCAATCATATCCCTAGAATCCCTTTGTTCACTAACACATTTTTCTAGGGTTTGAGAAGCTTTATCAAATCTTTGAATTTTAAGATCTACATTATCTTTGTTTTTTATGGCCTCATCTAACTTAGCCTGAATAACACCATTGGATCTCTCCAAGATGTCCCTTACCTCAATACTAGCATTGAGGTCATGAGTCAAAACATTTATTTGATCTTTTAGGTCAAGCTCCATTTTCTTATATTCAGCCACAGTCTTTTCAGTTTGAACAAGTGCAAGTTGATAGTTAGATAACTTGCATTTTTCATCAAAAACATCTGATTTTAACATTAAAATTTCTTTGTTAAGTTTTTTAGTGTTCAAACGACAACCTTTACTACAAAATGCGTCATCATATACATCATTGTCTGATGAAGATGAAGAATGTGCCATGAGAGCATAGTGAACATGCTCCTCTTCCTTCTTTTATGCAACCAAAGATTTGTTCTCTTCCACATCTTTGGCCAAAAAGCTCCAGTCCCAGCCAACACCATCAATCTCTTGCATGGCAACCATAGCTTTGGTATCTTCAACCTTGATGATTTGGCTTGAAGGCTTTCCAGCATCAGATCTTCTTGGAGATCTGCATTCTCTCTTAAAGTAACCCATTCTATGGCAATTGTAACACTCAACCTTGGATTTATCAAACCCAGTAGTGTCTTTAGCATTAAAAGTCATCTTCTTCCTGAATCTCCTGTTCCATCTATTGGCCCTTATGCTTGCAAATGCCATATTCCACTTTATGTCCATCTCCTCCAAATGCTCATCACTAATTTTCTCAAGGTCCTCATATGTAAGCACTAAACCATTGGGCAATGAAGCAATGTATGCACATACTGTATCTAGATCAATACCAGCAGGCTTAACTCTTGGTGAGTCAACATTGTATGTGTGAGCGTCTGAATGTGGGGCGCTGACAAAGCTTGATCCAACGTTGACACAAGGTGATCCAGTAACGGGGTGCATGTATGACTCCCTTTGATCAAATTGACCTTCACTATGTGAGAAGAAGGCCATATTTCCATTGGTAGATTTGCTTCCTTGATCCAAAAGGATTTCACTTTCTACAATCCTCGGTTTATTATAAACGTCATCAAAAGTGTAACTTTTGTGAGTATTATTAGCAATCATAGACCTTTCTTCAATCTTCCATGCATCACCAAGACTTTTAAGGAAAGTGGTGATGATATCAGCATCATCATGCACTGCTCCCATAAATGACAACTTTCTTGTTATGTCAAGAAGTCTGCTTCTCACCCCACTTAGCTTTTCATTAGGAAGAGCTTTGAAGACAGCGTACTCATGCAAGAGTTGCTTCTTTTTCTCTGAGGCAGTATCATCATTAACATCATAAGTGACTTGAAGGGCTGCCCAAAGATCTTTGGAAGACTCATAGCCTCTATACTTGTGCTGATTGGCTTGTCCCAAAGAAAGTTTGAGGATGCTTAGAGTTTTCATGTCATATCTTCTCTTTGCAGTGTCCTCAGCTGAGACAGCTCTCCCATCTCCAGGTTGTTCTTTTTTATCAGCTTCACTTGAGCCTAGAGTTGATCTTAAAGTAATAGCAGCTTGAATCTTGGCAGCCTTATCGAATGTATTTCCATATTCAATAATTTCCCATAGGGTGTGGTCATGGATTTGAAGGTACTGCTCAAAATTGAACTTCCATTGCTCAAAGTTGTATGGGTCTAGCATGGGGATTTTTAAGTTATGGCTTGAGGAGGAGGTCAACTCTGGAGTAGACATGTTGTCTAAATTTTAGGGTTTCATGAAAATTAGGGTTTTTGGCGATTTAGGGTTTTTGTGTTCTTTAGATCAAAGTTCCTCAACAAGCTTTGATACCACTTGTTGATCCCACACTTAGATCGATTTAGCTTGTGTAAATGAGAATAAATCAAGTTAAACACTTAGAGAAACTTTGTTGTATATGAAACAATTTAAGTATTATGCGGAATTAATACTTAAACAAGAACACACAAACAAGATAAACCAAACTTTCACTTTGATTGATTAATCGAACTTGCGTATAATGAAAGTGTGAAAAACATATATTGAACTAAACCTAAAGGCCTCCTTTTATAGATTAAGGAACCTTGTACAAGAGTCTACGTATCAGCTATTTTAGGTAAAGATAAACATAAGAAATACATTATCGATCATATCTTTACTAGAAGCATAAAACGTGTAGACTAAGTATCCTATCAGTGCTTGACTTCTTCTTATCAACGCTTGACTTCTTCCTGTCAACGCTTGTCATGACAACGCTTGATTTCTTCCTATCAACGTCTAATTTCCTCTTGTCAGCGTCTAAGTGTCTTGGCTTCATTTATTCCCAACAAAATCCATTCGGTTGGCTTACATAGACTTCTTTCCTTAATTCACCATTTAGAAATGCGGTCTTAACATCCATGTGGTAGACAATCATATTCATGTGAGCATTATAAGCAAGAAATAGTCTAATTGCCTCCAATCTCGCAACAGGAGCAATGGATTCTTCAAAGTCAATACCCAATGCTTGTTTGTAACCTCGAGCAACCAATCTAGCCTTATTCTTTAAAATTCCACCCATCTCATCGAGTTGATCAAATATACCCACAACAAGGTAAGAACGTTGACGTTGTCGGGTAAAGGAACTAATTCCCATACTTCAAGTCGTTGGAATTCATTAAGTTCCTCTTGCATGGCTTCAATCCAAAATGATTGTGTCATGGCTTGTTGCCATGTTTTAGGTTCAATCTCGGAGAGAAACGCATCAAAGTAGCAATATAATGCGTGCTCTTGTAATTGATGACGTGTAGAGACTGATCTTATGATGTCACCAATAATATTGTTGATTGGGTGATCCTTTGTCCAACTTGTAAGTGTGGGCAGGCTACTTACCTTTGTTTCTTTTGTTTTTTCCCATGCTAAAAACAAATCTAGTAGCATCGATTTCCTCAGTTTCAAATGGGTGGCAAATCATCAAAATTAATGTTGTCTAGTATTGCATCAATTTCTCCAAAATCCAAGCTTTCATGCACTTTTGGCCATAAAGTAAGTATGCCATAAGTGATGTCAAGTTGTACATTACCTTGCTTTAGGAAGGATCTCCTAAAGATTACACATGGTTCACAATCGTCCTCCTCCGGATTAACAAAGAATTCAACGAAAAACAATTCGTCCTTAATCATGACAATGAGCTTCTTATCCACCTCTTTGTTTCCATTACGATGAGTTTTGTAGGTCAAGCCAAGCTCAACTACAAATTCGTTACTGATCAAACTACGTTCCAACTCCAAATCTCCTTGCCCATCGTAAACAAAGTTCCCTTCCACATGCCAAGGAATCAAATACTTTTCACTAGGCGTTAACTCTTCCATACGATGGAAAGTCAAGACCTTTTGGATCCCACTATCGGCCGAGTCCTTACATTCAGAACATGTCCATTCTCCTTCTGATTCAATTTTGTCATTGAGACTAATATGCTCATCGAATCCTAAGCATAGCCTACCAAAGCTAGTATTTGGATCCATCTCAATCTTTAAACAATAACACATCAAAAGAAACATTAGTATGTTAGTGCCATAAGATCCAAATGATATATCATACCCTAAAGTTCTTAGGCAACATGTTAATATTAATGAACATCTCAATTTGAGTGCATTATAAGCTATTTTACCCTTCTGGTTTTCCAGTTGTGTGACGCGCTTTTGAAATGTACGGTGCACTTTTGCGCGACACAAGAAAGCCGATGCACAAATGGAATGTGCGGCGCAGTTCCTGCGACTAGGAATATTTTTCACAACTTTACAACTTGTAAACCAATCAATCCAAGTCATAAGGCATTTCACATAGCAATTTCTTAACAAATAGTCAAATAAAGAAACCATGACCAAGTTTAGCAACATATCCATGAAAATTTTGTAAGATATAACCATTTTTTCTTTATTACTTGTTTTCTCTTTTTTTGTATTTTTGCTATAGCTAAATTTTCAAAAAAAATTTCACAAATCATGATAAATATCAAACAAGACATACCATAGCAAATTATTCTACTAAAGAGCAAATTAAGTAGAAAATGAAAATTTGAAAGCAAATATATTTTATTTTTCTTTAAGTGTAAATTGAACAAACACAAAAGCTCAAAAAGCATAAGTACACAAAAAACAATTCTCATATTTTCAGCAGTAAGTGTTGAGAGTAAAAGGTTTTGGTGGTGTTTTGGAATCGTTTCAACAAACATTTTGCAAATTTGACAGAAAGCGCGGTACATTTTTCAAATGTGCGGCGTACTTATGCACTTTTTCTTAAAAACGTTTTCAGATTGCAAGAAATCTGTACGGTGTGTTTAGGAATTTTATGTTAACCAAGTATCTCAGAATGTTTTAAACTAATAACAAATAAATCCCCGACGGCGGCGCCAAAAACTTGATGTTCATTTTGCAAGTCTTAAATTTTTATTACAAGAGATTACCAAACAATTGACTAGAAATACAAAGACGGGCAAGTATACCCTATCTTGTATAGCATAGTGTTGAGGTAAGTCCAGTTCATTCCATGGGATTGGTGTTATAGAATATAAAACAATTATTTCTAGAGTGTCACAAGTTCTAAAGATATACTTATCAAATGATTAAAAGGTTTGTTTGGTTAAGGTTACAACCATAGAAAAGATATGTAGCAAAGATGAATATACACACATAAACAATGTAAGACAACATGTCGATTATTAGTCGTACTCGCAACATCTAATTAATATAACACGAAATCCTTTCGACCTTTAGATCATGTTATACCAAAAGCATTTTGAATGGTTTATGCTGACTTCAATGGCTACAGCAATAGATAAAATTATGTAAGAACTTGTTATGTGTTTTATTCCACTAATCGTGACAAAAGCGAATACCAAGATTCATCGACTAGATGACAAGGAACATATTCAATCACATGAGTACTAGTCATGATCATGAATAAACCAAACATATACCAATATTCTAACACAAAAGCATCTTAATCGTACTCATAATGACAAACCAAGGGAAAAAGTGTGTCGCACAAACCTAATCTACGTCGAACTTTGCCCTCGCAAAGCTATAAAAACCTTCTAATCATAAGGTTGTTAAACCCCAACCATTCGCACAAATAACTACTCCATAATAGCAGTAATAACAAGCATCTTAAAAATATGTAAATCAAAGGAAATGAATAACATGAATGAAATGAGAATTATACTAATATCTCACTTTTTAAGGTTCGTTTTTCTCTCGGTCTTTACGAATTGATTAATCGATATCAATTAGGCCACGTAATTGTTTATGGTTGTAATAATAGACTTTTGGTAATCTACGTCTAATTGTCACAAAGTAGTCAAAAGGTAAAAATATTATCACCTATGTATACATATTACACTAAAAACACATTGAACGTACAAACAAGTAAGCACAATGAACTAGTAAACAAAGCACAACAAGTATTAAGTGCCAATTGTAAAGTCTAAAATGTACAAGTACTAATTATGAAATCTTATAAACTACAAGGACTAAAAATGTAAAATTATGAAACTAAATGCAAAAATTTACCAACTATCAAAACTTGTAACAAGATATAACAACCCTAACAAACTTGAGGACTAAACAGCAAACCCTAACAAACTTTTAACTAATTAATAGAAATTTAACAAGTTTAACTAATCCAGGGACCTAAGTGCAATTTTTAAGAAATTTTATACTAAAACGGGCTAAGTCATGATTAAGCTATATCTTGAGTTCTAGTTAACCAATTAAGCTGAAACCAATTTTAAAAGATTCGGAATCCAAAATAAGCTAGGTATGTAACAGGAAATAAGCTGAAATGGTCTAAAACAGATTATAGCTTTTTCAAATAAGCACTTTTGTTGAAATAAGCACTTTGGAACAAGCACTTTGACTGAAACTCATAGAAAACATTTAAAAGCTCAAAATATTAAGACCGGTCTAAGAAATTTCAAAATCCATCAACAGAATAAGCCAGAAATTGAAATAAGCTAAAACTGAGCTTATGTTGACTTTTGTTGACTTTCTTTAACCAAAAGTTGACCAAGCTTAAATCTCATTCTTATCACTTTTCTAACTGAATGATGAGAGATAAATGGACAAGTTTGTGAAGTAGATCTTTGGGAAATGAAAATATGACCAAACAGAAAAGCTAAAACTTCATAGAGAACTTTTGGCTTATCTAGCTAATTCTACAGTGCACTACAAGGCTTGAAATTTATAAGTCCTAAAATTTCATATAATAAGGTATCCAGAACACTAGAACACAAGTTCTAACTCCAAGAAATTGATCAAGTTATGGACTTTTGAAAGTGGCTATTTTAAGAACACTGATCTGACCCAAATATTTTGAAGGTCATTTTCCTGTTTAACTAAGGCTTTGACTATGAAATTTGGTACAATTACTTTCTATCAATTACTAAATGTAAACAAACAGGAAATTCACCAATTCACTCACTGAATTACCAAAACCAGATTAATCCAAACAGTCCTTAAACTAGGGGTGAGCATAGGGACAAAACTGACCCGTCCCGACCCGATCCTAACTTATCTCGAAACCAAAATCGTGAAAAACTCAAACCGAATCCCGACCCGAGTTAGTCCCGTGTCCCGAACCGAACCGAGTTAAGCTCGAGTTACTACCGATTTGTGTGATTTTCTTTGTGCGATCCCAAATTAATCCCGAGTCCCAACCCGAACCGAGTCCCCAAATCATGAAAAACCCATCCCATCACACAAATCGAGAGTAACTCGGGCTTAACTCGGTTCGATTCAGGACTCGGGCCTACTCGAGTCGGGATTTGGTTTGAGTTTTTCAGGGTTTTGGTTTCGGGATAAGTCAGGATCTGGTCGGGACGGGTCGGTTTCATCCCGATGCTCACCCCTAGTTTAAGGACTGTTTGGATTAATCTGGTTTTGGTAATTCAGTGAGTGAATTGGTGAATTTCTTGTTTGTTTACACTTAGTAGCTGATAGAAAGTAATTGTACCAAGTTTCATAGTCAAAGCCTTAGTCAAACAGGAAAATGACCATCAAAATTGGTCGGTTTGTGTCGGTCGGTTTCGGTTTCAGTCGATTTGTGTCGGTTTTTGGTTGTCGGTCGGTTTTGCTCACCCCTACCTTAAACTACTTAAACAGAATTAAGGCCAAGCTAATCAGATTAGAGCTATGAAATCAAAGCTATGACTACTCAAACAACTCAAACAGGTCAAATAGAACAGGTATCAGAGAAAATTCAAGAAAAATTATACTAGGGAACTAGAATTGAGCATGCAAGACTTATTTTAGAGGAATCAAAAACAGGACTTAGTACTTTTTAGATTTGAAGCCTCCTTTGTTGGAGAAGAGAGTGCTGAACTCTCTTAATTAGGCTAGAACTGGATGTACATTAAACTACAACAATCTTTGATCATACAAAGCTTCCAAATTACAATAACTAACTCTGATATCCAAGATGAATATCAGAATCAAGAGACACTTGATATGAACAGTAGGATAATGAGGGAAATTGAGAAGTAAGAGTGAAATGAACTTCAAGTTTTATTAAAGGAAGAAAGGTTGTTGAACTGTTACAACTGACTAATAACAAACTTTAGAGTGCTTGTCAGACACTCTAAATATGTTAAGCTATAAAAGGGAAGTAATGAGAGAATTTAAGCTAAGTGTGTGAAATTACACACTTTTCTACATTCAACAAATGAGAGCTATATAGGTATTTATAGACAAAGAGTGATATGTAGTTAAAGTCCATGACGTGTCTGCTCCAATCATATGCTGCCTGGTGTCACAATTCTGTCAAAGCTCTTCAGTTGTTCTTGGGCGAATTTGGGGGAATTTAAATTTCTTGATTTCATTGTAATTGAATAGCTGGAGTGTGTTCGTCTAGGCTTTGTGATCACTTTTCGTGTATAAGTCTTCTCCTGACATTCACTCTAGCGTTCTCTGCGATCTGGGCTTGAGCTAGCCACGTGGCATGATGGGAATGGTCCAATAATGTTCACACGGATCATAATCCATTTGTAAAGTGATAGTTATGAGATAGAGGGATTTGATTGGCTGAGAAGTCATATTGCGTGGCACTGTTATGATCCTTCTCTCCCTTCATTTATTAAGCAAATGTGGCAATCCGAGTGACTTATATACTGGCTTCTGATTGGTTGAGTTGGCTTCACACAGATTAAGTTTCATTTAAGTTTCCAATTTGGCAGTTTTAATCCTCCAACTTTGGCAGCTTTAATATTTCATGTTATTTCTTTGTAGAATCGACGTATTAAGCCCTCCGACTTTGTTGACTTGCCAAAATGAACCTTTGATTTTAATGACCAAGCATCTTTGACTCCTTAACTTTCTTAAAATTTCATATATAGTCCTTTATCTTCTTGAACATTCTTGTAAAATCCTTGAATTTTTGAAGTCAACCAGTTAGGCCCTTGAACTTTGAAGAATGGTCATGATTGGTCCTTCTTTTGTTTGTTTCTTCATAATCATGCCTATCGTGTTTGCACCAAATCATATCATTTTACCTACACAATCACAAACAACAAAGAATACCACATAATTCTTTTTTATCACATTAAAACTTGGTATTTTCCTTGTGTTTTGGGGTTTTATATCTTATAATTGATATGAGATTTCACTCATATCAAATCCCCTACACTTGATCATTGCCATGGCCTCATGCAATGCAATATTTTAAAGCTCTAGAGTACATTTTTTCTCATAGTTAGTCAACCTTCGCCAAGATGAAATGCTTCTACACTATGCTACATTATATGATGCATGATTTGGATTTTTACAATGCAATGCAAGGAAAACAATTCTATTTATATATTTTTGTATTTTCTTAAAATGGTTAGATGGAAATAACTCATCAAGAAATCAATGACTTTAATTAGGGCTTTTATACCATGAATACTTATCATCCTCAAGTTTCACTTTCCCCATACCAAGCTTAAAAACGAGATCATTGTTTATCATAAGTAAAAGTGCATCAACTAATTCATAAAATTTAATTGTGTTACCATTATACCCCGAATTATTTTGCCTCTATCTAATTTTAATTGATCAAATTACTTTTAAGTAAATTTGTCTTTATTTGGCGTGAAATATAAGAAATGTAAAATCTGAAAATAAGGAAGCACGGTTTTAATCCTAAGTAACCATCTCATCCATTACTCGAAAAACCGCCCACAATTAATATAAGTCCGACCTAAAATAATAAGTCATTCACCTTATGTGTAAGAAACTTATGTCATGCATTAATAAGTAGCTACTCACTCGCTAAGAAAAGAAAAATAAAACTCACGCAATAATTTATATCCGCCACCTTTTTGACACCTTGGATCTTCAATCCTGCAACCCTTGTGAGAGTAATACTGGATTGGAGCAACTATTAAATCCCCGCAACCCTTGTGAGAGTAATATTGGAATTTAATAGCTACTATAATCCACACTGCCCCTCTTGGGAGTCTTGTATAATTATTTTTTTTTCTCTTTTTTTTTCTTTTTTTTCTAGCCACTCATTTTTTTTATAAGTCGCTCTTATTTTTATTTATTCCTCACTAATTAAAGAAAAATAATTAAAAGAAAAACACCCGTTAAGTATTAAGCATAACATAAGTCTAGTACACATAAAACGTTCTAACTTAGAATCTTAAGACGTACTTATACCAACCACGAATGATTAGTCAAAAAGGCATAAGAGACTACAAACCGATTAAAACCATTCTTGATTATTTATTAACAATATATACATGCGTTGACAAGAAAGTAAAAGTTACGAAAGGGGATATGATAGCCAATAGTAATTAATATGAGGTTTATCTAGCCCTTTACACTTACTTCAAACTCTATCATTTCTCGTTCTCCACAATTTAAAATCTCAAATAATGAGACTCGTGGATGCTTAGCCTAATAAACCAAATGAAAGGTTTACATGGTTAAGGATACTAGCTAGAGTATGCTTGGATAAGCAAACTCGGGTTGAGTCAAAATATTCATGATGGGCCTTATATGTCAAAGACTCCTAAACTTGTTAAACCATATCCTTTATTATATTTTTTTATTTTTTTCTTTTTCATTTAATTTTTGAAGAAAAAAGAAATAAAAGACAATGCAAATGTGTTATGCAAATAAAAAATGATTTATGCAAAAGTGATGAATGCAATATTTTTGTGGCCAAAGTAGATCATGAATTTGAAAAATGTTCGAAAAATTAATTTTCCCAATTATCATGGAAGTAAAGGCAATGGTTTAGGCAAGGTCACTTCGATAGAAGACCCCCTACACTTAAGATAAACATTGTCCTCAATGTTTAAGAGTATTAGAGTAAGCTCCCTTACACTTAGGACATTGCGTACTTTGTTTAACTCGAGCTAAGGAAAGGTCTACTAAAGTGATTTCATTTTAGACATTATTAATAGTCAAGTTTGAATCACAAAAGTATCAAAGTGAACCCGATACGAGGGCCTCCTCCATAAGCTCCATGCATAAAAATGAGAGAGAGCAACCCTACAAACACCAAAAAGACAAAAGAAAGGAACCCCCTACACTTCATTTTGACTATATCGCCCTTTTATTATTCCTAACCTACCAAAGTCTACTCTATATGATCTAACCTAGTTATTCAAGCTTGATTTAAGGAGTCTCTAACTCGACTCTTCCCATAATGAATTAATTCATAGGGAAAATGGGGGTCTCTTGGACCATTTCAACAAAACTGTCCTCCCCAAAATGACGTTTCACACGATGGCCATTCACTTTAAAATTTGGGCCATTTGGTTGAGATAACTCAATAGTCCCATATGGAAAACTTGATCTATAGTGCATGGACCCGTCCATCGTGACATAAGCTTGCCCGCAAAAAGTTTCAACCGTGAGTTGTAGAGTAAATCCGAATCTCCAACTTTGAACTCACGGTTCTTAATCTTGGCATCATGAAGTTTCTTAGTCTTTTCCTTTTATAGCAATGAATTCTCATAAGCATTGGTTCTAATCTCATTCATCTCATTGAGTTGGTTATTCCTATGTGAACCGTCTTGATTAAGGTCGAAGTTAGCCCGTTTTAAAGCCCATGAAGCCTTGTGTTCTAACTCAAAAGGGAGGTGGCAAGCTTTTCCATATACAAGACGATAAGGTGTGGAACCTATAGGTGTCTTATATGCTATTCAAAAAGCCCACAATTCATCATCAAGTTTATCCGCCCAAGAAGCGCGATGCTCTCCCACCGTACGTTCTAAAATTCTTTTCAAACCACGATTAGTGACCTTGATTTGACCATTGGTTTTTGGGTGATACGCGGTACAAAGTCTATGGTTAACACCATATTTCTTCATGACTCGAGTAAATTGATTATTACAAAAGTGAGTCCCGCGATGACTAATAATGGCACGAGGTACATCAAATCTAGCAAACAATTGCTTAAAAAATTTCAATACAACTCAAGCATCATTAGTAGGAAAGGCCTTAGCCTCAACCTACTTTGAAACATAATCCACCGCTACGAGTATGTACTTATTTCCCTTGGAAGATGGAAAAGGTCCCATAAAGTCTATGCCCCACACATCAAATATCTCACACTCTTGTATGAAATTTTGTGGCATCTCATCACGTTGATTAATTTTTCCTTATCTTTGACATACATCACAATATTTCACCATCTCTTGGGCATCATTGTAGATTGAAGGCCAATAATAACCTGAATCAAATTCTTTCTTAGCCGAGAAGTTGGGCCCAAAATGGCCCCCCGTAGGTCCTTTATGGAAAGCTTCTAAGATCTTAAAAGCTTCGGGCCCATCTACACATCGTCTTATGATTTTATCCGCACATTGCCTAAAGAGGTAAGGTTCGTCCCAAAAGTAGTATTTAGCTTCTTTTAGAAACTTCTTCTTTTGTTGGGAAGTAAGACCCTCAGTTAGCACATCCCCCACAAGATAGTTTGTAATATCCGTAAACTAAGGGGTGGCATACTCTTGTGAAGATATGGAAACCAGTTCCTCAAGTGGAAAGGATTCATTTATTTCCTTATGTGGTAAGTCTCCTTGAAAAGGATGCTCAAGTCTACTCAAATGATCCGCGGCTAAATTCTTGGCTCCCTTTTTATCACGAATCTCTATTGAAAACTATTGGAGAAACAAAACCCATCTTAACAATATAGGATTGGCATCTTGCTTTGCCATAAGGTACTTAAGGGCAGAATGGTTCGTATACACTATGTTCCTTGAAAGAACAAGATGGGGGCAAAATTTCGCAAAAGCATACACAATGGCTAACAATTCTTTTTCTGTGGTAGTGTAATGCAATTGAGAACCCGTCATTGTCTTACTAGCATAGTGTATAGGTTGGAAGTGTTTGTTTATCCTTTGTCCCAAAACGGCTCCTACAGCATAATCACTAGCATCACACATGAGCTCAAAAGGCAAATTCCAATTTGGTGAAACCAAAACTGGAGCCTTTGTCAATTTTTCCTTAAGGATCTTAAAAGATTCTAAACACTCTTATGTGAATATGAAAGGAGTATCTTTTTCTAAGACGTGGGTCATGGGTCTAGCTATCTTAGAAAAGTCTTGTATAAAACGTCTATAGAAACTCGTATGTCCCAAAAAGCTCCTAACTCTTTTCATAGTAGTTGGTGGGGCAAGTTTAGCAATAACATCGACTTTAGCATGATCCACTTCTAGTCCTTTCTTAGAAATATTATGGCCCAAAACAATCCTTTCTTTAACCATGAAATGGCACTTCTCCCAATTTAGAACAAGGCGGGTTTCTTCACACCTTCTAAGAACACGTTCTAAATGGGAGAGGCAAGAAGTGAATGAATCTCCAAACACCGATAAATCATCCATAAACACTTACATGGTGTGCTCGATCATATCATAAAAGATTGCCATCATATACCTTTGAAATGTCCCAAGAGTATTGCGCAAGCCAAAAGGCATTCGTTTGTATGCAAATGTTCCATAGGGACAAGTGAATGCGGTCTTTTCTTGATCTTTTGGGTCAATGGGTATTTGAAAATAACCCGAGAATCCATTAAGAAAGCAATAGTATTCATTTCCTGCTAAACGCTCTAGCATTTGGTCCATGAAAGGTAAGGTAAAATGGTATTTCCTAGTGGCATCATTAAGCTTTTGATAGCCTATACAAACTCTCCAACCCGTGACAAGTCTTGTGGGAATCAACTCTTTATTTTCATTTGGAACAATGGTGATTCCGCCCTTTTTAGGCACACAATGCACTGGGCTAACCCATGGTGAATCGGATATTGGGAAAATCATATCCGCATCAAGGAGTTTGATAACTTCCTTTTTATGACTTCGTGGATTTTTGGGTTAACCCTTCTTTGCTTTTGAACGGAGGGTTTATAATCATCCTCCATAAGGATCTTATGAGTGCAAAAGTTAGGATCAATCCCCCTTATGTCGGATATTTTCCAAGCAATAGCCTTTTTATGCTTTTGAAGAACTTCAATAAGCTTTTTCGTTTCATCCTCTTTCAAATCCTTAGCAATGATAACGGGTAGCTTATCTTCTCGCTCTAAGAAAGCATACTCAAGGTGTGATGGTAAATCCTTAAGCTCTAAGGAAGGTGGACTCTCCATAGAAGGTTTAACTAATGATGGATCATCATTAGTAACTTCTTTAGGAGTAGGTGGAGAAATATGGTCCTCATTGAGAAGTTTCTCAAGGGTACGAATGTCTTCTTCCCAATCGGTGGGAGAATCATCATATTGTAAATTCATGTCTCCTAAACTTGCTTCGAATTCTTATAGAATAAAATCACTTGCTCCAGAAGGAGTCAAGGAAGGAGCAATAGAAGCTACGGTCTTAACATGTGGAATGTCCTCATTACTACTTTTGCAAGAATCATGAAAGTGTTCATCACAAACTTCATCAAGAACATACACAATGTTAACGGCTTCACACACTTGAGATTTCTTAGTGACTTTTCCCATCTTAAACACAGCTTTCTCATCTTCAACCCTCATAATTAGTTCCCCTTCTGCAACATTAATAAGAGTGCGACCGGTTCTTAAGAAAGGTCTTCCTACAATAAGGGGAACTCTAGGATCTATATCATAATCCACAATGACAAAGTCCGTGGGGAATATGAACTTGTCAACTCCTACAAAAAAATCTTCTGCTATCCCCATTGGATAAGCAATTGAACGATTTGCTAATTCGAGTGTCATTCTAGTGGGGGTAAGCTCGGGAAAGGAGATTTGTTTCCAAACCGATAAAGGCATCAAATTTATGCTAGCACCAAGATCCGCTAAAGCCATAGAATTCTCTACCCCCGGGAAATTACATAGAATTAAGAACCGGCCCGGATCACCAAGTTTAATAGGTAACGTCTTTCACAACACCGCTGAACAATTCTCATTCAATGAAGTATTAGGCATATCAACCAGTTTTTCTTTGTTTGAGAGAAGGTCCTTAAACATCTTGGCCAACTTAGGCATGTAGGCTAAAGCCTCCATAAAAGATATGTTGATATTTAATTGCTTAAACATCCTCAAGAAATTGGACACTTGTATATCATCTTTATTCTTTAATTTCTCCTTCCTCAACCTAGAAGGGTATGGTAAAGTGGGTTTAGATGAAGGTTGAGTATAGGGTATTGGAGGACTCTTCTCTTGGGTTTCCTCAAGCAGTGGTTTGGAAAGTCTAGGATCGGTTAATGGTGGAATATCACAAAGAGGGACCGTGGGAGGAGTAGCCGAAAAGGGAGTAGGATTACTCATTGTTACCTTCGGGCCTTGTTCCCCCTTTGATGGCGGAGGAATGGAAGGTCCCACGATGGTTTTCCCACTCCTTGTAATAATGGCATTAACATTAGCTTGAGGGTTGGTTTGTGTGTTTGAGGGTAAAGCACCTTGAGGCCTTTGGTTTAAAAGCAATATAAACTTCTTATTTGTCTCCTCTTGCATTTCCCTTATTTGCCTCTCATGATCATTAAGCTTTTGAAGAATCAAATCCATGGGAGGTGTTGGCATATTTCCTTGATTAAAACCTTGGTTTTGAAATTTAGGTGGATTATGAAAACCTTAGTTATTACCATGAAAGTTATTCCTTTGTTTTTGCCCTTGAAAATTTTTTGGACCCCTATTGTTATTATGCCCTTCATAATTCCCCCTTGGTGATTGGTGCTTGGTTTCTATTAAGCATTTGTGGATTGTTTCCTTGGGTTTGGGTGGGTGGATGGAGAGGGAAACCCGGTGGAGCAAGGTAATTGTTGTATTTGTAAGAAAGGTGATTAGGATTTATGTTTGGCTTGAAATGTGACCTTCCATCATCATTGTAGGCATTGCATTCTCCTTGATAGTTTTGCACTTTGTCAGAATTTAAATAAGAATGAGGGCCTCTACATGTTTCACATTGAAGAGTGATGGCATTAACATTGTTGGTTGTAGAGTTTCTCAATTGAATTTCCATAAACCTTTGAAACATATCATGAGATTGGTGAATCTTTTGAAGTAATGGATCATCAATTGATTTAATAGCACACCCTTGCATAACATCTACCACCTCATCCCTATCCCTATTGCTTTGGACCATAGATTTTGTCTCAATGATGTCACATTCCTCTTGGATAGACTTAGCAAAAATGTTACCACCCGTGGCCGAGTTAAGGGAATCTTGATGGTGTGGTCTCAAACAATTGTAAAAAAGTATTGATTTGGTGGACTTGGTCAAAACCGTAGTTAGGGCACTTTCTTAATAACTCTTTGAATTCATCCCAAGCCTCACTAAACGTTTGATATTTCTTTTGTTGAAAGCCTATGATTTGATTCCTTAATACCGTGGTTCGTGAAGGTGGAAAGAACTTGTTCACAAATTTCTTCTTTAAGTCCTCCTAAGTGAGAATGCTACTAAAGGGTTGCTTATCAAGCCAAATCCTAGCATTCCCCTCCAAATAGAAAGGGAATAACATCAACCTAACCACCTCTTGTGGTAGTCCATTGTACTTAATGGTGTTACTAATGGATAAGAATATCTTAATATGATCATGGGGGTCATCCATAGGTCTACCTAAGAAAGGTATAGTGGAAACCATTTGAATGATGCATGTCTTAAGTTCAAAATTATTAGCGGCTATCTCGGGAATGACTATGGCATCCGCATCCCATCCATATTGGATTGGAGAATCTCAAACAATGGTCGTTGATGCATGGCTTCGTTGTTGTCGTAAGCGTGATGCTCGTAATCGGCTTGATGGATGGATTTGTTCTTATTCTTCCTCTTGGGAGGATGAGGTACCCCACTCGATATGTGTGCACGCGCTCGAGTGCGCATACAACTAAACACAAGGAATGAGAGAGGAGCTATCATTCGACTTTGAAAGAGAAGAGATTATCTCCTTCGATGTTCAATATGAAAATCCACAAGAAAATGTATAGATATGTAATACTACTTGGGCGGCAAAACCCTCAACATGCCTTCCTTCCCAAAATAGTCACAAGTGAACGGGGGGAATGAGGTGGCGCGAAGCACTTAAGTACCTAGCTTCCCTTAGGCTTGTATTTTATAGCAAAGCCGCCTTTCTATTCACCGTATAGTTCGTATTTATCGAATTCTTGCTTATTGAAATATATTTTTGCCTTTATTTTCTTTGATAGATACACGTATTTGGAACCAGAACGCCTCCAAATACGGTGCATTGCCAAGGCAATACTTATGGAATATTGTGTATTAAAATTCTTATCTATGTATACTTATTTACATATAATACTATAGAGGAAAATATTTTTGTATCTTTATTATTTTTTAAGTAAATATAATATGTACGTAAAAACGATTGAAAAAAATATATATAATATATTTTTGGTGTAATATTTTAGGAAAAAGATTACTTTTTTTATTTTTTTATTTTTTCATTAGGAAAGAATTGATTTTATTTTTTTATTTATTATATTTTTATCTTTTTGATTTTTGATTTTTTATGTTTTTTATTTAACAAAAAGGAACGTTCACAAATGAACGGATCCCAAAATCCAATATGTAACTCTCAATCAATCGTCAATCTCCACGCGAAGAACCAGCAGCGGCGCCATTTAATATCTCACTTTTTAAGATTCATTTTTCTCTCGGTCTTTACGAATTGATTAATCGATATCAATTAAGCCATGTAATTGTTTTTGGTTGTAATAATAGAATTTTGGTAATCTATGTCTAATTGTCACAAAGAAGTCAAAAGGTAAAAATATTATCACCTATGTATACGTATTACACTAAAAACGCATTGCACGTATAAAAAAAGTAACCACAATGTACAAGTAAACAAAGCACAACAAGTATTAAATGCCAAATTGTAAAGTCTAAAAAGTACAAGTACTAATTATGAAATCTTGTAAACTACAAGGACTGAAAATAAAATTATGAAACTAGATGCCAAAATTTACCAACTATCAAAACTTGTAACAAGATATAACAAGCCTAACAAACTTGAGGACTAAACAACAAACCCTAACAAACTTTTAACTAATTAACAGAAATGTAACAAGTTAACTAATCCAGGGACCTAAGTGAAATTTTTAAGAAATTTTATACTAAAAACAGGCTAAGTCATGATTAAGCTATATCTTGAGTTCTAGTTAACCAATTAAGCTGAAACCAATTTTAAAAGATTCAGAATCCAAAATAAGCTAGGTATGTAATAGGCAATAAGTTGAAATGGTCTTAAACATATTATAACTTTTTCAAATAAGCACTTTTGTTGAAATAAGCACTTTAGAATAAGCACTTTGATTGAAACTCATATAAAACATTTAAAAGCTCAAAATATTAAGACCTATCCAAGAAATTTCAAAATCCATCAATAGAATAAGCCAGAAATTGAAATAAACTAAAATTGAGCTTATGTTGACTTTTGTTGACTTTCGTTGACGAAAAGTTGACCAAGCTTAAATCTCATTTTATCACTTTTCTAACTGAATGATGAAAGAAAATGGCCAAGTTTGTGAAGTAGATCTCTGGGAAATGAAAATCTGACCAAACAGAAAAGCTAAAACTTCATAGAGAGTTTTGGGCTTATTCTATAGTGCACTACAAGGCTTGAAATTTATAAGTCTTGAAATTTCATATAATAAGCTATCCAGAACACTAGAGCACAAGTTCTAACTCCTAGAATTAATCAAGTTATGGACTCTTGAAAGGGGCTATTTTAAGAAGACTAATCTGACCCAAACATTTTGATGGTCATTTGCCTGTTTGACTAAGGCTTTGACTATGAAACTTGGTACAATTACTTTCTATCAGCTACTAAGTGTAAACAAACAAGAAATTCACCAATTCACTCACTAAATTACCAAAACCATATTAATCGAAACAGTCCTTAAACTACTTAAACAGAATTAAGGCCAAGCTAATCAGACTAGAGCTATGAAATCAAAGCTATGACTACTCAAACAACTCAAACAGGTCAAATAGAACAAGTATCAGGAAAATTCAAGCAAAATTATACTAGGGAACTAGAATTAAGCATGCAAGACTTGTTTTAGAGGAATTAAAAACATGACTTAGTACTTTTAGCTTTGAAGCCTCCTTTTGTTGGAGAAGAGAGTGCTGAACTCTCTTAATCAGCAATAAATCTACACTAACAAACACCATGAACACGAAGGCACACCATGATCATCACTATATCCACTAACTATTGTATGACTTGATCAATAAGGCTAGAATTGGATGTACATTGAACAACAACAATCTTTGATCATACAAAGCTTCCAAATCACAATAACTAACTCTGATATCCAAGATGAATATCAGAATCAAGAGACACTTGATATGAACGGTAGGATAATGAGGGAAATTGAGAAGTAAAAGTGAAATGAATTTCAAGTTAGTTGTTGAACTGTTACAACTGACTGATAACAAACTTTAGAGTGCTTGTCAGACACTCTAAAGTTGTTAAGCTATGAAAGGGAAGTAATGAGAGAATTTAAGCTAAGTGTGTGAAATTATACACTTTTCTACATTCAACAAATGAGAGCTATCTAGGTATTTATAGACAAAGAATGAAATGTAGTTGAAGTCCATGACGTGTGTGCTCCAATCATATGCTACTAGGTGTCACAATTCTGTCAAAGCTCTTCAATTATTCTTGGCCGAATTTGGGGGAATTTAAATTGCTTGATTTCATTGTAATTGAATAGCTGGAGTGTGTTCGTCTTGGCTTTGTGATCAATTTTCATGCATAAGTATTATCCTAACATTGACTCTAGCGTTCTCTACGATCTGGGCTTGAGCTAGCCACGTGGCATGATGGGAATGGTCCAATAATGTTCACACGGATCATAATCCATTTGTACAGTGATAGTTATGAGATGGAGGGATTTGATTGGTCGAGAAGTCATAGTGCATGGCACTGTTATGATCCTTCTCTCCCTTCTTGAACATTCTTGTAAAGTCCTTGAATTTCTGAAATCAACCAATTAGGCCCTTGAACTTTGAATAATTGTCATGATTGGTCCTTCTTTTGTCTTTTTCTTCATAATCATGCCTTGAAATCTGTGTTTGCACCAAATTGTATCATTTTACCTACACAATCACAAACAATAAAGAATACCACATAATTCTGTTTTATCACATTAAAACTTGGTATTTTCCTTGTGTTTTAGGGTTTTATATCTTATAATTGATATGAGATTTCACTTATATCATATACTAACAAAAGTGTTAATTCAATATTTGCTCCAAAATATTATAAGTTTTGTTCCAACTTATTACAATCAACAAGCAAACTTCTGAGTTCCTTGCTACAACAACAATGAGAATAGACTAACTAAAGTCTTCCTTGTACTAGCAACAACGTTCAAGGATTGGAAATCCTTGATTCCTTGAACTATTTTAACAATGGAGTATTTCTATGGTGGAATGTTGTGTTTTACAAGGCCTAGGGTCCATTATATTACCATAAAGTTGGATGTTATCAACCTGGAAATGTAAGCCAAGAGTCTCCACTAATTGTCATGCATAATGGCACTTAATTTTGTAACTGCAGCCAAAAGTGTGTCAGACAAATGAAATGTACGCCATACTTTTGGTTGTTCTCTAAATCCGTAGTACTTAAACGTGCGCCGCATTTTTGAGATGTGTGCCGCACTTTGGCTCTTTTTAGCATAATTTATTCTTTAGTCCTTTTCTTTCCATATCTTCATTTATTTCCTCCATAGTTTTATTCATTCACTACAATCAAACAATACTTTATGTTAGTAGCAATTTAACACATAATTTATTTATTTACATAGCAAACAAGGACAAATGCATCATTACAAACATGCAAAAATGAGGCGTTATCAACCCCAAACGATAAAGCATGGACTATCAAAACATTCACCAACGATCATCAATGCCTCCAATCAATAAAAATTCACCTTTGTAATTCACGGTTCCTATCTAAAGAGGTAACCAAATTCCTTGTAGCAAACCGTAAGATCCCAATCTAAACTCTACATGTTCTTTTAGAGAAAAAAATACGATATCAAACTCTCCATTCATAAGGTTTCTCGAGCAAGATGAATTGCCATGGATATATTAGAGGGTGATTATCAAGAGAAATATAAAAAAACTAAGGGATTATGCGATAGAGTTGAAGCAAAAAAAACCCCAGATACGACAACCAAGATCCAGGTTGAAATAGACACTAGTTTAACTCTTGATTTAATGTGTTTTAAGCGAATTTATATATGTCTTGGTCCACTGAAAGCATGCTTTAGAGAAACTAAAAGGAAAATTCTGGATTTGGATGGAGCATTTATTAAAGGTCCATATACTGGTCAAATCTTAACGGCTGTTGGTGTGGATGGCAATAATGGTGTGTACCTGGTAGCTTATGCAATTGTTGAATCTGAGTGCAATCTAATTCAAACATCACATTCATCTCCGACATACAAAAGGTATAATCCTTGAGTATTAATTAAGTATGTATATTGTTAGTGCCACCAAACTAAAATATTTTTTCTTGATTTTGGGGATATCACCAGCCATTGCAGAACTGATTCCAACAGCCGAGCATGGATTTTGTGTTAGACACATTTATGAAAATATTAAACAGGAACACAAAGAAAAGAAATTGAAGGATCTTATTTGGAAGTGTGCAAGGGCATACAATACCTTAGTTGGAGGAAGCAATTGATCAAGTAAAAGCAGTTGACCCTAAAGCTTGTGAGTGGTTAAAAAGATTCCTCATGCATCATAGTGCAGGGCACATTTTTCAGGTATGTTTGTTTTATTGGTTGCATATGCAATTTCCAATGTTATTACTTGACTGCTTATAATATATGTCACATTCAGGGAGGCCTAAATGTGATATCATGTTGAAAAACATATGTGAGGCCTTTAATAGTAAGTTGGTGGATGGTAGAGGTATGCCAATCATTGGGTGTTTGAAATATATAATGGAGTATCTTATGAAGAGAATTTTAAATGTGCAGCAAGTGATAGATAAAAGTACTGGTTTGCTAACCCCTACTACAACGCGTATTTTTAACTATATTAAGACCTCTGCAAATGACTACAGTGTTCTTTATAATGGGGGAATCATACCAGTGTAAGGGACGTAATGACCAGTGTGTTGTGAAGCTCAACCTTAAGCAATGTGATTGTATGATATGAGAGTTAACTGGCATACCATGTAGGCATGCTGTTGCAGCATTGAACAATAGGGAAACTCATAGAGAATCTGTTGGGATACCAGAGGAATGGGTGGCACCATGTTATTGGTTGGAGACATGGAAGGAGACGTATCAATATATGGTTGAACCTGTTAGTGGTTGTAGTTTCTGGCCAAGATGCAGGATCCCAAGTGTGTTACTACCTCCTCATCACCATGTTCCTATATGTAGACCAAAGAAGAAGAGAATAATTTCCCAGGATGAAGTTGTTGAGTTAGCTATAAAGAAAATGGGTAAGACATGAAAGCTGGCTAGGAAGGGCGTCTAGATGACTTGTAGCAAGTGTAAAGGACAAGGTCATAATAAGAGAGGATGCACAAGTGAAGTTCAGGCCAAGGAGCAACAAATAGTCAAAGAGCAAACCACGGATAGGATGGCAATAGGGCGGGTTTGGGCAGGGCGAGCATTCACATCCCCAAACTCGATTACTAAAGTTATCCCCAAACCCGCCTTGATCCCCATTGTAGGATATTGTAAATCTAGTTTATGTTTTAGAGAGACAGAAAGAGATAGAAACTTGGTAAGAACACACACACACTTTGAGAGAGAAAGTATGAAAACACACTTTTACTATGTGTAAAGTTATGTGAACCAACACCCTCTCCATCTAAGGAGAGGGTTTATATGTTGATCCCAAACTTAGATAGACTTAGCTTGTGTAAACGAGAATAAATCAATTTAAACACGTAGAGAAACTTTGTTGTATATGAAACAATTTAAGTATTATGCGCAATTAATACTTAAACAAGAACACACAAACAAGGTAAAACAAACTTTCACTTTGATTGATTAATCAAACTTGCATACAATGAAAGTGTAAAACATATGTGGAAGAGGTGTATATGAGGTGTGTCTTATGTCTAACCCTAAGGCCTCCTTTTATAGGTTTAAGGAGCCTTGTACAAAAAGCTAAGATAAACTAATTTAGGAAGAGACACAAGATAAACATATAAAATAACATATTGACTAAATCTTTTTAAACATTAAGAATATATTCTGAATTCTTATCTTCATATTTTGTCCACCAGCTTGAAGAATTCATCATTGGCAGATTTAGTCCTTGTCTGTGTGTTAAGATTCTTCTTGTCAGCGCCTTGATAATTCTTATCAGCGTCTCATCTGTCAACGCCTCGTTTACTCTTGTCAGCGTCCAAGTTCCTCTTGTCAGCGTCTAGGGACTTGGTCAATTTTATTCCCAACAATCCTCCCCTAAACTTGATATCTACTCTAGTAATCAAGTTTCTGAATAAATTAAAACATACAGAGAGGATTCTTACAAACATGCTCTATCCTTCAATTTGAGTATGAATAAACCTCAAAAACTCAACACTCAAACTTGATCTTAATCATCTTTTGCAATACATCTTATAACAGCAAGCTTCTTGAGTTACCTATAGAGTCTTTTGGAGCCTTCTTTATAACTTTTGTCACTCAAATTAAATTACTCCTCCCCTTTTTAAGACTCTTCTCCAAGATTAGTATCAAAGGACAAAACCATGAATATCCTTCATAGCTTCATATCAGCTTCCAAAACAACAAGTCTATCAGTTCAAAACAGTGATCCTTGACAATTTGTACCAGTTCTGTATTTTGCTTTTGTAAGCTAATACAGATTTTCGTCAATTCGATTAATGTCAAAGGTTTCATACTGTCCTCATCCATATTCGGGAAATGAATCCTCAATGTTGATTCATAGGACATGGGGATGGACTTACTAATGATAAGACTGACTTGACCTGCATTAAAGCTAGTGCCAATAGTCTCAGCCATCTCCATAACACTATACACCCTTGTGAAAGTGATCTCTGCTACTACTAGATGTCAGTCACTAGGAAAAACATCTCAATGACCATTAGGCTTCCAGATATCCAAAAATTTCTTAAAAATGAAAGGGTGATGAAACGTTTTGGGTCTATAAAGAAGTTTATAAATGACACCAGCTACGATGTCATAGCATAAAATGGACTTGAGAATGTAGAAAACTTCAGTTAAAAAACAAACAAAGGTAGTAATCCTAAAGAAATTAACCAGTCCTAATAAGCAAGAGTGACAAACACTGTTCATGCATACACTCATGCAAAAGCATGATAGACACACATGAACTCTAGAGTCCTTTGTTCACAAATGCCCCAAAGAGAGTTAACTCATATAAAACATTTGCAACTCCCCAAGTAAGCCCAAAAATATATCTACCCCAAGTCACCCATACGACCACACCCAATTCTAGGTCAAAAGTCTTGGCAGCATGCATGTTTGATTAAAAACGTGCATGCTATAGTGCCTCGAGGTTTAGAAATTCCAACAATTTCATAAGGAAAGAGCCTTCATTATTTCTAACCCTCACTTACCAGTGGACGTAATCTAGAATTGTGCAAGAGTGCTCTAAGAGTACCCAAAAACCTAAAGGTTTACCTCCCCTTATCAGAAGCATATAAATCATTATATGTGAAGAAGAAAAATTTTATTTCAAGACAGGAATGTAAACATTCCAACCATCATAAATAAAATTTTGCAACTTTGTATCCATCCTAATGTGGCTCCACATTCCTGCATAGTTAGACAAAAACCACAAAAACACACCAACATAGGCTACCCTTTCCCACAATAATGGTAGAGATAACATGTCAGTGGATAAAAATAATAACAGTGAAAAGACCAATAATGCATGTTCCTTGAGCATCCAATATCCCAATATCCTTGATCATTAACCTGCTTTTGGATAGGCTGCTCAAAAAGAAAACAAATTAGTTTTCTATGGAGATCCAAGCCTTGTCAGACTTGGATCTTTCTAGTTGTTCAACTAGAGTGGTCTTATTCTTTACCACAAATCCCTATTCATCCCTTTGTGACCTAATCACCCAATTTGTTCCCATGAGTCTATTAATGACCTTCTCAAGATATTTAAATCTATTGTAAGTCATTGAAATACCATTAAAATTTGATTTTTGCTCTTGTTTAGGTTTCCAAGTTATGTAGGATGATGCCTTAGACCCTTGACCCTTACTAACCAAATATCTTTGTTTATATGGTCTATGATAAGGTCTAACAACAGCTTAGTTGTGGCATTTTCATGCCAAACTTGGAACTGTCACTGTTGCATTTGCTCCTATCAGCGTTGAATTTGTTCCTGTCAACGCTGAATTTGTTCTTGTCAGCGCCCAGATTAGGGTTTGCTACAGGAACATACTGCCTGTTTGACCAGGTGTTGGTCTTTTGAAAGGGTCTTTGGCCATGAGTATTAGCAGTCTTAGAGAAGAAAGGAGCTGGTCTAGTAGCTTGTGGTCTAGTGTGGACAAAATGTCTATGGTTGACATTGGGTGACCTATTATCAGCGTGTGAAGTACGGCCACTGACACACTTATAAGCCAAATGTGAGAAACTCCCACATGTGTAGCAATCCTTCCTAGACATAACCTTGGGTCTAGACTGAAAGAACACTGTCCCATTCACACTAGCTTGGCTTTGGGGTGACATAGGTTTCCTATTCATTTCAGCATATTTAACACTAGGTTGTTTCTTAATTGGGGAGCCAAGATTAATAGCTTTTCCAGTTATGGGATTGGTCACAGTTATAGGTGTAGATACAACTGGACTCTCAATGGGTGTAGGCATAAATGGACTCTCACTAAGCCTCCCACCTTTAACAAACAAAGTGGGGTTAGCCTTCTTCCACTCTTCTAGGTCAGTAACCTTTTGTTTATATTCCTCAACTGGGGAAAGGACTCTAGGTGGAGGAATAAATTCCTCTTCTTGGAGTTCTGGTATACCAGTCTAAGAGAGATCCTTTCTATGGATACCATAGAAGTTCCCAGCAGGTGGTAGAACAGCCACATATTCTTCAACCTAATCCTAGACATGTCCCTAGAGTCTCTTTGTTCACTAACACATTTTTCTAGGGTTTGAGAAGCTTTATCAAATCTTTGAATTTTAAACCCTACATAATCTTTGTTTCTAATGGCCTCATCTAACTCAGCTTGTATGACACCTTTGGATCTCTCCAAAATATCCCTAAGATCAATACTAACTTTAAGGTCATGAGACAAAACGTTGATTTGATCTTTTAGGTCAAGCTCCATTTTCTTATATTCAGCCACAGTCTTTTCAGTTTGAACAAGTGCCATTTAATAATTAGATAGCTTGCATTTTTTTATCAAGAACATCAGATTTTAACTTTAAAATTTCTTTGTTAAGTTTTTCAGTGTTTATCCTACAAGAAGAGTCATTACATACCTCATTATCAGATGACGAAGATGAGTTGGAACTTGTGGAACTTGAAGTAGACTTGGCCTTAACTAAAACATCATCAGATTCTTCTTCACCTTCTTCCTTAGCCTAGTTTACCTCACAATACTGGATTTCGTTCTTCAAATCAAAGTTCCTTAACAAGCTCTGATACCACTTGTTGATCCCAAACTTGGATCGACATAGCTTGTGTAAACGAGAATAAATCAAGTTAAACACGTAGAGAAACTTTGTTTTATATGAAACAATTTAAGTATTATGTGGAATTAATACTTAAACAAGAACACACAAACAAGGTAAAACAAACTTTCACTTTGACTAATTAATTGAACTTGCATACAATGAAAGTGTAAAACATATGTGGAAGAGGTGTATATGAGGTGTGTCTTATGTCTAACCCTAAGGCCTCCTTTTATAGGTTTAAGGAGCCTTGTACAAAAAGCTAAGATAAACTATTTTAGGAAGAGACACAAGATAAACATATAAAATAACATTTTGACTAAATCTTTTTAAACATTAAGAATACATTCTGAATTATTATCTTCATATTTTGTCCACCAGCGTGAAGAATTCATCATTGGCAGATTTAGTCCTTGTCTTTGTGTTAAGATTCTTCTTGTCAGCGCCTTGATAATTCTTATCACCGTCTCATCTGTCAACGCCTCGTTTACTCTTGTCAGCGTCCAAGTTCCTCTTGTCAGCGTCTAGGGACTTGGTCAATTTTATTCCCAACATTATATACCAAGCCCATAAGATGGGCTTGGGTTTACAATTCGGCCGGCCATACAAGCATGGACCGGGCTTTTCCTTGTTTAATATATATAAAGATATCTAGACTACGAGCTACTACTTAATATATTGTCGGAGTGACCGAATCATCCTAAATACGTAAAAACGTATTTCCAACAATCTCCCCCTAAGGGAGGTCACTCCAAACAAGGGCGTTACCCAAGTTACAACGATAAAATAAACCTAGCATTCTATGCTTGTCTTGAGCTTGTAGTCTTCGTCTTTTTATGCTAATGTGATCATTGATATCAATCTTGAGCATTAATCTCTTGCCTTGATCTTGTGCATCCATCACTTGTGATATTCGCCTCTTCGTGACTTCATGTCCCACATACTTATACCTTCGTAATTCTTGAAAGCTTCAGAGTTCGATACAGCGGAAGACTTTAACTTTTAGGCTTTCTTGAATTAGATGAAGTATTAAGTGTATAAAGTATAAGCATGCGGGGACGACTTCTTCTCGGATTCCGCAACGCCACTGTCTTCAAATGCCGCAACATAAGTAGACACGAACGAAATGGCTTTGAACATTTCATTCTAATTCGGTAGCATTTTACCTCCGTTTGGTGAAGACCGTTGGACGATATAAAATATCGTACTTGTGGCAGGTAGATTTAATTAAAATCTCCTTGACAAGATTTCGCGGGTAAACCCATTCTCTTTACTCGACCATCCAAAGCTGACTGCGAACGTAAAGAGTGAATCATTTGGATAAAATTATCCGCATGATTGAAGCCGTCAATTTCGATTCCTGGAACAAGTTTGATTCATTAAAGAATCGCACCATCAATGCTTTCTAGTTGTCACGAGCTTGATTCATATAGAATCTTGCAAGTTACCTACCAAGTACTGTTTGAGGTAAACACTAGAAGGATTTCCACTCATCACTGTGAACACTATAGAGTGTCACTCTGAGTGTTCTGGCAAGATCACTAAGATATTGCGTAGAGGACTGGAACGTGTTTAAGTTCAGATAAGAATTAAACCACTGTTGCTTTCCAGTTATCACAAGCTTGATTCATAAAGAATCGCACAAGTCACCTACCATGAGCTTTTTGATATTCGCTCAAGAAGGATTTCCATCTTCATTGTAAATACATTCGTATTACTCGGATGTTCAGGCAAGATCATGAAGATTTTGCGTATGACTTTTAAGATCTTTCTTACTTTTCAAAGTGTGTGAAGAAGCAAGGAAATATGGAAGTGTGTCCTAATGAGATATTTGATGATCTCAAATGACTCTAGACTCGATCGTGAACTTTGTATTTTAATGATTGGAGGCTGGAAAGGAGTGTCACCATTTCAATACCAATTTATTCGGAGTGAATAAATCAATAGATAATGTGTTGTCTCCGTGTGATTAAAAAATACCTTTTGAGAGATATCTTAGTTAGCCGAGATGGGTTGTGCATTGCATCATTGGGTCCATGATGTCTATCTTCAATATCGAGCATCATTAAAATGTTCTCAATAGCATATGTGTTGACCCGGTTTCTGCCTAAGGTTGTAAGGAGGGCTTCTTTGTTTACACCCTTTATCTTTACAATTCTTTTTCATTCTTCAACCCCTTCAATGCTTACCAATACGTCATAACTAGCACCTTGTTGTGATTGTTCCAGTGCTAACTTAAGTACTTGTTCGGCATTCAACTACGTTCACAATCTTTCTCCATCTTTCATCGTCGTGAAATAAATAGGTTTTGGGTAAGTATAAATTACCATGAAATCCATTTTTGATGTGCAAATCCGTTTTGCTCCCCCTTAACGTATGCCACGATATTCGAAAACATTTCGCACATGTCGGGATGAGCCAGCACATTAAGTCAAACCATTTTTATTAATCATTTCCCATATTAAATCACATTTTCTCCCCCATATTAAAAATATTAACCCAATCAATGTTTTTAATATCAATTGATTTAATGAAGTTTTAACAAAGTTTTGGGAAGAAAAATGCAAGTCCATTTTATCTTCATGATACCAAATGTTGAAATATGATACCGATGAGTAAAATGATCACAAATTGACCATATAAGAATAAATTGACAAGGTTGGACCTGATTGATGAGAACATCATATGATAAGATCAAATGGTTCTTGTCGGCAAATGTTGGTCTCCTCGCCACGTCTGAAGTCATCTCTTGACAGCACATGTATGATTGGTATTGTTGTCTTCACACCAATTTGTGAACTTGGCACGTTCGGCATCGAAGATTCTGAATGCTTGACAATTGCTCCCCCTCAATCGTTGACCCGTGTTCTATTGAAAGAGCTGTTGTCGTCGGTTGAGTAGCCGCATCGTCGAGTATGTAGATACCAAATGTAGATAGGTATGGTTGTAGAAATGATAACTTCATAAAAACAAGACTTCTCTTGTTTTAACAAATAAATGCACTGATGCGTACATAGATTTGTGTTAGACCAAGTTATAAAGTAAACTTGATCCCTTACAAGGTTTTAAAGTAAACCTTGCCCGAGAAAATTAATTCCCGTTGAGAGCCAAAGCTTTTATAAGAAATGCCTGACTTTAATATGAAAACCAGGTTGCAGTCTGAAATAACTACAAGCCATTTAGGCATGTTTTATGAAATATTTACAACTTTTGTACGAACTCTATTTATGGCGTCGTGTCAATATTAATCGACATTTCTAAGGTCGTAAATATTATCGTACCAAAAGACATGCCTTTGAAAAATAAAGTAAAAATATTTTTGGATTTTTTCTGAATTTTTCAATTTTTATGGTTTTTATATGGTTTTATATTTTTGTATTTTGCTTTTGTGGATAAAAATATAAACAATATATAAAGATGATCACCAAGGATACGGAGAATAGTTTACCACCACTATTCTTTCGCTTCATCTACCAGTTCCTTTAGAGTCTCAGGCGAGAAAGTTCTCATTCCTAGTTTGTCGGCCAAAAATTCAATTCGAGCGCGATCTAAAGCCTTCGTGAAAATATCCGCCAATTGATACTTAGATCGGACAAACTAAAGCTCGACCACTCCATTCTCCACTTGCTCCTTGATAAAGTGGTAGCGAATGTCAATATGCTTCGACCGGGAGAATTGAACATTGTTGCAGCATAAGGCAGTTACTCTCTTGTTGTCACAGTACATCGGAATTTTGTTGAAACCTAGACCATAGTCGGTTAATTGCGATCTCATCCAAAGAATTTGAGTACAGCAACCGGACATAGCTATGTATTCTGCTTCTGTACTTGAAATTGAAGCACTTTTCTGCCTTTTCGATGCCCAACTGATTAGTCGATCTCCTAGTAATTACAAAGTTCCACTCGTGCTACGCCTTGTATCTTAACAACCCGCGTGATCCGCATCTGCATATGCCATTAGTGCAGTCGAAGAGTTCTTCGAATACCAAAGTCCTCGATTAATGGTTCCTTTAAGATATCGATAGATCCGTTTAACAGTAGCTAAGTTGAACACAGTAGGTCGAGTTTGATACCGAGCACACATACATATAGCAAACTGAAGATCAGGTCGACTAGCTGTGGTATACATAAGAGTACCTATCATTCCACGATAAAGTGTCGGATCAACGGCAACTCCATGTAGATCTGCATCAAGCTTAGTTCGTTCCACCATTGGAGTATCCACGGGGTCGCAAGATTCCATCTTATATTTCTTAACAGATTCAAGGGCATACTTGGATTGATTGATAAAGATGCCTCTAGGACTCTGAGATATCTGAAGACCTAAGAAGAATGATACCTTGCCCATCATTGACATCTTAAACTTGGAAGACATGAGTGTCCCAAACTCATCGGATAAGGTTTGGGTCGAGGCAGCAAATATAATATCATCAACATATATTTGTACCATAATCATATCTTTACCTCGTTCCTGAATGAACAGCGTGGGATCCACCTTGCCTTTGGCGAAGCCTTGCGTAATGAGGAATTGTGACAATAGATCATTTCATGCGCGTGGAGCTTGCTTCAACCCATATAGAGCCTTCTTAAGCTTGTACACATGATTAGGATATTTAGGATTCACAAAACCATCTGGTTGTTGAACATAGACCTCTTCCTTGATTTCACCATTGAGAAATATCGTCTTCACATCCATCTGATAGACGATCATATTCATGTGGGCTGCATAAGCAAGGAATAGTCTAATAGCTTCCAAACGGGCAACAGGTGCAAAGGATTCCATAAAGTCGATGCCCAATAATTGCTTATATCCACGAGCTACTAGTCGAGCTTTGTTCTTCAATATTCCGCCTAACTCGTCGAGTTTAACCTTATAAACCCATTTCAAAGTGAGTAATTGCACTTGATCCGGGCATGAGACAAGTTCCCATACTTCAAGACGTATAAATTCGTTAAGTTCTTCTTGCATAGCTTCTATCCAACAGGATTGAGTAAAACCTTCTTGCCATGTCTTAGGTTCAACTTCAATGAGAAAAGCATCAAAATGACAAAACATTGCATTTTCTTGTAACTGACTTCGTGTGGATACCGGACGATTAGGGTCACCAATAATAGAATCTATAGGATGACCCTTTGTCCACTTGCTGTTATGTTCACGAATCTGTGGATTGGAGTAGACCGTAGTAGGAGCTTCCTCTGAGGTGGATGACCCGGCTTGATTATGGTCGGGAATTGGTACACCAAAGAATGGAAGTTCATGCATTTGAGCGAATTCCAAATCGTGATCATCATCATCCTCTTCATCATCAATAGGCCATGACATGGGTAGTTGAAACATGTGTTGGTTGAGAATTACTCGTTGAAGGTATATCTTGACCAATTGTAGGTGCAGACGTATCTGATTGTGCTTCGGTTGCTGGAGCGACAACTTCGGTTACTGGAGCTATTACCTCAGGTTCTGGAGCAACAATACTTGGAGGAGTAAAGAATTCATCAAAGAACGGTTGAAACAACGTATCCCATTCATTCCTAGAAGGTGGTGTAAATGATGATGAAGTAGGGTTATTTGGGACAAGACCAGAGCTTATGTTACTGGGTCCCATTTCATGAAGTGCGGGTTCAGAGCTGCTTTGCTCAAAAGCCATAGCTGTCAGCTCATCAAAATTAACATTCATAGTTTCAAGGATCTTACGAGAATTACGGTTGTAGATTCGGTATGCCTTCTTTGCGGGTGCGTAACCAATGAAAATACCAATATCAGCCTTTGGTTGAAGTTTTCCCAAATTGTCACCATCATTATTTGGATAGCAAAGAGAGCCAAATACATGAAGATATGATAAATCAGGTACTTTTCCATATAGAAGCTCATATGGTGTTTTACCATGGCGTTTACGCATTAGTGACCGGTTTTGGGTGTACACTGCTGTAGATATTGCTTCTGCCCATAAAAACAATGGAGCCTTTGCGTAAATTAACATTGTTCTAGCAGCTTCCATAAGTGTGCGATTTCGCCTTTCAACGACACTGTTTTGTTATGGAGTGCGAGCAACGGATGTTTCATGAGATATGCCAACTTCTTCATAATAATCACGCAAAATTTGATTCACAAATTCGGTTCCATTATCTGTACGAATGCGTCGGACAGTACTGTTGAGACGTACTTGAATCATCTTGAGAAACCCGATGATGAATTTAGGTGCTTCATTTTTTGTTGTGATAAATTTCACCCATGTAAACCGAGAGTAATCATCCACAATGAGTAGGATGTACCTTTTACCACTAAGACTTTCGACACGCATTGGTCCACAAAGATCCATATGCAACAGATAAAGTTTCTCTTGGTTAGTGTCTCCAGTCTTGGGTTTGTATGATTTCTTAGTGCTTTTCCCCATTGTACACGCGGAACACAAATGATCCTTGTGTAATATAAGTTTAGGAAGACCACGAACAAGTTCGTTTTTCGCCAAGTGATTAATAGCGTCAAAGTTAAGATGAGATAATCGTCGATGCCATAACCATGACTTAGTCTTCGATGCTTTGGAGAGAAGACATACGGGAGAAGCGGCCATCATGTCTTTTAGAGACAAAGTGTACAAATTATTCCCTCGAGTACCTTTCAATAAATCAACCCCTTCCAAATTACGAATGAAGCAGGTATGCTCTCGAAAAGCAACTTCTAGGTTTGCATCACAAAATTGTCCCACAGAAAATAAGTTGTGACCGAGACCTTCCACATAATACACTCTTGAAATTATAACATTCCCAATATGATATTCACCGTAACCCATTATCTTTGCAATATGATCATTTCCAAATCGAACCGTACCAAGAAACTTGCTAACGAAATTTCTGAGCTGAGAGCGATCTCCGGTCATATGTTTAGAGCAACCAGAGTCCAAATACCAGAGAACAATTTGGACCACCTGTTTTCAACAAAAATAGTAGACAATGCATTTGAAACTATTGGTTCCTAAGTGTTAGCAGATACAGATATAATATTATCGGAATTTTAACATTTGTGTGACCCTTCGATTTTCTGCGTTTTCTAATGTGAGTTTTATCACTAACAGGTTTTATTGTTCCAATTTCTGAGGTTTTGGAGTATTAGCGGGCACTACAGTGGGAGTAGACCTATTTAAAGGGCACTTGGTTCCTACGGTAGTGTTGGTGTTCCTAGTTAAAGGACACGCTTGTGTTTTGGTAGCCTTGGTACTCCTAGTTAAAGGGCACTCTTTCTTCACTTTAGTGGGAGTGATCCTAGTTAAAGGGCACGTATTTCCTACTATAGTGAAAGTTCTACCAGTAGGGCGCCACATCCAACCAACTTGGGTTAACACTTTCCCAGTCGGTTTCCATTCTAAACCATTTTTCCAGGCATTCATCTCATTCACATGGTCAATAAGGCAAGAATCCTGACGACTAGAAAACATACATTCATTGCAATTCCAACATTTTAAATTAGAATTCACAGTAGGCTTAGAACGATGCACAACCGCAGAGCCTTTAGGTTTAGCTACATGATTCTTTTTATTCAAAACAGAAATACCATTCCTAGGGTGGGCTTCTACTTTCTTCTTCTCTTGACTACTAGATGGAGCCAAGATCCTATCATTCTTCTTGTTTCTTTTAAGCTTAGATCTGTGAGCCTTAGTAGTGGTGATTACTCCTGTAGAAGGCAACACGGGAAGATTAGAAGCTGGTTTTGATTTTGCCTTATCTTTAATGACCAATGTTTGAGATGGTTTAGACCTAGGGCCCTTGTTAAGTGGTGTGACGGCGATAAGGTTCCTTTTGATTGCACTAGAGGACGATGCTGAGACAGTAGCTGCGTTATCCACAACATTCTTACCTTTTAGGGTACGAAGTGTTTCCTTTAACTCAGTCAAAGCCAGATTTTTATCACAAATTTGTTCCCTCAAATCAGATATTTCCATCGACTTTCGATTCAATTGTTCAGTCAATGATTGATTATGTGCAGTGGTATTAGCACATGCGGGCTTTACTGAATCGAAGAGTTGTGTATTTTTTTTGTTTTAAGTTATCAACTTTGGACAAAATCTTGGAAACTCGATTATGTAGATCAAGTTTAAAATTCTCAGCGGCCTCAAGTACATTCACACAGTTAAGCTCCTTAGATTTCTCTATGTCTATCGGCAAAGATTTAGCAACCTTTTCACTTGGCTGACGCTGTTTTGATTGTAAAGTCAATCGAAAATTCTTTTGAAAATTTGCATCATCGATATTAACACCTTCGAATGACGTTTCAAAGATTTCTTGAATAAATTGTTGCTTGCATTCAAGCGAAATACAATGTGTTTGAATCTCATCAAAACGTTTTGGAAGCGAAGAATACTAATCTTGAAGCTTTAAAAATTCAGCGTCAGATTTATGACAAGTACTATCTACCACATTATCCACAGATTCAACATTATGCACAATAGAATCATTATCAACACTTTTATTCACACAGACGGAGACAATATCATGAGACATCACTTGCTTCAGAAGCTGATCATTTTGACGTGAAATTCGTTCAATTTCAATTAAACCGTTTTCATATGCATCATCCATTTCATTGAAAACGTGTCTAACTTCTTCTATTTCCAAAATCAATTCTTGATCGACATTGCGAAGACAAGCTTTAATATTGTTTACAAATGGAACAATTTCGTCTCGAAATGCAGCTCTAGTGTGCTCAAAATTCCATTCACCTTCTGTTATGGCCGAAGCCGTCGTACGTTCCATAATGACCTTGTCAAAATCGGCTAAGTGTTGGTGCACCGCATTTAAACTATCGGATGCCTTACTTACTGGTGGAATTAACTTAGTTAAATCCTTTTTTACAAGTGTAGGAGATGTACTAGGAAGGTTTTCTGTTGATAAACTTTGGGGCACAAAAGCTGTTAATTGAGATAATTCCTTTTGTAATCGAATACGAGTCTTTTTATCAAATTGATCTTTATTATGCTTATCATAATCAATCTTATGGAATTTGAAAGCATTTTAGAATGAGTTTCTTCCGCAAGTGACTGTGTCTCCTCAGTACTACGAACATAAGGTGCTTCTTTTGATTTGCCAATTAGGGTCACATCATAAAAACAAGGAATATATTTCTGAGCTTGTTTTGCATAACCGGGATTAGGTGGTAAATCATGAAGACGCTTAAGTTCGAGTTCTTTAAACGATTTAGTTAAAAGATGAACCTTTTCTGTGGAAGCGTATTGTTTTAAAACCTGTTGTTCTTTGAATTTAAGAAGTTTGGTAGCATTAATTTCCGATTCAAACTTTTTAGACTCGAGAGTTTCGAAATCCATTTTAAGTTTCTGAATATCATCGACAACCGACTCTTTTGCTTTTAATTCATTGGAAAGATTAGATTTTAATGATTCTATTTCTTTCAAGTGTTCAATCTTTTCAAAACGAAATTGGTCAAATTCAGAACACATTATTTTCTTCGCTTGAGGGACCATTTCAAAAGCTTTGACCTTTTCTTTATGCAACGCAAGCTCAGCTGTTAGGGTGGAATTCGCATCTACGGATTGTCTGAGAGCCATATGCATTTGATCAATAATATGTTTAGGCACCATGACCAAATCATGTTGAGCATAAGATTCCATACCCGTCTTAGCATTTGGTTGAGGTTCACTCAAATGTGTAGGATTGGGTACCACATCATTTGAGTTACTAGTTCCCGAATGTTGTTCGAGGTTGTCATTTTCATGCCCAACTTGATGTGGGTTATCATCATTACCAAGATTGGTTGTGGTGGGTACCTCACTGACGACATCAAAACCGTAGTAAGAAAGATTAGAAACGAGAGCAGCTGAGGCTGAGTGAATGTCATCACAATCCGAATCATATGCATCAAGATCGTCCGCTTGATATGATGCATTAGAAGTAGAAACAAATGCAATGCCTTCTTTATCTGATGCCCCTTGGTCTACAAGAAATGCTAACTCTTCTAAATCCAAAATCTTTTCCTTAGACTGAGCATCAACCAAATACATCTTCTCACGAAACCATGTTGCATCCCTTCTTCTTTTTGGCTTAGTGCATTCCCTAGCCATATGACCTTGTCCTCGGCACTTGTTGATCCCAAACTTAGATCGATTTAGCTTGTGTAAACGAGATTAAATCAAGTTAAACACTTAGAGAAACTTTGTTGTATATGAAACAATTCAAGTATTATGCGGAATTAATACTTAAACAAGAACACACAAACAAGATAAACCAAACTTTCACTTTGATTGATTAATTGAACTTGCGTACAATAAAAGTGTAAAACATATAAAACTTATATATGAAACAAAACCTAAAGGCCTCCTTTTATAGATTAAGGAACCTTGTACAAGAGTCTACGTATCAGCTATTCTTGGTAAAGATAAACATAAGAAATACATTGTCAAACATATCTTTACTAGAAACATACTAGAAACATAAAACGTGTAGATTAGAATATCCTATCAGTGCTTGACTTCTTCTTATCAACGCTTGACTTCTTCCTGTCAACGCTTGTCTTGTCAACGCTCGATTTCTTCCTATCAACGTCCAAATTTCTCTTGTCAGCGTCCAAGTGTCTTGGCTATATTTTATTCCCAACAATCCTCCCCTAAACTTGATATCTACTCTAGTAATCAAGTTTCTGAATAAAAACTAACTACTAGGAGGATTCTTACAAATCTTATCAAATTGGAAATAAATAAACCTAATCAAATCTTTGGCCACGTCACTTGAGTAATCCATCTCCAGTTGTGTTGTCATCATTTTCTTCAAAACTTCTTTCGACATAGGATACTCAGCATCCACAAGAAGATACACCAAAAACTTAGTAGTACTCAAATGATACACTCCAGCTGCTGAATATAAACTTCATTAAAGTCCACTGATATCATCATCAAGATCCTTCCCAACTAGATCTTCTTCATCTGGTGCACACATTCTCTTGAATGTTGACCAAATCTTTATTCCATTGACTGAAGTAGGTGCTTCAGTCTCATACTTGGCCAGCATCAACCTCCAAAGGTCTTCCAAGTCTTCCCTATCCAGACTTGCAAACAAAGATATAAGAGTAGTAAAAGTGTGTACCTTCTTCCCATATCTGCCGATCATCCAAAACCCACTTGCATCTTCCTTATAGCTAACTATAGGGTTTCTGGAATCATGAGGTAACACTTCTACCATTTGTAAAGCTTCCAAGGATGAGAGCTTAATACTCTTTCTAATAATAGCTTCACTAGGATTCACTCTATCCACATTTTTTGGAAACTCAAGAGGAACTCCCTTATTCAATAGTCTTGGTCTGTGAAAGAACTTTGCTAGCTTTATATTTCAAAATAACCTTGCAATCTCTTTGAACTCTTAGTAGAATCTCTAAACCCCAAATTTGATCTGATAACGTCATGTCAGGATTTCCATCACCTTATTCTCCCATGCAAAGTACATCTGAGCAACTTCAGGCATCTCATAATCCACCTGATTCTTCAACTCTGCAAGCTTTCCCTTGCCAACTCATCACCATGTTCAAGCCTTTCTGGTTCTTCAATAATCATAACACTTGAATCTGTGCTCTCATCACCAATGCTTTCCTTACTCTCAACAACAGTCTCCTTCATCCTATCTTCTTTCTCAAGTTGTGCAGCCAACATGGAATCAAACTTTACTTGGGCTGCATCCTTGGGAACTACTATTTCTACCATAATCCCTTTACCTTTATCTGAAATGTCAATGGTGGGTAAAGATGATGATGGTACCTGTGTAGACACATCTTTGATGATAGCTGATTACTGGGATACATCAACCATACCTGCAGGTCTATCAACGTCCAAAACCTGTGTGTCAACACTTAACTTACTCCTATCAGCGCTTAGCTTGTCAGCGTCAAAAACCTGCTTGTCAACGCTCAATCTACTCTTGTCAGCGCTTCTTCTGAACTGCTCCATCATCTCAGTAAAAGATAAATTCAAATTTGTAGGAGTAACCAATGAAACATCAAAACCTGGTTGCTTCTTCAAATTTTTTAGAGCTTCAGCTACACCCAAAGATTCTCCTTCATGTGAGCCTTTGTCACTCACATGAATCTGCTCATCCTCCCCTTTGGAAGAATCCTCCACTCCACGCCTAGGGTTAGCACCTTCCAAAATAACAATCCTCTCCCTCAATTACTTGAGTTCAAGGCCTTGTGTAGAGACAGTATGTACAAGGTCTGCATTTGGCTTTTGCAAGCTAATGCAGACAATCGTCAATTCCAACAATGTATAGGGTTCCAATCTGCCCTCCTCTGGAATGGGAATTTGACCTCCCAATGTAGAGTCATGGGGCATGGATGGGGTCTTAATGATGTTAGGACTGGCTTGGCCTGCATCTAAGCTAGTACCAGTAGTCCTAGCCCCACCCATATCACCAACCACACTTGTGGTGGTGGTTCTCTCTGCAACATGGCTAGGACCACTAGAGGAGAACACTCCAGTAGTCCTTTGGCGTTTTTCCATCCTAAAGTCTGGGGGTGAAGAGGATGATGTGGATTGGGTTTTAGTTTGGAGGTTAAGGGGTGTTTGGGTTTGTTGTAAAAGGGTGTCAGTGTTTGGATTTTGAGTGTCAACGCCAACATTTAACGTGTCAGCGTTGAAGGGATCTTGGTCAATTTCCATATGCTGGGGTGATGGAGATGGTTCAGGTAATGGTTCAAGTTGTGGTTGTGGGTCCGAATAAGGTTGTGCGGCTACAATAACAGCAAGCATGGCTTAGGAAGGGTAAGTCTCTATATGGGGGTGAATTCATCTTTCCAAAAATAGCTTTCTTTTGCACAGGGATCGTATAAAAATCATCATGATCCCTGGTGCAATATCTTTGTGCATCAAAAACCATTTCCAAAAATCTTGGGTAAGCAAGAGTCATCTTGCTACCCTTGTTTTTACACATGCCATCAAAAATCACTTTAGAAAAATTATATTGTTGCCCAGTAGCAATACACACAATGGCACTCCAATTGACCTGTTAATTTCATTGTGTGCAGTACATTTGGGACTCTAACATTGAAGAATGACAGGTATTAAGTACTTCCAAGATGGGGGGAAATTCCTGTTTTGAATATTTATTTAAAGTGCCCTCTTCAGGGAAAGGATAACCCAAAGCTTGAAGTCCTTGTTCTAGCTCACCAATGGGTAGGGTGGTTATACCATCTACATCATTAAGATGCAAAGCCTGGCGAACCAAGGCTTCAGTAACCACCCATGGAAGCCCATGGACTGTAGCAGTCAATGTAGTCACATTCTTAACCGTTGAGGAAACTGTGTAAACCTTGGTTTCCTCGAATCTTTTAGCTGCTAGGCATAACCATTGTTCATATGATTAACAATCAAAGCGAAAAAGAACAATAGTTAGGAAACAAGGTGTTTGGGGAACAAGAACACATGAATTAAACAATTGGATTGCTAATTATATTAATAATCTACAATCACTAGGTGTGTATACATTAATCCCACACCTAGTCGACACACGCTTTACGTTTACATCTTGTATGAATGATATATATAAAACCTAATAACCCTTGGTTCCTTTTATAGTGCAAGGATTAGGGTTTTACAAGAGATAACTATGAATAACATGTATATCTTCTATTTAAATACCTATATACTAAATATTTCAATCTTAATATATTCAATATATCTTCTAAATAGAAGATTCTATCAGCCCCGTAGACGTCCATCAGCGTTTGACTTCTGTTGACTTCTGTCAACGCCTAATTTGCTCTTGACAACGCCTAATTTACACTTGTCAACGCTTAAGACACAATGTGTCAACGTTGAACAAATGCCTTCATGTTTTCTTCATTTATGAGTTTCTCATATCAGTCAGATCTAGGGTTTTGCAAGCAAACCCTAACTTCTACATTAATCGCAGCAACACATAAACGAATAACACAACTTTGATTTAGGGTTTTGAATGAAACTTTGATACTTCAACATATCCAATTCATCACACAAAACTCCTTTTCTGCTTGCTAAGTTGATCTAGGGTTTTTGGAACCCTAGTCCATGATTTCATGTGAAAAAGCAAAAACATCAATACCTTAACCAGTGAATTTTGACGTTGAATAACGTCTTCATTAAGGATCAGATCGAAGATCCCTTCAGTGAGATTCTAGACACAAGTGCCAAGAATATATAGTTCAAAAATCACGATGATCCAACGGTTAACGAAGGAGAAATCGTGTTTTGAATATGGTTGTTCACAGAAAAACTGCATATGATAACTGCCAATTTTGACGCTTAATAACTTTTTCTTGGAAATAAAACTTAACAATCCCTCCGGTGGATGTCTATATATATGTGTATAGAACACACACGAGAAATTTTGTGACGATCCAACGGTCCAATAAAAAGTTATGACCATCTGAATACTGTTGCGCACACAAAAACGTCCAAAAAACCCTAGACGTATTTTTCTTCTTCTCACCATTACGAACACCTTGTTGGTCCTAGCATCACGAGCCACGAGGCTCTGATACCAACTGTGGAAACCTTGGTTTCCTCGAATCTTTTAGCTGCTAGGCATAACCATTGTTCATATGATTAACAATCAAAGCGGAAAAGAACAATAGTTAGGAAACAAGGTGTTTGGGGAACAAGAACACATGAATTAAACAATTGGATTGCTAATTATATTAATAATCAACAATCACTAGGTGTGTATAAATTAATCCCACACCTAGTTGACACACGCTTTATGTTTACATCTTGTATAAATGATATATATAAAACCTAATGTATATCTTCTATTAAATAACTATATACTAAATATATCAATCTTAATATATTCAATATATCTTCTAAATAGAAGATTCTATCAGCCCCGTAGACGTCCATCAGCGTTTGACTTTTGTTGACTTTTGTCAAGCCTAATTTGCTCTTGACAACGCCTAATTTACACTTGTCAACACTTAAGACATAATGTGTCAACGTTGAACAAATGCCTTCATGTTTTCTTCATTTATGAGTTTCTGCCACATCAACTTTTTGACCCAACAATTGTAGCAAGTCACAACCTTTTGAGGACCAATAGGGCTTCCATTTTCATTAGCTTGAGAATTCACAGCTTGAGCATTCACAGTACTTGTAGGAGGTCCATATGAAGTTTGCCTTCCCTGAATAGGTTGCACCGTCACTTGACCATCTTGAACAGTGGCTTGTTGTCGAGGATTGAAGAGGTGCACAGCTGATTGTTTGTTGGTGGAAATCCTCTAGTTGCAACAAGTTTTGACAAGTAGGCAGTGAGATGGTTTAGAACATCAGCTGGCGTATCATTTGGAGTAAATACCGGTGCTTGGATTGGTGGAAGTTCATTTGAGTAGAAGGCTTGTACTGGTTGTGCTTCAATTCGAAAATATCCTTGCTGAGGAGTATAGCCCATTTGAGAAGTGTTGGCTTGTGATGGTGATGTCTAATGTAGTGGTTGCTGCGGAAAAGATTGTTGATGAACACTTTGTGAAAATGCTTGCTGTGGCATCATTAGTGGTTGATAAGATGGTTGTTGTGGTTGCTGATAGGTGTGTGGTAGTGGCTGCTGCAAGTATGATGGTTGTTGATAAGTATAAGCCATGTTTTGTTGAGAAGCATACATGGCAAGTGCATCATGAACTTGAGGTGTAGACAATCGAGCCTCGATCACATGGCATTCGTGTTGTTGAAGAAAAGCTTGAAGTTGATCCGCATTGGTGTTATGCAAGTCCTTAGCCAATTTAACAACCGTCACGTACTTACGCCATTCTGAAGGAAGGGTGTTCAAATACTTGGTGTTTAATTGAAACGTAGGAATTACCATGCCATAGATATTGAGTTCCTTCAACAATAAGGTAAATCTCAAATAGTAGTCATTGAGAGTCTCCCCGGGGACATAAGAAAACTTATCAAAAGTATCATAAAGCTTACACTCTCGTTCTTGTTTAGTTAACGAGGTGCCTTGCATTAGAACACGAATTCTATCCCATAACTCTTTGACAACTTTATGTTTGCTGACGAGTTTGTAGACATCTGGAGGAAGGGCTTGGAGAATGATGTTTGTAGCATACTTATCACATTTGTCTTGAATCTTCATATCTCCGGTCAATTCACCCATTGTGCGAGGACGAGTAACTGTACCTTCTGTCACTGTACCATAATCTAATGGTCCATTGAGCACCGATGCCCAAATGAGATGTCCATTCTCTTTGTTCAACATGTAAAGTTCCATTCGGGAAGTCCAATCCTCGTACATAAACTTCTCCAACATTGGTGGACGATTATCTGTACCCGAGAGGATGGACTTATCCATAAGAGATGTGTACTCCATTTCGTTAAGTTAAGATTTACAAATGTTGATCGAACAATGAGAGAAAGTAAATATATTTGTTGTTGTGTGTTAAATCCGAGAAATAATGTTGAAATCCCCTAAATTATGTTCTCGATAAACCAAAAAATCCAAGTCAAAATTACACACATGTTGGATCGCAACACTTGATCGCAGTGGGGATCGTACTCATATCGCACTCGTGGATCGTACCCTATGATCGTACTCAGATCGCACTCGATGATCGTACTCGGATCGCACTCGTTTATCGTACCCTATGATCGCACTTGGATCGCACTCGTTTGATCGTACCCTGTGATCGCACTCGGATCGCACTCGTTGATCGTAGTCTATGGTCGTATTCGGATAGCACTCGTTTGATCGTACCCTGTGATCGCAACGAGTGATCGTAATATATGATCGTGATATTGGATCGCAAGTAGAAACCCCAGGTTTATGGATCACAATACACAGATCGTACTATGGATCAAACTTACCACTTTTCTCGGATAGTACTAAACACAACAAATTCGAGATTCTAAGCCTAAAAATGAATCAAACACAAAAAAATTTTGCGTTTTTAACCAAAGTAACAATAACAAATCACTACAACAAGTAAGTAGATGATGTATATCAAGATTAAACCATAAAAACACAAAAAAAAATTGGTACGAATGATTTTGGATCAAACAAAGGCGTATAAATCAAGAACACAAACACATAAACCAAACAATCATCCCATGGCTCTTGATACCATTTGTAGGATATTGTAAATCTAGCTTATGTTTTAGAGAGAGAAAGAGATAGAAACTTGGTAAGAACACACACACACTTTGAGAGAGAAAGTATGAAAACACACTTTTACTATGTGTAAAGTTATGTGAACCAACACCCTCTCCATCTAAGGAGAGGGTTTATATACCAAGCCCATATGACGGGCTTGGGCTTACAATTGGGCCAGCCATACAAGCATGGACCGGGATTTTCCTTGTTTGATATATATAAAGATATCTAGACTACGAGATACTACTTAATATATTGTCGGAGTGACTGAATCTTCCTAAATACGTAAAAACGTATTTCCAACACCCGTCAGAGATTTAATCGAGGCACCCCGACGGGGTGAGATTCTCGCACAAACCTTGCTCGTACTAAATGAGGATCTTATCGGGGTATCGTTTATGGGTGTAATTCTCGACAATGTCGCAACATTTGATATTTATTATTATTTTTAGAACATTAGCCATAACTTCAAAATTTTAAAACTTATTAATACCAATTACAAACAAGGCTTATTAAGTTTTCAACGATAGTATCATACTTATGATAAATTACAACAAAAAGAAGTTACAACTTAAAAAATGGCATTTAAGTAATTTTTTTCAATATTACATTCATAAAAAACTAACAATGTTAGAGAAATACCTTTTTACTACGTGAAGAGTAACAAAATACTTCATACATAGATATATTTGTGTATGTCTATATATTAATCGGGTGAGTCGGGGATGTTAATCCCCACTTCCGCCCCAAACCCGATTAAAAATCCCCGTTTAAGCCCCAAACCCGCCCCGTAGCCCGATAAGCGTGCCCCGCCCCGCCCTAATTATTTTGGGTTTCGGGTTTCCCCTTCGGGTTCGAATTTTTTTGCCATCCCTAGCCACGGAGTCCTAGATAGTCAGCCACTGACATCACAAACAACTCAACCATCATCAAGAACAACTCCAGCTGGTAAGGGTCCAAGGAAGAAGAGACCAGGCAAGAAAGTGGGTGGTGGTTCTATAAAGCAAAAGAAATGACAATAGAACTGTGAGTTGCCATAAGTGAATTTGCACCAGTGAGAACTGATGGTGCAAAATGTTCACATTTATTTTTTTCAAATAATATGTGTGTTTAAGGACAAAAATGTTATTTTTATACTTTGAAATAGTGTGTGTTGTAGACGATAGAAATTATGGATGTTTAGTACCTGATTGGCAATGGTTGTTAGTTAAGTCAAGGGTTTCACTGAATTTGTTTAATTCACTATATACATTCTTGTTTTTCTTTTTTGAAATATGATAGAGATACTACCAACAAATGGTAACTTATTAGATAGGATGTAGAGTAACATATACTGCCAAACAACCAAAAAAATACCCTGTTGTTGACTAATTAAAGTCAAACCTGAAGATCTATTCCCAAACACCTCCTTATGTTGACTAAATAAAGTCAAGATTGAATATCTCTACCAAAAAACCTGAAAAATAAAACAGGTTCTCGACTCATTAAAGGCTGAGTTGAAGAGCACCCTATATCCAAACATCCAACACAAGTCAAAATAATCAGCAACCCTTAACACCCATTTGAATGATTCATAAATCATGGATTATGACATAACACATATTTTATTTAACATGAAAAAGGTCAACACAACCAATGATGACCTTATTCCCTGAAACATAAAACTAAGCACAAACTAAGTTTTCAAACTATAAAAACTTGTATGCAAGGAACATAAAAGTCCAAGATAAAAGAAGCATCTTCTTCAGTTTCTTCACAAAAGCATCCTTCTCAGTCAACAACATCATTTGCTCATCCAGATCTTCTTCGAGCTCATTCCAGGCCCTCAAAATCCCCGGAATCACATCAACTGCTCGGTAACACATTGGGGGTCACTCCAACCAATAAGACCACAACCATGACAACAGTAGAACCGTCGCCCAGGGTTCCTGTCAATCCATGAAGTTTTGATTGTTGCGGGTTTGCCACATTCACATACGATCACCATGACTACAGTAGTGATGATAGCTGATGACTGGGACACATCAACCATATCTGTGTAGACACATCTTTGATGATAGCTGATGACTGGGATACATCAACCATACCTGCAGGTCTATCAACGTCCAAAACCTGTGTGTAAATACTTAACTTACTCCTATCAGCGCTTAGCTTGTCAGCGTCAAAAACCTGCTTGTCAACGCTCAATCTACTCTTGTCAGCGCTTCTTGTGAACTGCTCCATCATCTCAGTAAAAGATAAATTCAAATTTGTAGGAGTAACTAATGAAACATCAAAACCTTGTTGCTTCTTCAAATTTGTTAGAGCTTCAGCTATACCCAAAGATTCTCCTTCATGTGAGCCTTTGTCACTCACATGTATCTTCTCATCCTCCCCTTTGGAAGAATCCTCCATTCCACGCCTAGGGTTAGCACCTTCTAAAATAATAATCCTCTTCCTCAATTGCTTGAGTTCAAGGCCTTGTGTAGAGACAGTATGTACAAGGTCTGCATTTTGCTTTTGCAAGCTAATGCAGACAACCGTCAATTCCAACAATGTATAGGGTTCCAATCTGCCCTCCTCTAGAATGGGAATTTGACCTCCCAAAGTAGAGTCATGGGGCATGGATGGGGTCTTAATGATGTTAGGACTGGCTTGGCCTGCATCTAAGCTAGTACCAATAGTCCTAGCCCCGCCTATATCACCAACCACACTTGTGGTGGTGGTTCTCTCTGCAACATGGCTAGGACCACTAGAGGAGAACACTCCAGTAGTCCTTTGGCGTTTTTCCATCCTAAAGTATGGGGATGAAGAGGATGATATGGATTGGGTTTCAGTTTGGAGGTTAAGGGGTGTTTGGGTTTGTTGTAAAAGGGGGGTCAGTGTTTGGATTTTGAGTGTCAACGCCAACATTTAACGTGTCAGCGTTGAAGGGATCTTGGTCAATTTCCATATGCTGGGGTGATGGTGATGGTTCAGGTAATGGTTCAAGTTGTGGTTGTGGGTCCGGTTGAGGTTGTGCGGCTGCAATAATAGCAAGCATGGCTTGGGTAAGGGGTAAGTCTCTCTATGGGGGTGAATTCATCTTTCCAAAAATAGCTTTCTTTTGCATAAGGATCGTATAAAAATCATCATGATCCCTGGTGCAATATCTTTGTGCATCAAAAATCATTTGCAAAAATCTTGGGTAAGCAAGAGTCATCTTGCTACCCTTGTTTTTACACATGCCATCAAAAATCATTTTATAAAAATTATATTGTTGCCCAGTAGCAATACACACAATGGCACTCCAGTTGACCTGTTAATTTCATTGTGTGCAGTACATTTGGGACTCGAACATTGAAGAATGACATGTATTAAGTACTTCCAAGCTTGGGGAAATTCCTATTTTGAATATTTATTTAAAGTTCCCTCTTCAGGGAAAGGATAACCCAATGCTTGAAGTCCTTGTTCTAGCTCACCAATGGGTAGGGTGGTTATACCATCTGCATCATTAAGATGCAAAGCCTGGCGAACCAAGGCTTCAGTAACCACCCATGGAAGCTCATGGACTGTAGTAGTCAATGTAGTCACATTATTAACCGTTGAGGAAACTGTGGAAGCCTTGGTTTCCTCGAATCTGTTAGCTGCTAGGCATAACCATTGTTCATATGATTAACAATCAAAGCGGAAAAGAACAATAGTTAGGAAACAAGGTGTTTGGGGAACAAGAACACATGAATTAAACAATTGGATTGCTAATTATATTAATAATCAACAATCACTAGGTGTGTATACATTAATCCCACACCTAGTCGACACACGCTTTAGGTTTACATCTTGTATTAATGATATATATAAAACCTAATAACCCTTGGTTCCTTTTATAGTGTAAGGATTAGGGTTTACAAGAGATAACTATGAATAACATGTATATCTTCTATTTAAATAACTATATACTAAATATATCAATCTTAATATATTCAATATATCTTCTAAATAGAAGATTCTATCAGCCCCGTAGACGTCCATCTGCGTTTGACTTCTGTTGACTTCTGTCAACGCCTAATTTGCTCTTGACAACGCCTAATTTACACTTGTCAACGCTTAAGACACAATGTGTCAACGTTGAACAAATGCCTTCATGTTTTCTTCATTTATGAGTTTCTCAAATCAGTCAGATCTAGGGTTTTGCAAGCAAACCCTAACTTCTACATTAATCGCAGCAACACATAAACGAATAACACAACTTTGCTTTAGGGTTTTGAATGAAACTTTGATACTTCAACATATCTAATTCGTCACACAAAACTCCTTTTCTGCTTGCTAAGTCGATCTAGGGTTTTTGGAACCCTAGTCCATGATTTCATGTGAAAAAGCAAAAACATCAATACCTTAACCAGTGAATTTTGACGTTGAATTACGTCTTCATTAGGGCTCAGATCTAAGATCCCTTCTGTGAGATTATATACACAAGTGACAAGAATCTACAGTTCAAAAATCACGATGATCCAACGGTTAACGAAGGAGAAATCGTGTTTTGAATATGGTTGTTCACAGAAAAACTGCCGACTTCGACGCTTAATAACTTTTTCTTGGGGATAAAACTTGACAATCCCTCTGGTGGATGTCTATATATATGTGTGTAGAACATACACAAGAAATTTCGTGACAATCCAACAGTCCAATAAAAGGTTATGACCTTCTGAATACTGCTGCGCACACAAAAACGTCCAGAAAAACCCTAGACGTATTTCTTCTTCTCACCATTACGAACACCTTGTTGGTGTTAGCATCACGGGCCACGAGGATCTGATACCAACTGTGGAAACCTTGGTTTCCTCGAATCTTTTAGCTGCTAGGCATAACCATTGTTCATATGATTAACAATCAAAGCGAAAAAGAACAATAGTTAGAAAACAAGGTGTTTGGGGAACAAGAACACATGAATTAAACAATTGGATTGCTAATTATATTAATAATCAACAATCACTAGGTGTGTATAAATTAATCCCACACCTAGTCGACACACGCTTTAGGTTTACATCTTGTATGAATGATATACATAAAACCTAATAACCCTTGGTTCCTTTTATAGTGTAAGGATTAGGGTTTTACTAGAGATAACTATGAATAACATGTATATCTTCTATTTAAATAACTATATACTAAATATATCAATCTTAATATATTCAATATATCTTCTAAATAGAAGATTCTATCAGCCTCGTAGACGTCCATCAGCGTTTGACTTTTGTTGACTTCTGTCAACGCCTAATTTTCTCTTGACAAACCCTAATTTACACTTGTCAACGCTTAAGACACAATGTGTCAAAGTTGAACAAATGCCTTCATGTTTTATACATTTATGAGTTTCTGCCACATCAACTTTTTGACCCAACAATTGTAGCAAGTCACAACCTTTTGAGGACCAATAGGGCTTCCATTTTCATTAGCTTGAGAATTCACAGCTTGAGCATTCACAGTCCTTGTAGGAGGTCCATATGAAGTTTGCCTTCCCTGAATAGGTTGCACCGTCACTTGACCATCTTGAACAGTGGCTTGTTGTCGACGATTTGAAGAGGTGCAGAGCTTATTGTTTGTTGGTGGAAATCCTCTAGTTGCAACAAGTTTTGACAAGTAGGCAGTAAGATGGTTTAGAACATCAGCTGGCGTATCATTTGGAGTAAATACCGGTGCTTGGATTGGTGGAAGTTCATTGGAGTAGAAGGCTTGTGCTGGTTGTGCTTCAATTCGAAAATATCCTTGCTGAGGAGTATAGCCCATTGGAGAAGTGTTGGCTTCTGATGGTGATGTTTGATGTAGTGGTTGCTGTGGAAAAGATTGTTGATGAACACTTTGTTGAAATGCTTGCTATGGCATCATTAGTGGTTGATAAGATGGTTGTTGTGGTTGCTGATAGGTGTGTGGTAGTGGCTGCTGCAAGTATGATGGTTGTTGATAAGTATAAGCCATGTTTTGTTGAGAAGCATACATGGAAAGTGCATCATGAACTTGAGGTGTAGACAATCGATCCTCGATCACATGGCATTCGTGTTGTTGAAGAAAAGCTTGTAGTTGATCCACATTGGTGTTATGCAAGTCCTTAGCCAATTTAACAACCGTCACGTACTTACGCCATTCTGAAGGAAGCGTGTTCAAATACTTGGTGTTTAATTGAAATGTAGGAATTGCCATGCCATAGATATTGATCTCATTCAACAATAGGGTAAATGTCAAATAGTAGTCATTGAGAGTCTCCCCGGGGACATAGGCAAACTTAACAAAAGTATCATAAAGCTTACACTCTCGTTCTTGTTTAGTTAACGAGGTGCCTTGCATTAGAACACAAATTCTGTCTCATAACTTTTTGGCAACTTTATGTTTGCTGATGAGTTTGTAGACATCTGGAGGAAGGGCTTGGAGAATGATGTTTGTAGCAAACTTATCACATTTGTCTTGAATCTTCATATCTCCGGTCAATTCACCCGTTGTGCGAGGACGAGTAACTGTACCCTTCGTCACTGTACCATAATCTAATGGTCCATTGAGCACCGATGCCCAAATGAGATGTCCATTCTCTTTGTTCAACATGTAAAGTTCCATTCGGGAAGTCCAATCCTCGTACATAAACTTCTCCAACATTGGTGGACGATTATCCGTACCCGAGAGGTTGGACTTATCCGTAAGAGATGTGTACTCCATTTCGTTAAGTTAAGATTTAAAAATGTTGATCGAACAATGAGAGAAAGTAAATGTATTTCTTGTTTGTGTTAAATCCGAGAAATAATGTTTAAATCCCCTAAATTATGTTCTCGATAAACCAAGAAATCCAAGTCAAAATTACACACATGTTGGATCGCAACACTTGATCGCATTGGGGATCGTACTCAGATCGCACTCGTGGATCGTACCCTATGATCGTACTTAGATCGCACTCGATGATCGTACTCGGATTGCACTCGTTGATCGTACCCTATGATCGCACTCGGATCGCACTCGTTTCATCGTACCCTGTGATCGCACTCGGATCGCGCTCGTTGATCATAGTCTATGATCGCGTTCGGATAACACTCATTTGATCGTACCCTGTGATCGCAACGAGTGATCGTAATATGTGATCGTGATATTGAATCGCAAGTAGAACCCTAGGTTTATGCGATCACAATACATAGATCGTACTATGGATCAAACTTACCACTTTTCTCGGATAGTACTAAACACAACAAATTCGAGATTCTAAGCCTAAAAATGAATCAAACACCCAAAAATTTTGCGTTTTTAACCAAAGTAACAATACCAAATCACTACAACAAGTAAGTAGATGATGTATATCAAGATTAAACCATAAAAACACAAAAAAAAAATTGATACGAATGATTTTGGATCAAACAAAGGCGTATGAATCAAGAACACAAACACATAAAACCAAACAATCATCCCATGGCTCTTGATACCATTTGTAGGATATTGTAAATCTAGCTTATGTTTTAGAGAGAGAAAGAGATAGAAACTTGGTAAGAACACACACACGCTTTGAGAGAGAAAGTATGAAAACACACTTTTACTATGTGTAAAGTTATGTGAACCAACACCCTCTCCATCTAGGGAGAGTGTTTATATACCAAGCCCATAAGATGGGCTTGGGCCGGCCATAGAAGCATGGACCGGGATTTTCCTTGTTTGATATATATAAAGATATCTAGACTACGAGATACTACTTAATATATTGTCGGAGTGACCGAATCTTCCTAAATACGTAAAAACGTATTTCCAACACCCGTCAGAGATTTAATCGAGGCACCCCGTCGGGGTGAGATGCTCGCACAAACCTTGCTCGTACTAATTGAGGATCTTATGGGGGTATCGTTTATGGGTGTAATTCTCGACCAATGTCGTAACATTTGATATTTATTATTATTTTTAGAACGTTAGCCATAACTTCAAAATTTTAAAACTTATTAATACCAATTACAAACAAGGCTTATTAAGTTTTCAACGATAGTATCATACTTATGATAAATTACAACAAAAAGAAGTTACAACTTAAAAAATGGCATTTAAGTAATTTTTTTAATATTACATTCATAAAAAAACTAACAATGTTAGAGAAATACCTTTTTACTACGTAAAGGGTAACAAAATACTTCATACATAGATATATTTGTGTATGTCTATATAATAATCGGGTGGGTAGGGGATGTTAATCCCCACTTCCGCCCTAAACCCGATTAAAAATCCCCGTTTAAGCCCCAAACCCGACCCGTAGCCCGATAAGCGTGCTCTGCCCCGCTCCAATTATTTTGGGTTTCTGGTTTCCCCGTCGGGTTCGAATTTTTTTGCCATCCCTAGCCACGGAGTCCTAGATAGTCAGCCACTGACATCACAAACAACTCAACCATCATCAAGAACAACTCCAGCTGGTAAGGGTCCAAGGAAGAAGAGACCAGACAAGAAAGTGGGTGGTGGTTTTATAAACCAGAAGAAATGACAATGGAACTGTGAGTTGCCATAAGTGAATTTGCACCAGTGAGAATTGATGGTGCAAAATGATCACATTTATTTTTTTCAAATAATATGTGTGTTTAAGGACAAAAATGTTATTTTTATACTTCGAAATAGTGTGTGTTGTAGACAATAGAAATAATGGATGTTTAGTACCTGATTGGCAATGGTTGTTAGTTAAATCAAGGGTTTCACTGAACTTGTTTAATTCACTATATACATTCTTGTTTTTATTTTTTGAAATACGATAGAGATACTGCCAACAAATGGTAACTTATCAGATAGGATGTAGAGTAACATATAGTGCCAAACAACCAAAAAAATACCCTGTTGTTGACTAATTAAAGTCAAACCTGAAGACCTATTCCCAAACACCTCCTTATGTTGACTAATTAAAGTCAAGGTTGAATATCTCTACCAAAAAACCTGAAAAATAAAACAGGTTCTCGACTCATTAAAGGCTGAGTTGAAGAACACCCTATATCCAAACATCCAACACAAGTCAAAATAATCAGCAACCCTTAACACCCATTTGAATGATTCATAAATCATGGATTATGACATAACACATATTTTATTTAACATGAAAAAGGTCAACACAACCAATGATGACCTTATTCCCTAAAACATGAAATTAAGCACAAACTAAGTTTTAAAACTATAAAAACTTGTATGCAAGGAACATAAAAGTCCAAGATAAAAGAAGCATCTTCTTCAGTTTCTTCACAAGAGCATCCTTCTTAGTCAACAACATCATTTGCTCATCCAGATCTTCTTCGAGCTCATTCCAGGCCCTCAAAAGCCCCGGAATCACATCAACTGCTCGGTAACACACTGGGGGTCACTCCAACCAATAAGACCACAACCATGACAACAGTAGAACCGTCGCCCAGGGTGCCTGTCAGTCCATGAAGTTTTGATTGTTGCGGGTTTTCCACATTCACATTGTAGGATATGTAAATCTTGCTTATGTTTTAGAGAGAGAAAGAGATAGAGAGATGGTGGATTTCACACAATTCTAGAGAGAGAAAATAAGAAGAACTATGTGTAAAAATGAATAACCACACACCCTCTCCATCTAAGGAGAGGGTTTATATACCCAAGTCCTTGACATGGGCTTGGGCTTACATTTAGGCCGGCCTACACATGTTGTAGGCTAGGCTTTGGTTTGTTTGTTAAATAAAGATAAGTAACTAAACTGCGAGCTATTACATGGACTATTGTTGGAGTGACCGATCCTTCTTAATATGTAAAACGTATTTCTAACAATCTCCCCCTAAGGGAGGTCACTCCAAACAAGGGCATTACCCAAGTTACAATATAAGATAAACCTAGCATACTATGCTTGTCTTGAGCTCGTAGTCTTCGTCTTTCTTTTCTGGTGAACATGCTGATGTGATCTTTGATATCAATCTTAAGAATTAATCTCTTGCCTTGATCTTGTGCATCCATCACTTGTGATCTTCGCCTCTTCGTGACTTCAAGTCCCACATAGTTATACCTTCATAATTCTTGAAAGCTTCAGAGTTTGATACAGCAGAAGACTTAACTTTTAGGCTTTCTTGAATTAGATGAGGTATTAAGTGTATAAAGTATAAGCATGCGGGGACGACTTCTTCTCGGATTCCGCAACGCCACCGTCTTCAAATGCCGCAACATAAGTAGACACGAACGAAATGGCTTTGAACATTTCATTCTGATTCGGTAGCATTTTACCTCCGGTCGGTGAAGACCGTTGGACGATATAAAATATCGTACTTGTGGCAGGTAGATTTAATTAAAAATCTCCTTGACAAGATTTCGCGGGTAAACCCGTTCTCTTTACTCGACCGTCCAAAGCTGACTGCGAATGTAAAGAGTGAATCATTTGGATAAAATTATCCGCATGATTGAAGCCGTCAATTCTGATTCCTGGAACAAGTTTGATTCATTAAAGAATCACACCATCGTTGCTTTCCAGTTGTCACGAGCTTGATTCGTATAGAATCTTGCAAGTTACCTACCAAGTGCTGTTTGAAGTTAACACTAGAAGGATATCCACTCATCACCGTGAACACTAAGGTATCACTCTGAGTGTTCTGGAAAGATCACTAAGATATTGCGTAGAGGCCTGGAACGTGTTTAAATTCAGTTAAGAATTAAACCACAGTTGATTTCCAGTTATCACAAGTTTGATTTATAAAGAATCGCACAAGTCACCTACCATGAGATTTTTAATGTTCGCTCAAGAAGGATTTCCATCTTCATTGTAAATACTTTCGTATTACTCGGATGTTTAGGCAAGATCATGAAGATTTTGCGTAGGACTCTTAAGATCTTTCTTACTTTTCACAGTGTGTGAAGAAGCTAGGAATTATGGAAATGTATCCTAATGATATATTTGATGATCTCAAATGGCTCTAGACTCGATCGTGCACTTTGGATTTCAGTGATCGGAGGCTGGAGAGGAGTGCCACCTTTTCAATACCAATTTATTCGGAGTGAATAAATCAATAGATAATGTGTTGTCTCCGTGTGAATAAAACAAATATCTTTTAAGAGATATCTGAGTTAGCTGGGATGGGTTGTGCATTGCATCACTGGGTCCATGATGTCTATCTTCAATATCAAGAATCATTAAAAATGATCTCAATAGCATATGTATTGACCTGGTTTCTGCCTAAGGTTGTAAGGATGGCTTCTTTCTTTACACCCTTGATCTTTAAATTCTTTTTCATTCTTCAACCCCTTCAATGCTTACCAATACGTCATAACTAGCACCTTGTTGTGATTGTTCCAGTGCTAACTTAAGTACTTGGTCGGCATTCAGCTACGTTCACAAACTTTCTCCATCTTTCCTAAGGACTACTATTTCTAGCTATGGAATGTCCTTGGGAAGATTCCTCCGGTTCTAGAGGAATCATTGGACTTAACCTATCCTACCATCCTTATGTCACCACAATCTTCATTGTCATGAAATAAATGGGTTGAGGGTAAGTATAAATCACCATGAAATCCATTTTGATGTGCAAATCCGTTTTGCTCCCCCTTAACATATGCCACGATATTCGAAAACATTTCGCACATGTCGGGATGAGCCATCACGTTAAGTCAAACCATTTTTGATAATTTCCCATATTAAATCACATTTTCTCCCCAATATTAAAAATATTAACCCAATCGATGTTTTTAATATCAATTGACTAAAGAAGATATATGACTAAAGATGGGTGTGTCGACGTACCTAAATATGCAAGCTTCCAACCACACGTGTTAGTAATGGCGGGAAATGTTTTCAGGGACGAAAATTGCATAAAGGAAAGGCGAGGATGAGGTAACGAGATGGGGTGGCACGGGAAAAGAAGAATATACCCTCACGTGTCAGACATGCCTGGGAGTTAACGGGGGAAAATGGTCAAAAGTACAAAAATAGTCAACTCGGGGGCAAAAATGTACGAGAAATTGAAGTATAGTGGCAAAATTGTTTGTAGTTTCCTCTCAGAGCCAAATTTGCGAAAATTGAAAAGTTAATGGACGTTTTTTACAGTTTACCCTATGATTTTTCACTCACACATCATACTATATTTGTTTAGCGGAGAATAAACTTTCAGCTTTGCTTTATGCTTAGCCCCAATAACTTCAACAAAGGCTTTTCCTTGCTCTTAAATTATAGTTCTGTTTTAAATTATAATATCCTCAACAAATTCTTTTTAGATAGTGAAAACTTAACTTTTAATCACATATTTTCTTCATTCAAGTATTAATAACATCAACATACTGTATCTAGAACTTACTTATCACTCTAACATAATCAAATGTCATTATAACATAAAAAATCTTCATTATTAACTGTATAAACACAACAACTTGAGCAAAAATGACAACACGTTCATCACAAATTTTATAAACAATACGTTTCACCATTTATTATGCATAAATGAAAGTAAAATATATATAGTAAGTGTTTATTCCTAAATTTATGATGTTAATATTGTATTTCAATATTTTTTACCTAAAACTTCAGTTATAAGCTTAATCGTTAAGATTTGTTCTTCAATAACTTAATCGATATGTTTGTCTTCCACTTTTGATGTGATTCCTTGATGGTTTTGATGTGTGTATGTGTTTTTAGTGCGTGTGATCCTTGATTGGCGTAAAATTACGTGTTGTGTGTATGTTTGTAGTGTGTATTAGTTAAGAGAGAACTAGATTTGAAAAAGACGAGGTAAGTGATTGGGGGCGTGATTAGCGTAGAACGTGAAATGATCAAAATACCTACTATTTTTTATATTTTTTTGTTTTTATATCTAATTAGTAATAGTGTATTAATCTCAGTAACATTTTCTACGATTGAGATCTCTGATTTAAAAAAAAACTATTCTAAATTAGAGTTAAGATTTATGTAAACCTTTAAATTAGCATAAATCTACTCAACCAATCATAATCACCCATTTTTTTAAAAACCCACTTCCCACCACTTTTTTAAAATTAAATATCCCACAAACGGTAAATCGTCAAACGAAAAAAAATAAACCATTGCAACGAGAATTAAATCATCTTTCTATCGAGGGGCACGTGTATATACTTTCGACGAACTTTTTTTCGATTTTTTTTCTTAAGTCACGTATGAGAGAATTATATATGGTTCATCACGAATCATATATGATTTTTAGAAAATCATATATGATTCATGATATGAATCATATATGATTTTCTGAAAATCATATATGTTTCGTGACAAATTATATATGATTCTCTCAAACGTGACTTAAGAAAAAAAGCCGAAAAAAAGTTCATCGAAAGTATATACATGGGCCCCTCGATAGATAGATGATTTAATTCTTGTCGCGATGATATGTTTTATTTTACGTAACGATGAACGGTTTGTGAGATATTAATTTTTAAAAAATGAGTTTTTTGTTACATGATAAAAATGAGTGGTTGTGATTAGTTGATTCAGTATATGCTAAACTAAGGGTGCGTTTGGTTCGCTCTAATCTATTGTAATTGGATGTAATTGTAATCCAAATTACACTACATATGTTGTTTGGTTCACAAATGAAGGAAATTGTAATTTGAATTACATTAAATAGGGTGTTTGGTTTGCATTATAATTGTAATTCAAACATTACAATTACATCCAATAAGGGAATTGAAATTACATAGGAAGTTGAATGAAAAGTTTTGAATTACGTCGTAATTTAGTAATTTTATATTAAAATATGATTATTTATAAATAATAATAGTAATAAATAATAATAATAATATCTCGGTAAATTCCTTATTCATCCGTGATAATTCATTCTTTCACCTTTGTGTGTGGGCGATTACTGGTCCCCATCACCTTTCACTTTTTGTGGTTCTTTCACCTTTCCCATATCACATTTCTTAATCTTTTCATTCTTTTTATTGTTTGACTCTTTCCATCACTATCTTTCTTTCATCTTCGTGGCTACAGTTAGTTTTCGGTTGGGGGTTTCATTTATGTTGAGTGGTTTACGGTTGTGGGTTCAGGCGGCAGTGGGTTTCTTCATTCTTCGTGGCTACAGTCAGTTATCAGTTGGGGGTTTCATCTTTGTTGAGTGGTTTACGGTTGTGGGTTCCAGACGGCAGTGGATTTCTTCGGTAGTAGGTTTCTGGTGGTGTCTTCGTTGGGTGTTTTTCAGTAGTGGGTTTTTGGTGGTGGTGGGTTTCGTCTTCGTTGAGTGGTTTATGGTAGAGGTTTCATGGCTGAGTAGGGTTGTTTGTGGTTGGTGTTTTTGGTTGTTTTTGAGCAGTGTTTCGGAGCCGGGCTGTTTTTGTTTTTTGTTGTGGTGTTACAGTGTAGTTGCAGGGCTGTTGCGGTTGTTTTATTTGCGGCGTTTGGTTTGGTTGTTTTGGTCAGGTTAGATTAGGTTAGGGTGGTTGTTTTGTTCGCGGCTAGGGGTTTTTTGGTTGATTGGCGGTTGGCGTGTGGTAACTAGTGTTTCGTTTTAGATTAGGTTTGGTGGTGTCATGGCGGTTGTTCGGTTCCATTGCCCGTTTGTTGGTCTTAACGGATGTCGAGATGGTAGTGGGAATAGGCTTACTAAGTCGTCTTTGATTATTCATCTTCGTGATAAACATTTTAGAGGTGATGCGCTAGCTTGTACCAAACATTCCATTCTATCCGATTTGGTTGTTTATGAGAGGGCCGAGTTAACCTTTAAGAGTATGGGGATTTGGTTATATGGTGGTTGTTTCACTACGCACACGTTTCGGTCTAAGTGTCGGCATGGTAAGGGTTCAGATTTTGTACCACCTCCTGATTGTGGTGATGGTATTGTCCACTTTGTTCTTTATGACCTCCCTAAGCCTCCCGTTCCATCATGTACTTTGCATCTTGTTAGTGGTGGTGATGAAGTTCGTGACTCGCATTGTGGTTTTGATTTGGGGACTCTTGATAGCTTATTTTCGAAAGGGTTGCGTACTGTTAAATCTATCCCTCCAAAGTGTCGTTTGGGTTTTTCTCGCGCTTTGAAAGGGGCCATTGACAGGATGGTTAACAAGCCTGATGACATATCTTCTTGGGTTCGTTTGCTTGTTTTGCCTCTTTGTCTGCTTAAAACCTTTCGTCCGAGAAGTAATCTGGAGTGTAGGTCCGTTATCTAGAGACAAAAACAAGAGGAGTATATATTTAATGCTATTCGTTCTTGGGAGACGTTTGATGGTAGTTTACAGCTTCTTAGAGAGTGTTTGGTTGAACCTTCCCCCGCTTTGTCTGATGTTCTTAGTGAGGATAGTGGGTTGGTTGAGCAAAATATTAAGCAGTGTAGACGGAAGATTTCTGATGGGCATTATTCTGCTGCTGTTAGAGTTCTTTCCTCATCTGGTGTGGCTCCTTATAATGATATTACTCTTGAAGACCTAAAAAATAAACACCCTTTTGTTCATGCTCCTTCTTTGCCAGATATTTCTCTTGATCATTATCTCCTTGTTGCTTCTCGATCTAGGCTTCTTGACATGATCAAGAGTTTTCCCCGAGGTACTTCTTGTGGGCGGGATGGGTTGCGGGCCCAGCACCTTTTAGATTGTTTGAGTGGTTCTGCGGTTGCTATTTCTGATGATTTAGTTTCTTCTATCACCCAAGTAGTGAACCTTTTTCTTGATGGGCGATGTCCCAACGTGTTGGGTGAGTTTATAGCCAGTGCTCCTCTCACTCCGTTGGTTAAGCCGGGTGGTGGGATTCGTCCCATTGTTGTTGGTACTGTTTGGAGACGGCTTGTTTCCAAGGTATGTGCTTATGAGGTTGGTCATTCTTTGGATGGGTACTTTGGTGATTTGCAGTTTGGGGTGGGGGTGTCAGGAGGTAGTGAGGCTATTCTTCATGCTGTGAATCGTTTTCTTGAGAGATATGGTGATGATTTCGGTTTGTCGATGTTACTTGTGGATTTTAAAAATGCTTTCAATTTGGTTGATCGAGAGGTTATATTGCGAGAGGTTCGTCTTCGTTGTCCCTCTATCTCGTCTTGGGTGGAGTTTTGTTATTCTAGTCTGGCAAGGTTGTATTACGGGGAACATGTATTAAGGTCATGTCAGGGGGTACAGCAGGGTGACCCTCTTGGTCCGTTACTCTTTGCTCTTGTACTTCAACCATTGATATGTAAGATTCGGGACTCCTTCTCTCTTTCTCTGCAGGCCTGGTATTTGGATGATGGCACTATTATTGGGGATACTTTGGTTGTGGGGAAAGTTTTGGAGTGCATCATGGAGGAGGGTCCAGTGTATGGACTGCATCTGAATATTGATAAGACTGAAATTTTTTGGCCGACCGAGGATCCTCGCAGCAAGTTTATTGGTGTGTTCCCAGATAATATTGCTCGACCTACGAGTGGTGTTAAGTTACTTGGGGGGCCTGCGAGTGTAGATCTTGATTTTTGTAATAAGCTTGTGTTGAAGCGTGCGGTTAAGACTATTGAGCTTATGGATGCTGTGGCCAAAATTAATGACCCCCAATGTGAGTTGCTACTTCTTCGTTCATGTGCCGGTATTTCCAAGTTATATTTTTCTATGCGTACTTGTTCACCTTGTGCTTTCAAGTCTGCCCAAAGTTCTTTTGATTTGGCACTCCGTTCTTCTTTGGAGCATATCGTTGTTGCTTCTGGACCGGGATTTGGTGATTGGCAGTGGAGACTTGCTACGTTGCCCTTTTCCTTTGGAGGGTTGGGTGTTTATTCTGCGGGTGACGTATTGCATTATGCTTTTCTTGCTTCTCCGTTACAGTCAGCTGATCTACAGTCTAAGTTACTTCAACACACTGATATTAGATCTTATGGACTCCAGTTTGATGATGCCTTACGTGTGTTTAACTCGGTTATGGAGATTGATTTTCTAAGTAATCCGAGTGAGGTCGCTGCCCCCAAACTCATGAAGAAAATGGCAGATATATATTTTGCTCGGGTTTTTAAGAATGCTGAATCCACTTTCGCTTTATCTGCTCGTCAGTTGGCTTTATGGGCATCTCAGAGGGAGGATCATACGTCTGACTGGCTTAGGACGGTTCCTATCCCCGGATTAGGTCAGACTATGAATGGGAGGTCTTATCGATGCGTTTTGTGCTATCGCTTAGGTATTCCCTTGTTCTCTGTTTTGAAGCCATGTTCAGCTTGTGCTAGGGTTTTTGATGGGGATATATTTGGGGATCATGGCGTATCGTGTGCTGGCATCGTTGGGATTAAGCATCGTCACAATTTGGTTCGTGATACTCTTGCTGACATATGTTACCGTTCAGGGATATCTGTCGGAAAGGAAGTTAATATTGGATTAGATGGTGGACCTGATAATGTCCTACGTCCGGCAGATATTTTGTTTTATTCTTGGGAGGAAGGTAAAGATGTGTGCGTTGATCTGACTGGTTCTTCTCCTTTGACTCGTACGGGGATGAATGACTTTGTCCCTGGCCGAGCTGTGATTGATGCTGCACAACGTAAACGGTGCAAGTATTTGGCTAAGTGTGCAGCTCTCGGATATGGGTTTCTTCCTTTCTCCTTTTCTTCTTTAGGGGAGTTACAGGAAGATGCAGTTGCGTTGCTGAAGCGGATCCAGAGATTTTCTAAGGCTCAAGACATTGGAGCACGCGCTGCTGTACATATTTTTCATAGAATAGGTTTTACCATTGCTAAAGGGGTGGGAGCGCAGATTGTATCTCGACTCCCATCCAATTTGTTGTAAAATCCCTTTTTGTTTCTAATAAAAGTGATGGTATAATAAAAAAAAAAAAAATAATAATAATAATAATAATAATATTTCTATTAACATTATTGATGAGACTGCTTTTATACATAGTCTCATCGTCCAAATAGGGCTTAAAATGCATTAAATAACATCAAAATACCCATATATATGCTTGTGTTTGTTGCTTGTGTATTTTAGGTACGGATATTGAGAAAATGACAAAAGATCACAAGAATCATACAAAAACGAACACGGGAAACGAAGCCGCACAATGAACCAAGCCCTAATGAAGACTTTCCCAAGATTAACCCTTGAAGATTTGAAGAATTAAAAGAAGGGTCCTCCAATATGGAAGAATTGACACTTTATACCCTTGTATCTTTATAATTACAAGTTTGGTCCCTAAAGTTTGTCAAAATTATAAAAAGGGCCCTCCACTTTGAAGAATTGGCAAGTTTAGCCCCTCAACAAAGCTAAATTGTCAACCATTATCCTCCACAAAGTCAAATACATCATGAAGTCCTTCAAAGTACAAGAAATTACAAGTTTGGTCCTTTGAAAATCCCAAAATTACAAAAAGGACCCTTGACTTTCAACATTTGGCAAGAATGGTCCCTCATCAAACAAGACTTGGCAATTTCAGTCCTCCAAAATGCTAAACATACAAGTCAAGACCATTATCCATCAACAAAATGCCAAATCAGTCCCTCAAAAATCACAAAATGGCAAGAAATACCCCTGAATTTACTTCACAAAAGTTTTTGGGGCAAAAGTGTAAAGTTGCAAAAGTTGATAAAGCTAAAATGGGCGTTGATGGAGTTTTTAAGTGAAAAGACAAGAAGAAAAGAAGTGAAGGACCAAAGCTGGCCAGACAAGATTCTAACCTAGACCAACCAACACCTCCCACATGTCCCACTAACTCCTTTCAACCAATCACATGCCACCATCCCTCCACATCACCCTTCCACTCATACCAGATTAACAAACTTAATTAATTAAGTTTGAATATTGGCACCTAGCACCAACTATTTAACCCAAAACGGATTAAACACCTGTTCTTAGTGTTCTTAACACAAATTGGGTAATTTTGTTTAAGCCAAAATTAAGCCACCATCTTGTCCAGATTTATGATTAAGGATATCATAATCACTTCCTAACCTTAAACTTGGACACCTCATCACCCCATTTGTCTCTTTGTGACTCCCCTGCTCCACACTCATGCATACTGCCAAAAAGGTGGCAGCAATCCAACGTTGGAGATTTATGCTTACTTTCTAAGCTTCATACAAACCATTGGATGCACTCACACATGCCAGCTACCACTAAACAACAAGAAAAGTCACATGATTCTCCAAAGAAGACAAGAGACTCCAAGGGCATTTTTGGGCTTCAACAACATTAGGGTTTACGTGTTTAAACTGCTTACTAGTTCATGTATGCCTATATAAAGGCCCTAGGTTACTACATTTGATTTTGCTCTTGAATTTTCCTAAGTTCACTTTTCTATAAATCCTTTTCAAGTTGAATGAAATGTGTTTGAAATGTTGAAGAAAGCTCAAGTGCCATTGATATAATCTGCTTATTATTGTTCTTTGTTCATTATTCTTGAATCTAAAACCTGTTTTCAAAAGAGGAGTGTGCAAAAGTTTGCACATTTTCTTCATTTTCTTGATATTTTGCTAAGATCTTGGTCTATCTTGGAATTTTTGGGCTATAGGGTTGATCATAGCATCCTGATATTGTGTTATCAAGGTGTGGTGAAGCTTATAACTTGGGGATAATCAAGTGTGGAGGACAAGAGTTGCATCAATCAAGGATTTTTCATATTTCTGATTTTATACTTGTGCTTCTAACTTTGTTGATTCTTAGCAGGCTTTGTTGTGGAAGCTTGTGCTTGTTCTTGCTAGCACATAAGCTCAAAATCCGTGGGTGTGGATGTACATCCATGAGGTACACACCCTTAATCCCAAAATCTAAAAATATTTTGGCTATTTGTGATATTTGAGTGTTGCCTATGATCTTGTATACTTTGTGGCTTATTCTTGCTTGAATCTGTCGTTCTTAGTTGTTATTGTGTTTATCTGAGCTTAGGTGGTCTTGAATCTCACTTTTCCTTTGAAAAATTTGGATTTGAAAAGATAAAGGGGTGTTTGGGTCTACCTGTTTGTGATTGAATCTTGGTATTGTGTTGTTAGAAGTTAGTATTTGTGCTTGGTATCTGTTATACACTTGTTTGAGAGTGTTTTGCTGCAAGTTTTTGGAACCAAACCTTAAAATCAAACAATCTGCTATATCTTTGTGAGTTTGACTGATTTTGACTTAGAATTTGGGAAAACCTAGAGTTTATGCATGCTTAGGGCTAAAAGCTATTGAAACATCATTATTGTAACCTGTTTGTGGGATTTGAGGTGTTGAATCTGGCTTGTGTGTCAAATACATCAGCAAAGTGAAAAATTGCATGTTCTTGTATTCATCAGTAACTTAAGGTGCTTGAATCTTGCTTAGTTCTTTGAATCATTGCATGAAACCTGTTTAGACTTGCTTATTTGAGTTTAATATAGCTTTTGTATGCATTTGGTTGAATTTGGCTGGCTGAATTGTGCTAAAATTGCTTATTGAACCTGTTCTGCTTAATTGTTCATGTATGTGCAATATCTGGGACTTTATTGATTAATCTGTGCAAATTGGGTGATTGTGTTTGTGAATTTTTGATTGTTATTGACTCCTTATGATCCAAAGATCATTTGGGTGCCTTTGTGTAATCTGAATCCCAAAAAAGTTCACTACAGACAAAAAAGTCTATAAGTCAAGCAGTAGGAAAAGTTCCCACTGCTCAACACCCAAAACTAGCCCCAGCTAGTGTAAACTTGTACTCAGCTTATCAATAAGCTATTTTAGCTTATCCAGACTTGCAACAACTTATTTTTTGTGATAGGTCTTCATTATTTGACCCATTTGAGTAGACTGGAGCTTATTAGACTTTGACTTTGACTTTTTGCTAGAAAACCAACTTATTTGACTTTTACATAAGTGCTTATTTTCTTTTTCCAGCTTATTGAGTCAGCTTATTTGAAAACTCTTTGTTGATTTTGCTTAATTAAGTCATTTGAAAGATATAGAAACGTGAATCAGCACTTGGGGTGGCCTAGAACTCAAAAACGACTATTTTGTCGTTTTCTGTAGATTGCTTATTGCATTTTCAGGCTTATTCTTTGGGCTTATTTCAAATTTCTTTTTGCAGAAGTCTTATTTAAGACAAAAGAAGCTTGTGTGTTTAATTTCAGCTTATGGCATTGGCTTATAGCTTAATGGGCCAAAAAGCCCATTAAGAATAAGCTGTTTGGTATAAGCTAGCTTATTTCACACTTTCAGCTTTTGGGCCTTTGGAAAAAGTTGTTTAAAATCAAATTTTGAGTCAACCAGTGCTTTTTGGGCTTATTTTGAACACTTTTTTATATTGGGCCCAAATTTGGCCCAATAGTGGACTGTTTTGGGTTTAGCCCATTTTATAGGCCCATTAAGGGTATTTAGGTAATTTCACTTTCATTTCTGAGTTATTTAGGTTAAAATAAGCTAGTTTGCAAGTTTTTAGAATTTTTTATGATTTTTGGATTTTTAATAATATTTTAATATTATTTTATTGTTAAAAATTAAAAGTCTGATTTTCTTAGTTTTTATATTCTTCCTAGGTTCTAAACACTTAATTAGGAATTTTGCAACTTTCCAAATATTTTAGTCTTTTAATTATTTTCTAGAATTAATTTAAGTTTTAATTTATTTTAGTAGTTTTTAATTGTTTAAAAATAGTTTTTAGTGGTTTTAAAATTTTGAAAATTACTTTTTAGCTTAATTAGGGTCTTTTGAGGTTTACAAACTTTAAGATCTTGTTTGGGACTTTTTAATAATTAGTTTTGATTTTAGGGCTTTAATTAGCATTAAAAAGTCATTATCTAATTAATTAAAAGGTTTTGGCAAGTTTGGATTTTTTGTAAACTCTTAGAATATTATTTTGGATTTTTGGTAATTTTTAGGAATTTTTAGGATAAATTTTTAAATTTAGTGCTTTTTACGGTTTTACGTGTACATCTTTTTCGTATTAGTTTAATCCGTCTTCGTAACCTTCATTCTCTTCTAATCTCATTTCTATTTTTCTTTCTCAAAAGTATAATCACAAATCTAATCCAAATCATTGCACACATAACACACTAGCCTCCTTGAGAACGAACTCACTTTAGGGTCATTTACACACGGTTTTTCTAAATCGTCGTGCTTACCCTATTTTGGTACTCTTTTCCTAAAGGGTATACAAAAACTCAACTATCATTTTGGCGCCGCTGCTGGGGAGGCGTGTTGTGTTTTGATTTGGAATTGTTGCTTTTATATACTAACCATAAATAGTATTTGTATTAGTAGCACTCTACTAATACGTATTATCGGTTTTCGATTTTTGTGAATACTATTACTATAGTGTATACGTAGAACAATAAATTCACAAGTACTCCAAATACGTGAGAAATCACAACCTTGACTTGGGAGGTTATTACCCAATCATTGTATTCGAATCTCAAACCAAAGAAAAAGGCAAAAATAGATAAATACTTTCGTGAAGCTCAATCTTGAAAAATACAAACTATAAGGTGGGTATAAGGCGGATATTATAAAATATATCCTAAGGAAAAAGGCTCTTAAGTGCTTCGCGCCGCCTCGTTTCCCCGCTTTCTTGTGAGTATTTGATTTTGAGAGCTAATCGATGGTTTTGCCGCCCAAAGTATTACTAAGTATCATATATATTTTCTTGGTTTCCATTGATTAAACCCTCTTGAACGTTTTGGTGTTCCACCAACGTTCTAAAGTCATCGAAGGCGTTCACTTCACCTGATCGTTTTCATTCCTTGAGGCTTCTTTAATCAGAGATTTGATTAAGGAGGAGATTTGTAGATTTGTGTCTACTTAATACATTCACCAAGATCCAAAAAGGTTAATACAATCAAAAACCACAAAAAAATTGAAAAATACAAAACACCAAAAAGGATCTTCTTTGCTCGTCCCCTCGTTGTACGTGACGTTTATGCTAACTCGTAATCAAGCAAGACGTGCACGTAAACGAAAGAACAAAACTCCCACTCCCAATCTTTCTAGTGAGGAGTCTCCTATTGACGAACCCATTGTAAGAGAAGCACCAACCATGGCGAATCGAACTATGATGGAGTTACTTCAAGCACCCACCGAGGGTTACGGAGAAGCTATTGTGATTCCCGCTATCCTTGCGGAGAATTTTGAGGTGAAAACGGGTTTGTTGTCGATGATCCAAAACAACAAAATCCGTGGTGATGAGAAGGACAATCCACACAACCATATCCGCCAATTCAATCGTCTTACCGCCACTTGCAAGTTTAAGGATGTCTCGAATGACTCGATTAAGATGATGCTTTTTCCGTATTCCTTAGCGGGGCCCGCTAAAATTTGGTTAGAGAAAGAGCCACCCAATTCTATATTGACGTGGAAGGATCTCGTGTCTAAATTTGTGAACCAATTTTTTCCGCCCTCTAAGACTACGTACTTGAAAAACGAGATTTCGAAGTTTTCACAAGAGTTTAATGAAAGTTTTTCAACGTCTTGGAATAGGTTTAAGGAAATGTTACATGAATGTCCTCATCACGGTTTTTCCGACTTACATCAAATTGACACGTTTTTACAATGGACTTAATGATCATGAAAGGGATTATTTGAATGCCGCCGCGGGTGGTATTTTTTTGTGTAAAACGGTTGAGGAAGCTTTGGTGATAATTGAGAATAGATCTAAGGTGTATAGTCCTCGTAGCACGTCTAGTGTTCGTAAGGCTTCGTCTTCGGCTTCACCTTCTTTGTCTACTACCATCGATGCTTGCCAAATTGAGGCGAACTTGGAAAACAAGATTTTTGATAAGCTAAAAGGACTTTTGATTGAGTTTAAAGTTGGTGAACAAAGTGCTCCCGCTACGGCTAAAGCGGTTGAGGTTTCGTGCATGTATTGTGGCGGAGGTCATGATTTCTCCGAGTGCATTACCAACGGTGGTAACACTTCGAGTGCCTTCGCGGCCACGGGAAATTACAACCAAAACGGTCAAGTTTCCCGCTCTAATCAATTGACTCCACCGGGTTTTGGTTCAAATCAAAATGCTAACAACAACTATCGCAACAATCAAGTTGGTTTCAAAAACAATTTCAACAAAGGAAACTATGGTTCAAGGGGCTAATAATCAAGTTTCAATCAAGAATCAAAATGATTTTCAAAACAACAACAAAGGTTTGCAAACTTTGAAAGATCTTCCAAATGAATTTGTTGAATATGCTAATGGGAATGATGCTAGGTTTGACAATATTCAAAGAGAAATCATTAGCCTAAGATCTGAGTTTAAGAACGACTTGAAGAAAGAGTTGAAAAATGAGTTAGCTAATGAACTTAAGAACCACACCAACAAAATGGAAGGAAATGTCACTAGGCTACAACAAAACCAACAAAAAATGGAACAAGAGCAACATGAGATTAAACAAGAGATGATTAAGGCCGAGAAGAGGCAAACCGAGGCCGTATTGAGGCAATCCGTGTTTGAAGATAAAATCTCATCTATGTTTGAGGCAATAATGTGTAAACCGTCTTCGAGTAGTCTTCCTAGCAACACCGTATCAAACCCTAAGGGTGAGATGAAAGTGATTACCACACGTAGTGGTAAGACACTTAAGGAACCGACTCCTCAACCAATTGCTCCTACGGAGGAAGCAATTGAGGAAGAACCCGAGGTGGTGGTCCAAAAGGAGCATGTCCCAATCCCAAGAAGTACCGCTCATGCCACACCTACGGTTGACCCTTTACCATCATTGGAACCCGAGATACCAAAGGCTATGCCTACTATGCCTCAACCCACACCACCTTTGCCCTATCCATCGAGACTTAGGAAGGAGAAACGTCAAGAGCGCGAAAATTATCAATTTGATCTTTTTATGAAAATGTTTCGTGATTTGCACTTTAATGTGAGTTTCGCCGATGCTTTGGTCATGATGCCTCGATTTGCCGCTAACTTTAAGAGTATGTTGAACAACAAGGAGAAGTTGCACCAATTGTCTAGTTGTTCGTCGGTTTATCTTAATCGCATACCTCAAAAAGTCGGTGATCCCGATAAATTCTTGATTCCATGTGCAATTCAAGATATGGAGGAATGCTTCGCCTTGTCCGATCTTGGTGCTAGCATTAATTTGATGCCACTTGCAATCTTCAAGTCGCTCAATCTTCCTAATCTTACTCCTTCACTAATGTCTATCGAGTTGGCCGACCATTCTACGATTCCCGCATGTGGTTTGGCGGAAGACGTTTTTGTGAAAGTGGGGAAGTTCTACTATCCCGTAGACTTTATCGTTGTTGATATCCCCACGGATCCTCAAGTTCCTCTCATTTTAGGTCGTTCGTTTTTAGACACGTCTATGGCTTTGATCGATGTTCATGCTAGAAAGATCACCTTACGTTTCAACGACAAGGAACTTGTTATAAACGCAACTCAAAACTCTCAAATTTCTCATGTTTATTCCGTTGCAACCATAAACCTCGTTGATATGATCGACGTGGTTTGCGAGGAATTTTCACAAGAAGTTCTAGGATTTGGTGATGAAGAAACTAGTGGCAATCCCACTATGTTAGATCCAATTCTTGATAATTCGACACCAACCTTCACTCCATTTGAAGGTGGTGGTTTTACGTTGGAAGAATTCGATGTTCCACGTACTTGTAACGAAGACCTCGACAACGATGAGGACTTCTCGATTATCAAGGATTTTCTCAACGATTTCCCATTTCCTCCACCCGAGGAGGTTATGAGTATCGAGCCCAAATCTTCACTTGAGGAACCACCTATCCTCGAGTTGAAAGATTTACCTCCTCATCTTGAATATGTCTATTTGGAGGAGAACGACAAGTTGCCGGTTATTATTGCGAAGGAACTTTCGAATGATGAAAAAACCGCACTTGTCGATGTTCTAAAGGATCACAAAGGGGCAATTGCGTGGAAGTTATCCGACATTAAGGGAATCGATCCCAAGTTTTGTACTCACAAAATATTAATGGAGGAGGATTACAAGCCCGCAATCCAATGTCAAAGGAGGGTGAACCCCAAAATTCACGACGTCATCAAAAAGGAGGTCCTTAAACTCCTTGACGCGGGAATGATTTACCCTATTTCCGATAGCCCTTGGGTGAGTCCTATTCATTGTGTCCCTAAAAAGGGAGGGATGACCGTTGTGCCAAACGATGCCAACGAGTTGATTCTCACTAGACTCGTGACCGGATGGAGAGTGTGCATTGACTATCGAAAGTTGAATGAAGCCACTCGAAAAGACCATTTTCCCTTGCCCTTCATGGACCAAATGTTGGAGCGTCTTGCGGGAAATGATTTCTATTGCTTTTTAGATGGTTTTTCCGGTTACTTCCAAATTCCCATCGATCCTCGTGATCAAGAAAAAACTACGTTTACGTGTCTATATGGAACGTTTGCCTATCGTAGAATGCCATTCGGACTTTGCAATGCACCGGGAACCTTTCAAAGGTGCATGATGGCTATTTTTCATGACATGATCGAGAAGACGATGGAAGTCTTCATGGATGACTTTTCCGTGTTTGGTAATTCGTTCACTTCGTGTTTGTCGAATCTTGAGAGAAGTTGAAACGTTGTGAGGAAACAAACCTTGTGCTCAATTGGGAGAAATGTCATTTTATGGTAAAAAATGGAATCGTCTTAGGGCACAAGGTCTCGAAAGCGGGGATTGAGGTAGATCAAGCTAAGGTAGACGTCATCGCCAAATTACCTCATCCCAAAACCGTTAAGGGAGTTAGGAGTTTCCTAGGCCACGTGGGCTTTTATCGTCGATTCATCAAAGATTTTTCGAAGATTTCTCGACCCATTATACATCTTCTTGAAAAAGAGGCACGTTTTGTCTTTGACGAAGATTGTGTACGAGCCTTTGAAATCCTTAAGAGGAAACTTACCGAAGCTCCCATTCTTGTTGCTCCCAATTGGAACCTCCCCTTTGAGCTCATGTGTGATGCTAGTAATTACGCTATTGGGGCCGTTTTGGGGCAACGTCATGATAAGCACTTCTTGCCTATTCACTATGCTAGCAAGACGATGACCGAGGTTCAACTAAAATACACTACAACGGAGAAGGAGTTCCTTGCCGTGGTGTATGCATTTGAGAAGTTCCGACCTTATCTCGTCTTAGCTAAATGCATAGTGTATACGGATCATTCGGCTATCAAGTATCTCATGGCAAAGCAAGATGCCAAGCCTAGATTACTTCGTTGGATTCTCCTCCTTCAATAATTTGATCACAAAATTGTTGACAAAAAAGGACCCGAGAATCTAGCAGCCGATCATCTTTCTCGTTTGGAAGATCCTCACCAAAGTGTTTACGAGCCCAAGGAAATCACCGAAACATTTCCGCTCGAGACACTTGGTGTAGTGAATTCCAAGCTTGATTCTTCTACCCCATGGTTTGCGGACTTTGCAAATTACCATGCGGGTAACTTCATCATCAAGGGTATGACGACTCAAGAAAAACGAAAATTCTTTCGTGACGTCAAGTTCTACTTTTGGAACGACCCTTACTTGTTTCGAACTTGTGCGGATCAAATCATCCGACGTTGTGTATTTGGAAACGAAGCTTCTAACATCTTTAGAGCTTGCCATGAGGGACCCACGGGTGGTCACCACGGTGCTAATCTCACGGCTAAGAAGGTGTTTGATGCCGGCTTCTTTTGGCCTACTATTTACCGAGATGCACAAGATCTTGTGAAGTCGTGTGATTCATGCCAACGACAAGGAAAAGCCTCACAAAAAGATGAAATGCCACAAAATATATTCCAAGTGTGTGAGATCTTTGACGTTTGGGGAATAGACTTTATGGGGCCGTTCCCATCATCTCGTGGTAATAAGTACATTCTCGTTGCGGTTGATTACCTATCTAAGTGGGTGGAAGCTAAGGCTTTGCCCACCAATGATGCTCGTGTGGTAGTCAAGTTTTTGAAAAGCTTGTTTTCTCGGTTTGGAACCCCTCATGCGATCATAAGTGATCGTGGAACCCATTTTTGTAACGACCAATTCGAAAGGGTCCTAAGGAAATATGGGGTTACACATCGGCTTTCTACGGCTTATCACCCACAAACGAGTGGGCAAGTCGAGGTTTCAAACCGAGCGTTGAAGAGGATCTTGGAGAGATCCGTTGGGGAAAACCGACAATTATGGTCGGATAAGTTGGACAATGCTTTATGGGCCTTTAGGACCGCTCATAAGACGCCCATTGGGTGCACTCCCTATAAGCTTGTGTATGGAAAGAATTGTCATTTGCCTATCGAGTTAGAACACAAGGCTTATTGGGCCCTAAAGCATTGTAATGATGATATGGAGACCGCGGGAAAACACCGGAAAATGCAATTAAATGAATTGGATGAATTAAGGGACATTGCTTATGAAAATTCATTGATTTATAAGGAAAAAACTAAAAAGTTGCATGATTCTAAAATTAAAAACCGGGTTTTTAACATTGGGGATCAAGTTTTGCTTTTTAATTCTCGCTTGAAAATCTTTTCCGGTAAGTTGAAATCCCGTTGGTCCGGTCCATTCACCGTGACTCAAGTGTTTCCGTATGGGACCATCGAGCTAGCTCAAGATGATGGTCCTAACTTCAAGGTGAATGGACATAGGTTGAAGCACTACTTTGGCGGGGAAGTTCCATCCTTGAACTACCTCGACCAAGTCACCTTCCCCAATGATAATTAGTATTGAGGGGATCGAGTCGAGCTCATGACTCGTTAATCAAAAACGAGGTGCCTCGTGGGGGAACCCCATGCTTGTCCTATGTATATATTATCGCTTTCTAATGTAGTAACGTGTGGGGATTTGTGCCCTTCCAACCTTTGTTCCGTGGTTGTTTGTGAATTGTGAACTTTAGATGATCATGATCTTCACGATTGGAGCCTCTCGTGTTCGTTTATGGGAGCACTCGATCGTTTGCTTTGAAGACGTTCTCAATATCCATGATATATCCTTTTGATGTTCTAACCTTAGGTTATTAGCACACTTCATAAACGGCTATTAATTTATTGGTTACACCCTTTCCATGCTAGATTAGGCATTCGACTACGTCTCTAGTATAGGGGTGTTTGCACCCTAGACTCGAAACATTGAGGACAATGTTTAACTTTAGTATGGGGGGGTGAATAGATACTTGCCTTGCCAAACCTTCACGCTTTCCAAAGTTTATCTTTTTGTTATCGTTTTGTTGCAAAATAAGGCTAAAAATGGCCAAATTTTAAGAATTTTCTCATGTTTTATAAGTGTTTGAAGACACGAATGTAGGTTTTCCGATGGCGAGAATAAGAGTAATTTTTGACTCGACCGTGCGTGTTGAGCACTTAGCTTTGATTCCTTAACTTCACATTAGGCTAAGTCTCTTAAATGAGGATGAGAAATGATAGGGTTAATTATAAGTTACTATGCTAAACGTAGAGTACTCGTATTATTTCAAAAACTCATGTGTTCTCGTTGTTTGCTTATTCTCCCTTCGCATGTAAATATTTTTTGCTTAATAAATATTGACTTAGCGGTTTAGTTGGGATTGTTGGGTTTCTAGTCGTTTCTAGTAGCTTCCGTGTAATTAAATTAGGAAGACATTAAGGTATCGCCAGCGTCACGGTTTTGAAGTATTGGCACCCGAATAATCAAAAGCTTCACCCAATAATAAGATTTCAAGTGCTCACCTAAATCAAGCAAACAATTTGAAGCCCCACAAGGCCGAAAAATCTATGCAAAATTGAAAGTGAATCAAGCCTTAATCTTCGAAGCTTTAAAGATCCAAAATTCGCCCTAGCGTGAGGATATACGTCTTTGGCTAATAAAACTACCGATGAGGTGGATAATAAAAGGCAAGGCAAGACCGAAGTCATAATAAAAGCTTCATGGCGAAGTTGAATAAAAGATGGAGGTAAACCAAAGATAATAAGGCCCTTCCGTTAGGGGGCGTATAAAAGTCTTGGTAATAAGTCTCATGTTCAAAACCGTTATAAAACCGTGTTTATCGATTCTTCTTGTCAACTTAATTTTTTGACATCGTTGTCTATTGGGAGGGGTTATTGATTTGATGGTCTTGGTTACACCGTTAGGACTCTATTTTTAGACCTAAATCTCTATTATCGCATAAGTCAAACAATGTATCCTCGTGAAACATTCAAGACACTATAAAATATAAGAGATACAACTTAGGAATAATGGGAGGATAAGTACGTGATTAGGGCATATGAGTAGTGTTAGCATTACTAACTTATAATGACAATGATCTCGTTGCACGCTTGGCATGGAATTGGGGTGAAAATCGAGGACGATGAAATTATTTCTAACGAAGCATTCACGTGTTCTTATTCTATGAACCTAAACGTCCCATTATGCGATGAAAATCTTACATTATGTCTAAAACGCAAGTAGAAATAGCAATAGTAGTAGTGTAGCTAGTTTATCATTCAATAAAGTGAATAAAAATGAATTTTGGAGATGCTACGATACTTTATTCTAGCATTGCGTGAGGGCACGGCAATGGTTTAGTATGGGGGAGTGATGAGACTGCTTTTATACATAGTCTCATCGTCCAAATAGGGCTTAAAATGCATTAAATATCATCAAAATACCCATATATATGCTTGTGTTTGTTGCTTGTGTATTTTAGGTACGGATATTGAGAAAATGACAAAAGATCACAAGAATCATACAAAAATGAACACGGGAAACGAAGCCGCACAATGAACCAAGCCCTAATGAAGACTTTCCCAAGATTAACCCTTGAAGATTTGAAGAATTACAAGAAGGGTCCTCTAATATGGAAGAATTGACACTTTATACCCTTGTATCTTCATACTTACAAGTTTGGTCCCTAAAGTTTGTCAAAATTACAAAAAGGGCCCTCCACTTTGAAGAATTAGCAAGTTTAGCCCCTCAACAAAGCTAAATTGTCAACCATTATCCTCCAAAAAGTCAAATACATCATGAAGTCCTTCAAAGTACAAGAAATTACAAGTTTGGTCCTTTGAAAATCCCAAAATTACAAAAAGGACCCTTGACTTTCAACATTTGGCAAGAATGGTCCCTCATCAAACAAGACTTGGCAATTTCAGTCCTCCAAAATGCTAAACATACAAGTCAAGACCATTATCCATCAACAAAATGCCAAATCAGTCTCTCAAAAATCACAAAATGGCAAGAAATACCCCTGAATTTACTTCACAAAAGTTTTTGGGGCAAAAGTGTAAAGTTGCAAAAGTTGATAAAGCTAAAATGGGCGTTGATGGATTTTTTAAGTGAAAAGACAAGAAGAAAAGAAGTGAAGGACCAAAGCTGGCCAGACAAGATTCTAACCTAGACCAACCAACACCTCCCACATGTCCCACTAACTCTTTTCAACCAATCACATGCCACCATCCCTCCACATCACCCTTCCACTCACACCAGATTAACAAACTTAATTAATTAAGTTTGAATATTGGCGCCTAACACCAACTATTTAACCCAAAACGGATTAAACACCTGTTCTTAGTGTTCTTAACACAAATTGGGTAATTTTGTTTAAGCCAAAATTAAGCCACCATCTTGTCCAGATTTATGATTAAGGATATCATAATCACTTCCCAACCTTAAACTTGGACACCTCATCACCCCATTTGTCTCCTTGTGACTCCCCTGCTCCACACTCATGCATACTGCCAAAAAGGTGGCAGCAATCCAACGTTGGAGAATTATGCTTACTTTCTAAGCTTCATACAAACCATTGGATGCACTCACACATGCCAGCTACCACTAAACAACAAGAAAAGTCACATGATTCTCCAAAGAAGACAAGAGACTCCAAGGGCATTTTTGGGCTTCAACAACATTAGGATTTACGTTTTTTAAACTGCTTACTAGTTCATGTATGCCTATATAAAGGCCCTAGGTTACTACATTTGCTTTTGCTCTTGAATTTTCCTAAGTTCACTTTTCTGTAAATCCTTTTCAAGTTGAATGAAATGTGTTTGAAATGTTGAAGAAAGCTCAAGTGCCATTGATATAATCTGCTTATTATTGTTCTTTGTTCATTATTCTTGAATCTAAAACCTGTTTTCAAAAGAGGAGTGTGCAAAAGTTTGCACATTTTCTTCATTTTCTTGATATTTTGCTAAGATCTTGGTCTATCTTGTAATTCTTGGGCTATAGGGCTGATCATAGCATCCTGATATTGTGTTATCAAGGTGTGGTGAAGCTTATAACTTGGGGATAATCAAGTGTGGAGGACAAGAGTTGCATCAATCAAGGATTTTTCATATTTCTGATTTTATACTTGTGCTTCTAACTTTGTTGATTCTTAGCAGGCTTTGTTGTGGAAGCTTGTGCTTGTTCTTGCTAGCACATAAGCTCAAAATCCGTGGGTGTGGATGTACATCCATGAGGTACATACCCTTAATCCCAAAATTTGAAAATATTTTGGATATATGTGATATTTGAGTGTTGCCTATGATCTTGTGTATTTTGTGGCTTATTCTTGCTTGAATCTGTTGTTCTTAGTTGTTATTGTGTTTATCTGAGCTTGGATGGTCTTGAATCTCACTTTTCCTTTGAAAAATTTGGATTTGAAAAGATAAAAGGGGTGTTTGGGTCTACCTGTTTGTGATTGAATCTTGGTATTGTGTTGTTAGAAGTTAGTATTTGTGCTTGGTATCTGTTATACACTTGTTTGAGAGTGTTTTGCTGCAAGTTTTTGGAACCAAACCTTAAAATCAAACAATCTGCTATATCTTTGTGAGTTTGACTGATTTTGACCTAAGAATTTTGGAAAACCTAGAGTTTATGCATGCTTAGGGCTAAAAGCTGTTGAAACATCATTATTGTAACCTGTTTGTGAGATTTGAGGTGTTGAATCTGGCTTATGTGTCAAATACATCAGCAAAGTGAAAAATTGCATGTTCTTGTGTTCATCAGTAACTTAAGGTGCTTGAATCTTGCTTAATTTTTTGAATCATTGTATGAAACCTGTTTAGACTTGCTTATATGAGTTTAATATAGCTTGTGTATGCATTTGGTTGAATTTGGCTGGCTGAATTGTGCTAAAATTGCTTATTGAACCTGTTCTGCTTAATTGTTCATGTCTGTGCAATATCTGGGACTTTATTGATTAATCTGTGCAAATTGGGTGATTGTGTTTGTGAATTTTTGATTGTTATTGACTCCTTATGATCCAAAGATCATTTGGGTGCCTTTGTGTAATCTGAATCCCAAAAAAGTTCACTAAAGACAAAAAAGTCTATAAGTCAAGCAGTGGGAAAAGTTCCCACTGCTCAACACCCAAAACTAGCCCCTGCTAGTGTAAACTTGTACTCAGCTTATCAATAATCTATTTTAGCTTATCTAGACTTGTAAACTTGTATTTCTCTAACATTGTTAGTTTTTTATGAATGTAATATTAAAAACATTACTAAAAGTAATAAAAAATTAAAAAAAATTAAAAAAAATAATATTATATATTATTAATATTAAATATTAATAAATAATATAAATATTAATATTAAAATTAATTATTATTATTTTTTAATTTATATAATATCAATAGAAATAATAATAATATTATTATTATTAAATCATCACTTTAATAAAATAATAAGATTTTACAAAAAATTAGTAGGAAGCCTAGAAACAATCATATTTATTATTTTTATTATTATTTATTACTATATTATTTATAAATAATCATATTTTAATATAAAATTACTAAATTACGACGTAATTCAAAACTTTCCATTCAACTTTCTATATAATCTCAATTCCCTTATTGGATGTAATTGTAATATTTGAATTACAATTACAATGCAAACCAAACACTCTATGTAATGTAATTCGAATTATAATTTCCTTTATTTGTGAACAAACAACTTATAAAATGTATTTTGAATTACAATTAATGGATTACAGCGAAACAAATGCACCCTAAAGGTCTATTTTTAACTTTTTCCTCCTAAATTAACATTATAGCCATCCACAAAATTTCTTATGACGTGAGAAAATCACCCCCATTACGAATGGAATTTTAAGTTTCAACATCTAACAAATTATTTAATAGAAAAAACACCCAATAACCGAGCAATTTAACATCATTTAATGAGGTATTATGCTGATTTGTCACTCTCCCTTGTATTTTGCAATGAAGAATTATGAGTGAGAGTGTGTGTTCCACTCTCCATCTTTTATGGCGTGAAACATTATACCATTTCATTTCGTTGTGTACAATACACACACAAACACACTCACTGTGTGTACAAAAAACCTTCTTCTTTGCATGCTTCACCAAACACCAAAACAATAACCCAAATAATATAATATCATCATTTATTTAGTACCCACTTCATAAAACAAAATTTCAATCATACCCAGATGAAAAAGATTGCTGATTTATCATGGCTAGTTTAAATTTTTAGTTTTTATTTTCCTCTGTTTTTTTGTGTTCTTTTTTTTGTCTTTTTAAGGAAAAAGATTGCAAATTTTTTTTATTTTAAAGATTGCATTTTTATTTTTATGTTTGTTTTCTAGTTTATTTGATATGGTTTTTTTTGTTTTTAGTATTTAGGTCATTTTCTTGATGTGGGTAGTTTAAATTTAAGTTTTGTTGTTGTTGTTGTTGTTGTTGTTGTTGTTTTTTGGTCTGTTGTACATTTGTTGTTTTGTATTGATGTTGAAATGTTGAATATGAAAGATGATGAAGAACTAGAAATGTTGTTGGGTGAGATCCCTCATGCCACATCAGCATTTCATGTTAATGGTACTAATGTTAGTCCACCATTGGACAGAAACAGAATGATGATGTATGGTGGTGATGATGATGAGTCATTATGTGGTTATAGTCAAAATGCAAGTATGTTTTCTTATGGTAATTTATTATCATCATCATCTTCTTCATCACAATTAGCTTTTAGTTCACTGCATGATCCTGTCCCAAGGGCATCCCCTTTTCGAAAAGAAGTTGATGAGGTTTTGATGAATGAAATTAGTAGGATGTTTATTAGTGAGGAACAAAATGAGGCTTTATTTTGCGACAATCAGCGAAATTCGGGTAGATTTGGGGATTGTGCTTATTTTGAACCGAACCCTCGTTTTTCAAGAATCCCTGAATCGAATTTGGATAGGAATATGTTAAGCTATTGCTACCAATGGGGGGTTCCAGCTCACATTGGGATGAATGCGATGAACCAAAGGGGTGTAAGTTTAGTGGCAGGTTCACAACTGCAAAATGTACCTTATATGACCCGTTCAAATGTTAGGCGTAACATGAACAATGATCATCGTCGGTTCCACATGGCTGTTGGTGGTTCATCAAATTTCAGAAACACTCGTGGGGAGTTTGGGATTGGGCTAGATGGTTTAGCGAATAATGAGGATAGTTTGATCATTCAAGGTGAAGATTTAAGTCGTGTTAAAAAGATGTTTGGGAGTCCTTGTGAACATGCTCGAACCAAGGTTAAAATATCATGTTCTGCCCAATTAACGGAAGCTCAACAGTATATTTATGTGATGGCAAAAGATCAACATGGGTGTCGGCTTCTACAGAAGATTTTTGATGATGGAAATCCGCAACATGTGCATATTGTGTTTAATGAGATTATTGGGCATGTGGTTGAGCTTATGATAAACCCTTTCGGGAATTACCTTATGCAGAAACTTTTGGAAGTGTGTAATGAAGAACAAAGAATGCATATCCTGATGGAAGTGACTCGTGAACGGAGGGAACTTGTTAACATTTCATTGAATACTCATGGGTAACTAATCTTATTTTCTGTTATATATTGTTTTTAAGGGTGAAAAACTTCTAATGATTTTGGCAATTTTATAGGACTCGGGTGGTACAGAAACTCGTAGAGACTATTAAGACAAGAATGCAAGTTAAGCTCGTGATTTCTGCACTTAAACCAGGGTTTCTTGCTCTTATAAAAGATCTCAACGGTAATCATGTCATTCAGCGTTGCTTGCAGTGCCTCAGTTATGAAGATAATAAGGTTCGTCCTTGTTAAGCTTTCACTTAAAATTAGGTTTACTTTCCAAGATTATATGCTTCTAATTATTGCGCCCAAGGTCAGTTGCGTTATGTTTTTTTATTTTTTTGCTTATTTTTTGTGTCATGCAATTTCGTTGAGTAAATATTGACACAAGCGGTTTTAATTGTTTCATTTACAACAAGCTTTTATTGGATTCATGTGCTATGATGACATGGACACATGGCTAGACCGTTTGAATGCGGAATGTGATAGAATTCATCTTAAAACATCTAAATGTGAGGTTTTTAATTGTATTAAAGATCTCTATATTCATTTGATATGGTCAATGGAAGAACGAAGTTGGAGTTCGGTACCCTTTGCTTTTACTTTAAAGGTCAAACATATAGTGTTCCCTCTTTTGACTTCTCATATGAACGTTAAGTCGTTAATATTTTCAGGAAAAACTTGGTAAACATTGTTATTCATACTAAATTGAAACTATTACGAATTTTGTGTTTAAAAAGAACAGATTTGACTTTAAATGTTCATAAATGCTATAGTTTGACGGCACATTTGTTGTTTAGGAATCTGCTGTTATTAGTATGTCTTTCAGTCCTGAGAATCACCTCTGATTATATATAAACTATGTTGTTGCAGTTTATCTTTGAGGCTGCTGCAAAATATTGTGTTGAGATTGCCACCCATCAACACGGGTGTTGCGTGTTGCAAAGATGCATCGGTTACTCAACTGGCGACCACCGTGAAAAAATTGTCTCAGAAATCTCGGCAAATGCCGTCCTTCTAGCACAGGATCCATTCGGGTAAAAGTTACAAAAGATCGTGTCAGTTTTCATTTTTACCCATGACCTGTCACTAAACCAACCCATTTGGTTTGTATAATTGCATATCTTTGTGTTATGAGCTACGTTAAGAATTACCCAATTATGAGTTTGCAAATTTCGTTTTACTCATAAAAACCAAAAATCGGAACTGAACTGAACCGTAAAACAAGCAGATTTTCAGCTGAACTGAATTTATTAAATTGAACCGAACCAAGTTAAATATTTGATTTCCGTTTATAATATGATTTTGAAAAAAATGTCTCAGAAATCTCGGTAAATGCCGTCCTTCTAGCACAGGACCCATTCGGGTAAAGGTTACAAATGATCGTGTCAGTTTTCACTTTTATACAGTCATTCATGATTAATCTTATCGTGCAATGCAGAAACTATGTTGTACAGTACATTATTGAGATGCAGATTCCCTCAGCTGTATCCAAGCTCACCTTGGAATTTGAGGGTAACTACGTCCACCTTGCTACCCAAAAATTCAGCAGCCACGTGGTCGAGAAATGTTTAGCCGTGTTAGATAGTCAAGTCAGGTCAACCATTATCCGTGAGCTTATGTCTGCTACTCATTTCGAACGGTTGATTCAAGATCCACATGCCAACTATGTTATTCAAACTGCACTTCGTGTTGCTGAGGTCTGTATTTTTATACACAAAATGAAAATGTGTTGTTTTGACCCTCTTACCTTTAAATATATCGATTTGGGTTTTATTATCAATCAATGTGTTACCTAAAGTGATAAAATTTCAACTTTTGCCCAAATATGTATGACTCGAATTTTATACCACCCTTTATCTAATAAAATAACAGCTAACACAATCTATAACTTGTGTGTGCAGGGTTCAGCTCATAGCTCATTGGTGAATGCAATTGAGTCATATAAAGCAATGTCACGAAACAGCCCATACTCAAAAAGGATCTTTTCCAACAAGCTTTTGAAAAGGTGAATAAATGTGTCATGATAATGTTGTTGTTTGTTATGTCCTTTAAGGACTGCCTTGTTATAGCTGATGTACTTGTGCTCGAAACTGGATTTTTTGCTGTCAAAATTGTGTTTTATAGGAGTCATAGATAGAGATAGACAAGGGAAAGCAAATTTTGGGTTAAGGCTTGCTTAAAAAGTTGATGACAATGATGGTGTAGTTTATTCTATGTTGTCTATGTAACTATTGGATGTTTACTTGTCATATTTTGAGTTTCTTTTCTTTGTTATTGCTTGGCATCTAAGACCTGTATAAGTTGGGATGCTTGATATCGCTTTCGCAAAGTAGAATGTACTGAATGCCTGCTGATAGTCATATCCGCAGGGAGGGTTACGACCCACGTGTCAAAATAGCTTTAGGTTGAGGCTAGTTATTTATGGTACCAGTCCCGAAATGAATTGGAGGGATTCATTGAGCCGAGAATACTGTTAGTCTATTTTTAGAAACTTGTAATGGATTGTTAATGTTCATTATCAAAAGTGAGAAGTATAAAAAAATAATAAATAAAAAGTGTTACATTGTATATTCAAATGTCAATATGTCATTCATGAAATGTTTGCATTATTTGCTTCCATTCATATTAAGTACTTCGTAATATTTAAGTTTTGATGTTCATCATCATACTAAAACACATCATAAGAACATGTATTATTTGCTGTTTTTCTTTATTCGTAATAATGCATTTTGGTTTGGTTAATATACATATTAAGATTGAAATTATCAGTATGAGTCTAAACTAATGATAGCATATGGCGCAGGGACGGAACGAGAAGGTTTTCGAGAGTGCTCAAAATTTTTATTGATATTTCGACGTAGTGTTAATTTAAAAAAAAAAAAAAAATTCGATATTTTAAATACACCCGATCTATAAAAAAAATTCCTGCTATTACAGCTAAATTTTTTTTACACCCAAGATTCCTGATATTACAAATAAAATTTTTTGTACACCCATCTAGAGTTGAGCATCGGTTCGAGACTGGACCGGACCGATCCAGACCGGACCGGACCGAGGACCGAAACGGTCTGAAACCCCGGACCGAAATGATCCGGTCTGGTTCGGGTTGGTCCGGTCCGGTTCGGTCCTCGGTCCGATCCGGTCTTATTAGGTATAACGGACAAGATTATGGTAAGACTGAACCAGACTGACTGGACCGAGGACCGAATTCTTTCAAAACTTCGAACCGTGGAGCGGACCGAAATTATTCGATCTGGTTCGGTTCGATCCGGTCTGATCTAGTTTTCCGGTCCGAATCGATTTTAGGTCTGCCGTGCTCACCCCTACACCCATCTATTTTTTATTTTGGTTCGTCCCCGTATAGGGCTAAAAAGCATGATAATGTGCAAAACATCAAAACCACTACCCTGTGAGATAAAAGTTTCTTTAAGGAACATGCATCAAAAAAAAAAAAAAAGGAAACAATTTCTACAATCCATTTAAATCACATCAAATGGTCTATATTAATATTTTTAAATTTAATTAAAAAACACATTTTTATCATATTTCTTAAAAATTAAATATCTCTCAAACCGTTAATCGTTAAGAAAAAATAATTATACCGTCATGACGGGAATTAAATTATCTTTATAGATATGCACTTCTATATACTTTCGACGGACTTTTTTTTAAATTTTCGTAAAAAACATATGCGATTCTCGAAAAATTACATGTGATTCTCGAAAACTCATATTTGATTTATTATTTTAAAAATCACATTTGAATTTGTAATGTCACATGCGATTTGTGAAAATCACGTATATTTTGTTTGACGAGAATTTCAACATTGTAAAATCGTTAAAAGTATATGAAAATAACCGTCTATTAAATAACAAAAATATTTTCGTTATTACTTAAAATCACATGTGATTTATGTGAATTACATTAAAATGTTTGAATCACATGTAATTCTGTCAATATATTAAAATATTTGTTGCCATTAATATAAAATATGTTCATTTTACCGGGGTGGAGTTCTCTTTACCTAAAAAAAAAATATATGTAAAACAAATTGGCTTCTGAATTACATGTGATTCGGTGATAATTACATGTGATTTTGCTTGCATTACATGTGATTCAAGCATTCTGAAACCTTAACTTGTTCTAACAAACCCACTTTAAATGAATCACATGTAATTTTTTTAATCATGTATTATCTGTTTTCATTTATGTAAAATATATAAAACAAATTGGCTTCTAAATTACATGTGATTTTGTTTGAATCACATGTAATTCTGCTTGAATTGCATGTGATTCGGTGATAATTACATATGATTTTGCTTGCATTACATGTGATTCAAGCATTCTGAAACCTTAACTTATTCTAACAAACCCACTTTATATGAATCACATGTGATTTTTTTTAATCACATGTAATCTTGTTAATATGTTAAATTGTCTGCTTGAATTACATGTGATTCGGTGATAATTACATATGATTTTTCTTGCATTAGGCTAGGCACAACGCATGGGGGTCGCGACCTAGTTTTTTCGGCCGGCGACCTAGTGCGACCTATTTGCCACAACCCAGCGACCTAGTGCGACCTATTTCAATTTTTTTTTATTTTTATATTTAATAAAAATAACATTTTATATTTAATAAAAATAATATTTTATTCCAAAAAATATATATTTTATTTAATACAACATGCATTACACTTAAAAAAACAAAAACATTATATAAACTAAAAAATATTACGGAACATTAGAAGTAAAGAGGGTATAATGCATTAACTAAAACTAACTCCAAAAATTGTCAAATTAATATATGTTGTGAGGAATTAAACAAAGCTCGATATATAAAAATTTGGAAATTTTTTATAAAATTTATATAATTAAAACACGATTAAAACATGTTAAATTTAGAAAAAAAAAAGTTTTTTTTTTTATACACACAGACACACATGGAGACCGAGTTTTCAACTAGACCCTGGGTGGAGTCGATTTGCGCTCGACCTAGTCCGGCGACCGAATCGCCGCAACGCGACGACTCGGTCGCGACCTACTGGTGACCGGGTTTTTTCCGGTGCGTTGTGCCTAGCCTTACATGTGATTCAAGCATTTCGGAACTTAACTTCTTCTAACAAACCCACTTTAAATGAATCACATGTGATTTTTTAATCACATTGCAATTTATTAATGTCCCAACATTGCAATGAGAAAAATGATTGATATCTTTAATTGAGAAAAAAAAAGTTGAGTAGCTTTAATTGAATTTAGACGAAAGATGAGTAACGTTTTATGCGATTTAGCCTATATTAAATTGCCAGTTGTCATTCATGTAAAATACATAAACAAATTGGCTTATGAATTACATGTGATTTTGTTTGAATCACATATAATTTTGCTTGAATTACATGTGATGCGTTGATAATTACATGTGATTATGTTTGCATTACAAAACAATTCACACCGAAATTACAAGTAATTCATCAAAATCACATGTGATTTAATTAAACTAAGTTTAAAATCCATATAAACGACTACTTATAGGAATTACGCAAGAACTAATTATACCTAAAAGGATCACTACTTATGGGATTAATAACTAATTAAATTACGCAAAAAAAATACATGTGATTTTACAAAAATCACATGTGATTTTACAGATTTCACATGTGATTTTACAGAAATCACATGCGATTTTACAGAAATCACATGCGATTTTACAAAAATCACATGTAATTCATTTCTTCATAACTTAAACCTAGAGTTAACTTTTAATAACAAAATACTACTACAAAGAGAAAATCACATGCGATTTAACAAAAACCACAAGATCATAATCACGTGTGTTTGCTCTTTTTTATATCAGAATAGTTTTATTTGATCCACTTGACAACAAGAAGTAAATCACGTGTAACTGACATTTTTTCATAACATGATACTACAATAGAAGAATCACACGTGATTTGCTTAATTGTATATCAAAACAGTATAAGTTAATTCGGTTTACAACAACAAAGAGATAACCACACGTGATTTATGTTTTCATCACAAAACACTACAATAATAGGATCACGTGTGCAACCAAATCACATCAACTACATCATCATTCATGAAATTATAATCAATATGACAAATATATAAATAACTCAATAATTACATAACTACTCACTAGAACACAAAATATAGGCGAGTATGTATAATCAAGAATAACATCAGGTAGAATCTAGTACATAACCACAAATTACAAATTTAAAAATGTGACACCTTATAAGGACTAGCTATATTAACTATCTGATTAAAATAATTACATCACATGAGCACATACCATAGGACGACTAGAAGTATACATAGGGAAATTAACATTTTTTCTTATCATTGACATCCAACATTTTTTCTTAATAGACTGTGATAATTTCACATTGCAGAAACTGTCTTCCTCATGGTACCATGTCGGATCCACGACGGACCAACGTCACATTGATGGTTATATGCTGGATCGACGAAGACGATGGTATTATGATGATTTACGATGGTATAATGCAGTTTCGATGAAGTTTTGTTATTTTCCGGCGGTTGTTTGTTTTCCGGTGAGATTTGGCAGGAGAGGTTGTGTGCGTGTTTTGAAGAGAAAGAAAGTGAGATAAGAAATGAGTGGATCTCAAATCACAAAATTGAATTGGTGGGTTAAATATTGGTCATTGGATGAAAATTAAATGAATGGTTAAGATGACTTCTTTTATTCTTTTTTGTGTAATGTTCTTTGTGCATCTCACCTCTACCCTGTGACCTATCACTAAACCAACCAATATGGTTTGTATAATTGTATATCTTGTATTATTGGGCTACGTTTTCAAGCATTACCCTGCGTGCAGAATTCGGTTCTCTCATAAAACTGGAAAATCGTAAGTGAACCGATCAAAATAACGAGCCAAATTTGCAACTGAACTGGATTTATTGAAATCGAGTCAAACCAAATGAAATATTTGATTTTCATTTCGAATATGATTTTGAAAAAATAAAATCAAACAAACCAAAAACCCAATTCACATACACATATATACTTTATTTATTTGTATAAAATAAATCTCGTTCATAATATTTAGTTACTTATCTCCTAAAAATCTTTATATTTAAATATACAATTAATTTAAAACTTATAATTTAAGTTATTGGATTTGCTTTTTGGTTATACGTGTAAAATATGATATGTTATTAAGATGTTATTATCTTCATTTTGAATTGTACAATTCAATTGTATGGTAAATGCTCCTAATGGTAAATTAAGTTTTGACCATTTTATTTGTTAGTAGTCATGGAAATGCTAACTACTAAAGTTATATATATTCACAAGTCCACTCCCTAACCAAAACACACACAAGTAATAATAATATTGTTATCCATCAAGCTCTCTACACTTAAGTCGGGCCAAGGGAGTAAAAATAGTCGAGTTCAAAGGATTGCCTATAACTAGTCGAGTTCAAGGGTTGCCTACATCATGTCAACATCCGCTACGACTTTCGGTATGTTGTTCTCATTTTATCTTATCTATGTGATTATTATCATATTCAAAGATCTTGTGGCATAATAGTTGAATGTGTTTATCATGAACATTGATGCTAATGTTTGCACATAATATATGCTTACATGTACTTTTGGTGGTGGAAATAGTCATTTTCATTTATATAAGAATAAATCATTTATTGGTTATGGTATTCTTATTGATAATTTATATAAATTAAAGCTTGATGTTGTTTTTTATGAATCACTATTTAATGTTGATCATAATGTTGGAATAAAACGTAGTATGGTGAATGAAAATCTGCATTCTTGTGGCATATACATTTTGGTCATATATCTAAAGAAAGATTACAAAGATTGGTGTAGAACGAGATTCTACCAAATCTAGACTTCATCGATTTTGACTTATGTGTGGAATGCATTAAGGGCAAGCAAACCAAACATAGCAAGAAAGGTACCACAAGAAGCAACGATTTCTTTGAAGTTATACAAACCGATATTTGTAGACCATTCGATACTCCATCCTTTACTGGAGAAAAATATTTTATCACTTTTATAGATGATTTTCACGTTATGGATATGTATTTTTGCTACATGAAAAATCTCAATCTATAAATGCCCTCGAGGCGTTTGTAAACGAGGTTGATAGTCAACTAGATAGAAAAGTGAAAATCGTAATATCTGTTAGAAGTGGTGAATATTATGGAAAGTATGATTGATAGGTGTGTAAACACCCATCCTTTTTACCACTTAACTACAATAATAACCAAGCCAAAACGTGTATTTTATGTCGTAAATGTCGGAATTATGCGTGATTTGTGTTTTTGTTGTGAAAATGTGAAAAGGGTAGAAAACACGGGCATTCACGGGCTTTTATCGAAGAAAAAGACAAAAGACGAAGTCAAAAAATCAAGAGTGCAAAAAGAACGGAAGTCCAAGACCAATTCTGAAGATTTATCGAAGAAAAAGTCAAAAGACGGAAGTTTACTAAAAGCCGAAGAACTCAGGTATAATTTATTGAAGAAATTACAAGACGAGAGTAGAAATCCCGAGACAAAGTCGTTAAAGTCAAAAATTAAGAAGATTAAGGACTTAATGACAATTAAAGAAACAAGAAACAGGGGAGGAAGCTTCCTCTAAGCACCTCCCTAATCCTCCTATATATAGGCCTTAGTTCATTTCATTTCATTTTGTTGGCTAGAGTGACACTAGTTCTTCCATTTTCATTTACTTGCACTTTAATTATATGTCATTTACCTTAATTTTCAAATTTAAATACATTGTCTTGCACCTTTAATTCATTTAAATTCAAGTAAGTTTCCTTTTAATTGTTGTTAATCTTTACTTTTATTGTTCATCTCTTATCTTCCTTTCTTGATTGATTTAATCTTTATGCTTTATTGTTTATGTTCATGTTCTTGAGTTTTTATTAAATTGATTAAGTGGGTTTTGATTATTTTGATTAGTGTTGTCAGTTTGATTATTTTGGATTGTTTGTTTATGCTTAGTAGATGTTATTTGGTTAGTTTAATTTAATCTTTTTGTTGATTTTGATTAGTTTGGATTAGATTCGTTTCTTTTTTTTGGTTCCGTGTTCTTCGCTTCTGTTTGTTGCCCAGGTTATTCCGAACCAGCAGTTCATTCCGAATCAAGCAATCTTTCCTGGTCAAGTGAATATTCCGGATCAATATCATATTCAGAATCAGAGGATATTCCGAACCAAAGAAATATTCCGGATCAAGGAGTTCATTCGGAACATTCCGGATCAAGGAGTTCATTCGGAACATTCCGAATGAAGGGTTTGTTCTAGTTATTCCGGATCAGTGGATATTCCGAACGAAGATTATATTCCGGATCAAGGGTCTTCATTCGGAATACTTGTATTCCGGATCAAGGTGTTTTATTCGGAACATTCCGGATCAAAGGTGTTCATTCGGAATATATTAAGAATCAAGGTGTTCATTCGGAACATCAAATATTCCGAATCAAGGCAATATTCCGAATAAAGAGTTTATTCCGGATAAGTGACATTCCGGAAGAGTAATTATTCCGAACGAAGGATTATTCCGAATGAGCTGTTTTCAGGTTCTTTTAAGTTTCTGTTTTTAAGTTTGAATTTTTAAGCTTTACTTTTCCCGCCTTTTTACTTAGTCGCACTTTAAGTTTACTTGCTTTAGATTTATTTTAAGCTTGCCCTTAGTTTAAGTTTTAGTTGTGTTTTAAGTTTTCCTTAGATAGTTTTAAGTTTGCGTTATTTACGTTAAGTGCCCTATTAATTTTTCGTCACGTTTTAAATTCTTGCCATTTATTTTAAATTAGGTTTAAATTTTAATTTCAGCCACTTACTTTAAAGTTTTTGCACCTTTTAATTTTACTACAACGACACAACATTTGTTTTCACCAAAGACAGCTGAGTCGCACTTAAACCAGTAATCAATTCGATTAGACCACCACAACGAATTTTTTTAATTTTTATACTGGCCAAAAGCCAGTTATCAAATGGCGCCGCTGCCGGCTCTTTTCGTAAAGATTAACGGTTTTCTGTGAGAGACGCGTTGCTTTTTGGGATCCGTTCATTCGTGAGCGTTATTTTTCTTGCTTAAAAATTTCAAAAAACCCATAAAAAATTAAAAATTGTTAAAAATCCATAAAAATTAAAATTTTTCAAAAATCCAAAAAGATTTTATTTTTATTGTGTATATATATTCTCTTTGCTTTGGTATTGTTTTTTTTGCTTTCGCAGGTGTATGCGTACTAGATCTTCTACTTATCAAGAGCCCGAGACTCCTGAAGATTTAGCTATGGCAGGTGTGAACAACAACAACAATCCACCGCACCTCAATAATAACAACAACAATGTTCTTCCACAGCCCGATCTTCGGACATTGGAGGAGCTTTGTCAACCCACCATGTTTGGACGAGGAGGACCGATTGCTCCGATGCAAATCACGGCTCCGGAGTTTTCGTTGAAGCATCACATGATCCAACAAGTGCAAACTAACCCATTCCGTGGATTTCCTGATGATAATGCCAACAAGCACCTCGACAAATTCATTACTATTACCCAAAGCATGAAGTTGCCCGGGGCTACTATGGATGTTCTTCGCCTTCAACTCTTTCCACATACTTTATCACACCACGTCGAGAAATGGTTTGATCGTCTCCCGAAGAATTCCATTCATACTTGGGATGACATGACTCAACGCTTTTTGTCGCGCTACTTTCCACCATCCATGGTCACGAGACTTCGCAATCAAATCAGCGGTTTCATGCAAGAACCCGATGAATCTCTCTTTGATGCTTGGGAAATATATAATGTTTTGATCGATCGTTGTCCAAACCACAACATGCTCCCTGTGACCTTAATTGATACTTTCTACAACGGTTTGACTTTTCGTGATCGTGATACGATTAATGCAGCCGCCGGTGGCACATTTATGAAAAGAAGACCCGAGGAGTGTAGAGAGCTTATTGAGAACATGACTACTCATCACAAAAACTGGGATTCCTCCGCTTCTTCAAGGAACAACCCGAGAGTCAATGTTTCTTCTACTTCAGCAAACCCCGACATGACCGAATTCACCCGCATGATGGCCGAAATGAACAAAAATATCTTGCTCATCGCTTCAAACCAACAACAACAAGTTAAAGCGGTAGTCAATCCTTGTGAGACATGCGGCGGTCCTCACTCATACACTGACTGTCCTTCTACTCAAGGAAATCCGGAAAACGTGTATGCGGCTTATGGTAATTATTCACCGGAAAATTACCAAGCCCGACCTCAAGGGGATCGAAATTTGCTAAGTTACCGGTCAAACAACTACCTTTCACCCGATTTTTCTCCTCAAAACCAAAACCCCAACAACAATTACACTAGAAGCAACCAAATCCCACCTCGAGCTTCTAATCCTTATCACCCACCCGCTCAACAAGCCCCACCCATGAATCAAGATGTTGAAGCCTTAATGAGAACCCAAGGAGAGCAAATTAAGAATCTGCAAAGCCAAATTATCAATTTGAAAGGGGATATCACCAAGCAAGGGAATGACATCAGATCCGAGCTTCGAAATGATATTCAATCCTCCTTCAGCAATCAAACGAATGATTTGAAGAATATGCTGGCTAGTTTCTTACCAACCACTCAACCCTCTACTTCGAGTTCTCTACCTTCAAACACCGTTACCAATCCGAGAGCGAATGTGAGTGCTATTACTACCCGTAGTGGAGTTACTCTAGTAGGACCACCTATCCCGCCCCCATCATCTACACCTACTCCACCACCATTTATCCCTACTACTCCCACACCTAGTATTAGTACACCATTACTGTCTCCGCCTCGTCGTGAAGAAGTACCCAAGACGAATCCTCCACCAACCCCACCTTCCACCTTTAACCCTTTAACATCTCAACCTTCACCTTTTACACCTCCACCACCCAAACCCAAAATTCCTTATCCATCTCGCTTAGACAAGGCCAAAATGCACACCAAGGATGACATTCAAGTGTCAAACTATTTGAAGAAAGTTTCGGAATTGACCATCACTTTTAGCCTCGTTGAAGCTCTAGCACAAATGCCTAAATTTGTTAAGATGTTTAAGGAATTGCTTAGCAAGAAGGAGAAGATGGCCGAGTTTGTTAATACTCGATTGAATGAAAATTGTTCTGCCGTCCTTCTTAAAGAACTTCTGGAAAAACTTGGAGATCCCGGTCGTTTTGTGCTACCTTGTACTTTTAACCAAACCGACAAATTTACTGCCTTAGCCGATCTCGGGGCCAGTATAAATTTGATGCCTTTAAGTGTTTGGAAAAAGTTATCATTGCCCGACCTTACACCCACCAAAATGACTCTTGAGCTTGCCAATCGCACTCTCGCTTACCCCGTTGGTATTGCCGAAGATGTGTTCATTAAAGTTGGCACATTCACTTTTCCGGTCGACTTTGTCGTTGTTGATTATGAAATGGACCCTCGTATTCCGTTAATACTTGGGCGCCCATTTTTGAGAACCGGTAGAGCTTTAATAGATGTGGATAAATGTGAGCTCATCTTAAGAGTCGGGGATGATGCACAAGTTTTTGAAATGGGGAAGCTTACAAGCAAATACTTTGGAAGAGAATCGGCGAATATGATTAATGTGCTTGATGATTTTATCGTCTACAACAATCCTCTATTCGATTCGTGCAATGATAATCCACTATTTCAAGATGATGTGGATGATTCTCTCTCCAATTTGGAACCTTCACCTATATATGATTCTCCACCGATCTATGATGCTTATGATGATGATTCTAGCTCCGATGGGGATGATTATGGTGATTTTACTTCCGAGTATCCCGACATGCCCACTTATGATGATTTTGATGAGGCCGATACTCTTTCGAGTGATTCTTCTTATGATGAAGATCCTCCGCCTACATCACTTGATCCTACTTTGGATGACTACTCATTTGAGGAAGACTTCTCTACTTTTCTCAATACATACTTCCCTCATGAGAGTGATGCTCCTCCTTTAGACTTTGATGATTATGGTCTTCATGCTTCTACGGATTTGAAGAAAATTCTTTCAAAGGAGAAGAAACCGGACGACACCAACATCCACAACACATATGTTTTGACACCTCTTTGTCCACCTTCTGAGGACGAGGTTGTGCATTTTCTGAGCGGGTCATCTTCAAATTCTGCTGAGCCTGAGTGCTATTTTCCCCTAAAGGAAAAGGTGTTCGACCCCGGTATTGCACTTTTTAAGCCATCTTAGTATCCATCTGATGAAATAAAAGGAAAGATTTTTGTAACTACTGAAGATATGCTTGCACCTCATCACCCTTGCTTCCACCGTGCTCCGTCTTTTCTTAAGGGAACCTTGCCTACTCTTCTTTGGCTTGCCTTGTTCGCCTTAAGCTTGTGCTATTTGATGGACGAAAGCTATGTATTTGATCCCGGTGGATGTTTTTCATGCTTCTTCCTTTGCTAATCAAGGTCGAGTCAGACTCATGACTCGGTGAACAAAAATCAAGCGCTTCTTGGAAGGCAACCCAAGTATCTATCTTTTAGCTATCTTTATCCTCAGTGTAGGGGAGACCCGTTGGTGTTTGCTATTTCCTCTCTTCTCTTCTTCTATTCAGGGATTCGAGCGCTCAATGATCCACTCTTGATGATTTTTGACGACCCGTGATTCCGTGTTTCCGTCTTCCCGGTTCTATCCTAAACTCTTTTTGATTCACTATTTTATATTTCCCAATATTAAAATAGGAATCTCGTTAGTTGTCTTTTCCTTAGCATGATTTAAACAACGTGCACAATGTCCTAAGTGTAGGGGAGTTTACTCCCACATGCTTAAACATTGAGGACAATGTTTATCTCAAGTGTAGGGGGGACTTCTATCGAAGTTAAGTGGTCTTTTCCTTGTATTTGTCCTCATTTTAACCGGAAGATCAAATTTTCGACATTTTTCAAAATTTTTAATCTATTTTGGCCTATTAGTTTTACCTTTGTATAGTTATTTTCTTTCTTTGCTAGAATAAATTTTTAATAAAGTGGTTTTAATTTTCAAACGTTGTGAATCTTTTGACTCAACCCGAGTTTACTTATCTAAGTCTACTCTAGCTAGTATCCTTAACGTGTTTAAGTCAAGTTTTGCTAGGCTTTTATATAGGGAGCTATAAATCGTGAAAGTCTTAACTCTCACGGGTTAAGAACAAGAACTTTTCGCAAGTTCCTATAATTGATCCTAGAGAGTCGTTTATCAAGGGAACTTTAAAATGTAATTTCTAAACTTGAAAAAGTCTAAGAATTTGCAAGATCCTATAGATGACTCGAAAACCCAAAACTTTGATTTAATAGGCTAAGCATCCACGAGTCTCATTCCTTGAGATTTTACACTGTGGAGAACGAGAGATGATAGAGTCAATTATAAGTTTGGTATTCTTTCGTGAATTTATGTGAGTTAATTATAAGCCTATTCTCCCATCGCTTGCTAATAAATTTATCTGCAATAAATAAGGTTGTACGATTTGAAAAGTTACTTAGCTTCTAGCCCAAGATCGTTTAAAAGTTGCTCGGTATGGATTAGAGTTCATAGCCAAGGCATAACTTATTGAAGCGGGATGCGAATATTGGCAAGTCCAAAAAGGTCCTAACAAGGCATGAGGGCTACATTTTGTTGCTAAAGATCCAAAAGTGATGTGAAGAATCATTTATCAAAAATCAATATGAAGAATCGAGACACACGACGAAAAGCAAGTATTCCCGTAAAGATCATGGATAAGTCTATCCAAAAAGGCCCTAACAAGGTATGAGGATAAATAGATCCAAGTCCAAAAAGGAGGTGGATCGTTGTATATCAAAATCCCAAATAAAGATTGGAGAAAAATGAAGAAGTCGTGGTCCAAATATGAAGAATCTCTCAAAACTTCAAGTGAAGAAATTCCTATTATGAACAGAAGACCATTATTTCATAAACGTCTCTCAAGATTTGAAGTATGAAGTCGCTGCCAAATATCGGTCCGAGAAAGGTCTCAAATCGCGAAGCGAGTTATGCCAAGATATGAACTTTTTGAGGCCCCGAGAAGCAGTTTTAAAAGATTTTGTCCTTTAGCTAACTATTGATTAAATCGTCCCACTTCATTTTCAGCCTAAATAACTATCGAAATAAGTCAACAATGCATCCTCGTGATCATTCAAGACAACAATAAAATATAAGAGATACACCTAGGAATAAGGGAGTCTAAGTGAATAATTGGCCCACATGAGTTCGTGTTAGTTTGCTAACTTATAATAACAATGATCTCGTTTTTAAGCTTGGTTTGGAGAATGTGAAAACTTGAGGATGATGATCATTCATGACATTTTCAAAACCCTAAGGAATGTCTTTTATTTCTTTACTTACTTCCTTTGAATGTTTATAATTTTCTATCTCTTTAATAAAGGCCAATATGGATTGATTATGATGGAAAATGTAAAGCGTGCTTTGTAACTAATGCATTGCATGAGGACATTGCAATGGTCAAGTGTAGGGGATTTGATAGGTGTGTAAACACCCATCCTTTTTACCACTTAACTACAATAATAACCAAGCCAAAACGTGTATTTTATGTCGTAAATGTCCGAATTATGCGTGGTTTGTGTTTTTGTTGTGATTTAGGACGAAAATGTGAAAAGGGGAGAAAACACGGGCATTCACGGGCTTTTATCGAAGAAAAAGACAAAAGACGAAGTCAAGAAATCAAGAGTGCAAAAAGAACGGAAGTCCAAGACCAATTCTGAAGATTTATCGAAGAAAAAGTCAAAAGACGGAAGTTTACTAAAAGCCGAAGAACTCAAGTCTAATTTATTGAAGAAATTACAAGAGGAGAGTAGAAATCCCGAGACAAAGTCGTTAAAGTCAAAAATTAAGAAGATTAAGGACTTAATGACAATTAAAGAAAGAAGAAAGAGGGGAGGAAGCTTCCTCTAAGCACCTCCCTAATCCTCCTATAAATAGGCCTTAGTTCATTTCATTTCATTTTGTTGGCTAGAGTGACACTAGTTCTTCCATTTTCATTTACTTGCACTTTAATTATATGTCATTTACCTTAATTATCAAATTTAAATACATTGTCTTGCACCTTTAATTCATTTAAATTCAAGTAAGTTTCCTTTTAATTGTTGTTAATCTTTACTTTTATTGTTCATCTCTTATCTTCCTTTCTTGATTGATTTAATCTTTATGCTTTATTGTTTATGTTCATGTTCTTGAGTTTTTATTAAATTGATTAAGTGGGTTTTGATTATTTTGATTAGTATTGTTAGTTTGATTGTTTTGGATTGTTTGTTTATGCTTAGTAGATGTTATTTGGTTAGTTTGATATAATCTTTTTGTTGATTTTGATTTGTTTGGATTAGATTCGTTTCTTTTTTTGGTTCTGTGTTCTTCGCTTCTGTTTGTTGCCCAGGTTATTCCGAACCAGCAGCTCATTCCGAATCAAGCAATCTTTCCTGGTCAAGTGAATATTCCGGATCAATATCATATTTAGAATCAGAGGATATTCCGAACCAAAGAAATATTCTGGATCAAGGAGTTCATTCGGAACATTCCGGATCAAGGAGTTCATTCGGAACATTCCGAATGAAGGGTTTGTTTTAGTTATTCCGGATCAGTGGATATTCCGAACCAAGATTATATTCCGGATCAAGGGTCTTCATTCGGAATACTTGTATTCCAGATCAAGGTGTTTTATTTGGAACATTCCGGATCAAAGGTGTTCATTCAGAATATATTCCGAATCAAGGTGTTCACTCGGAACATCAAATATTCCGAATCAAGGCAATATTCCGAATAAAGAGTTTATTCCGGATAAGTGAAATTCCGGACGAGTAATTATTCCGAATGAAGGATTATTCCGAATGATCTGTTTTCAGGTTCTTTTAAGTTTCTGTTTTTAAGTTTGAATTTTTAAGCTTTACTTTTCCCGCCTTTTTACTTAGTCGCACTTTAAGTTTACTTGCTTTAGATTTATTTTAAGCTTGCCCTTAGTTTAAGTTTTAGTTGCGTTTTAAGTTTGCGTTAGATAGTTTTAAGTTTGCGTTATTTACGTTAAGTGCCCTATTAAGTTTTCGTCACGTTTTAAATTCTTGCCATTTATTTTAAATTAGGTTTAAATTTTAATTTCAGCCACTTACTTTAAAGTTTTTGCACCTTTTAATTTTACTACAACGACACAACATTTGTTTTCACCAAAGACAGCTGAGTCGCACTTAAACCAGTAATCAATTCGATTAGACCACCACAACGAATTTTTTTTAATTTTTATACTGGCCAAAAGCCAGTTATCAATGATGCATCTGGACAGTGTCCTGGTCCCTTTGCAAAGTTTCTCGAAAGTCGTGGAATATGTGCTCAATATACTATGGTAGACACACCACAACAAAATGATGTGGCGGAAAGGCGAAACAAAACATTAATGGAGACGGTTAGGAGCATGATCAGTAAATCCTCTTTACCCAAAAGTTTGTGGATATATGCACTTAGAACTGCAGTGTATCTATTAAATGGGGTTCTTAGTAAGTCAGTTCCCCAAACTCCATTTAAATTATGAACGGAAAGGAAACCTAGTCCGAGACAATTGCATGCTTGGGGTTGTCCATCAGAGGCACGGGTTTACAAGCTACAAGAAAAGAGTCTGGATTCTCGAACCGTTAGTGGTTACTTCATTGGTTATCCAGAGAATTCTAAAGGGTATAAGTTTTATTGTCCCAACCACAAATCTAGAATTGTTGAAACAAGCAATGCCAAATTTTTGGAAAATGGTGAAGTTAGTGGGAGTATTGAAAATCAAGTTGTGGATATTAATGAAATAAGGGATGATGATCCATCTCCCATGAATGTTTATAAATCCACACCTACACCAGATGTTGTTCCTGTATCTCAAAATCAAGCATAACATTTGAATAATGAACACACATCCCATGAAGAAAATAGCTTGCCAACTCAAACAAGTGAACCGGTTGGAATAGCATTAAACAAACCTACAAGGGTTAGAAAATCAACTATTTCTGATGATTATATTGTTTACTTGCAAGAGACAGATTTTGATATTGGTATTGATAATGATCCTGTATCGTTTTCACAGGCCATAAAAAGTGATAAGTCTGAATTATGGATTAACACTATGAAAGAAGAGTTAAAATCAATGGCTCAAAATAAAGTCCTAGATCTTGTAAACTTGCTAGAAGGTTCTAAACGAGTTAGGTGTAAATGGGTCTATAAGACCAAACGCGACTCTAAAGGCAATGTTGAAAGATATAAATCTAGACTTGTAGCCAAAGATTATACTCAGAAAAGCGACGTTGATTACCATGATACTTTTTCACCCATTTCAAAGAAGGATTTGTTGGGAACAATATTGGCATTAGTGGCTCATTCTGACTTATAGCTACATCGAATGGATGTGAACTGCCTTTCTGAATGGAAATCTTAAGCATGAAATTTATATGGAACAACCTGAAGGGTTTTCCATTGATGGCAAAGAAAAGATGATTTGTAAGTTAAAGAAATCGATATATGGACTTAAACAAGCTTCTAGATAAATGGCATATTAAGTTCAATGATACCATTATATCTTTTGGTTTTGAAGAAATCATTGTTGATCGATGTATATATTGGAAGATTAGTGGGAGGGAGTTTATATTTTTGATTCTACTTGTTAATGATATCTTGCTTGCGAGAATGTCTTTGGTTTATTGCCAAGACTAAGGGATATCTCTCTAAGAATTTTAAAGATATGGATGAGTGATCTTATGTGATTAGGATTGTAATATTCCATAACATATCTAAAGGTCTATTAGAACTGTCTTAAAAGACGTATATCGATAAAACTCTTGATAGATTTATCTATCATGGAAACATAATTTGTAGCTTGTTATAAGGCTACTATTCATGAACTATGGTTGCGGAGCTTTATTTTAGGGATTGGGGTTGTCAACACTGTAAGAAAGCCACTAAAATGTATTGTGATAACAACGCAAAAGTTTTCTTCTATGATAGCGATAAATACTCTAAAGTTGCAAAACATGTGAGTTCAAAGTTCTTTATCGTGAAAGAGGAAATAAAGAACAAAGTGCATCTCGAACATATTAGTATGTATCTCCAACCAAGTTTTCCACCAAAGGCTTTTATGCAATATGTTTTTAGGCTGGGTATTGGTTGTATTGATAACTAATTATGATATTTTAAATACTCTTGAGCTCAATAAAATGTTCTGATTTGTTTCTTATTCATTATGTTAGGCATGCATTTATGTTTGGAATAAGAAATTTTATGTGTTTTCATAACACGAATGTGGACTGTATGTTATTTATATATAACTTATGAATCTTGCATGATGAACTCGTAGTGTTGTGATATATGGAAGAGACCATACGATAAATACTGTATTTGATCGGCATAATCCCTTTATGTGGTTTGTTGTGTTGAGATACTTATGACGACGGTTAATAAGATTTGATTTGCTAGCCTCATGTTGTACCATGGAGGAATATCATGTCAAGTGGGAGAATGTAAAATATGACATGCTATTAAGATGTCATTATCTTCATTTTGAATTGTATGTTACATGTATGTACATAAGTGTAGTCAAACAATTCAATTGTATGATAAATGCTCCTAATGGTAAATTAAGTCTTGATCGTTTTATTTGATACTAGTGATGGAAATGCTAACTACTAAGGCTATATATTCATTAGTCCCCTCCCTACCAAAACACACACAAGTAGTAATAATATAGCTATCCATAAAACTCTCTACACTTAAGTTAGGTCAAGGGAGTGAAACTAGCCGAGTTCAAAGGGTTGCCTACAACTAGTCGAGTTCAAAGGATTGCCTACATCATGTCAACATCCGCTATGACTTCCGGTATGTTGTTCTCATTTTATCTTATCTATGTTATTATTATCATATTCAAATATCTTGTGGCATAATAGTTGAATGTGTTTATCATGAACATTGACGCTAATGTTTACACATAATATATGCTTACATTTCAGCCAGATTAATCTAATTTAAATTCGATACAGTTCGGTTTTATATTAAAAAAATTAAACAAACTAACTAAACTGAATAAATCGAACAACTCGATGGTGTTCAGTTAGAGAATAATATGAACCTCTTTTTTAAATGATTGTTTAAACGTTGGAAGTTGAAGTTAATCGTTGTATGAATTATACATCAAACAGTGATTAACATGAATCACCTATTGGTATGTTAGAATTTTAGTGGATCACTAATGTAGTGGTTTTTTGCACAATTTATATCGTTTTCTTCTCGACTCATTCGAATTGATATCGGATTTAACACAAGATTAATTGTTCTTGGTAAATTAAACTCTTTTTGGTATTTTAAAAACTTTTAAAAATTTAATTTAATTAAAACTACTTTTAAAAATACTAATAGAACAAATTTTAACAAATCTATTTAAAGACTAATTTAAACTATTTTGAAACTAATTAAAAACTATAAAACTATTTTAAAATAAAACTTAAATCTAATTGATTTTTAACTAAAACTTTTAATTTAAATGAGATCTATTTAAAACTAATTTTAAATAAAACAAAATAAGAAAAAAACTAATTTATAAAAGCAATGTAAAATTTCTTAAAAGTAATTAAAATATTTTTTATCTTTTTATTTTTTTATTTTTTTTATCTTTATAAAAGAAAACTTATAAAAACTTTTAATTAAAAATTAACTAAACAAAACTAATAAACATCTATTTAATAAAACTGGCAGTCGACTTAATGAACCTATATAAATGACTAAAGCTGAGGTTATAACAAAATAAGTAACTAGGAGAGATGGTTAAGTCATATCGCTGTTAAACTGAAGGTCAAGGGTTCGAGTCCCTGGAGTGACCTTTTTGGAATGATTTTTTCTCTCTTTTTTTTGGAATTTCGAACACTCACACCAATTGCGTCTGATGTTATAACAACAAAAATCAGCAACTTAACAGAACCCCAAATAAGCACATACAGCTAAACATAAAAACAAGCAGCTAAACACAAATAATAAGCTAATAGATATTAAACTGAAAATAAGCAAATAAAACTGAGAAATAAGCAAATAGTCTTAAATAATCAGCAAATAAATTAAACTAAAATTAAGCAAATCTAATTAAAAAAATCAAATAAACTAATAATTCCTAATAAGCAGATCTAATCTTATCCAACAGGTAAGATCTAAAGAACTAATAAACAAATCAAACTTAACAGATAAGACAAGCAGATAAAACCATATCAATCAGCAAAACTAAACCAAAACAAAACTACTCAGATATCCAAAATAAACCCAAACAAAACAGATATGCAAACATAAATAAACATGTAACTCAATCCTATAACAAAATAAACCCAAACATAAACTACTCATTAACTAAACAGATATGCAGACAAATATTCAGATGACAAAATAACCAGAAACGTAACTTCTATCAGATTAAAGCAGATCAAATAACTAGCATAACAAATAATCTAATAATTCTAAAACAATAAAACTAAACGAGAGATTAAAACTTGTGTCGAATCCGTTGAGCAGAAGGATGGGCGCTGAGCCTCCTTAATGAGCCGAAGCAAAAAACACCTTATCAACTAATCATCACCATCATTCGATCCAGAAACATCAACTTCGAACCAGATTTCATTTAAACTTCCTAGTGGGGGAAATTAATAAATCCGCTTTTATTTAGTTTATTTTGCTTAAATAAACTTTTTAATTATTGTAACTAAAACAATTTAAAATAAATTGCAATAAGCAGAATAGACACGAATTGATTAAAAATAAACTTTCATTAAATATAAATATGATTACAATAATTTGAAAATAGAAATTAGAATTTAACCTAAAAACTAATTTTGCATAAAATAAAATTAAAGTAAAAATTGGCACACCATTACAGATTATGGATGGGTTTTTATAGGGAAACCCTAAAAACCTGCTGGTGAAACTTGGTGAGCAAGTAGAACAATCCTGGCCGCTCTTTTCTTCTCCTCTCTTCTCTGTCTTGATCAAACGGTTGATAATACACCCAATGGTCACACGGATCGCCAACATGGACAACTTGTGCTACTTGTGTTTCTTGAAATCTGAGTTGGCATCATTTGATTGGAGAAGTGGTTGTGGTGATTTGTATCAGCCAATCAGGAAAGGGAATTTAAGCCACGTAGATGAGGACCACATCATGCTTCTCCGAAAAACTTGGGGGATTTAATTCCCCTTCGTGTGAATCACACTAATCCACAAGAAGCCCCAATATTTATTGTGACTTAGGGTTTGGGGAATAGTAACTTTTCAAGGGTTAGGGTAAAAAGGTGTGTCTGGTTATTTTGTGGGAGAGAGATGAGTGTTAAAACTTCGTGTGTATCGGAAGTGGGGAGAGTGGGTGGGTAAAGATTTTAATAAACGTGTGTATGTGTGAGGGTTGACCAAAAATTGGCTTTCTTGTTTATATCGATGGTAAATGTTTGACTGAAAACGTTTATAACTTTTCCATTTGAAACGGACTTTTAACTTTGGGATTGGGCCCAAGTTTAATTATGCCTCATCCGTCTTCTTTTTTTTTGTTAAGTAAATGGGCTCTTGGCCCAAAACTCCCATCCGTGTAATATAACATGTAATTGGGCCTTTGTTGGGCTGTTTTGTCAAAAGTAAGTAATAACAATCCACAATTGGGCTTTTGGGCCCAATAAGCAAATGTGGGACCCACAAGGCCCAATTAACTCCAATAATATTAAATCCACTAAAAACGAGCTCGATTTCGGCTTCCTTGATCATTTCTTCAGAAACCGTGTTGAAATTGCCGGTTTTCGTGAACTTCGGTTTCTTTTGGTACACTTTTGGTTCCTTGACTTTGTCTTTGTCTCTTTCTTGGACTTTTCTTCAACATTTGACCGTGAAATCCCGTGTTTTCTTTCCTTTTGATCTTTTGTACCTATTTAACACAAAAACACAAAACCACGCGTAATTCCGACATTTACGATACTAAACACATGATTAGGTCTTGTTTTTACTTGATTTTAGTGGCAAAAGGATAAGTGTTTACACACTTATTAAATCCCCTACACTTGACCATTGCAATGACCCCATGCAATGCATAATTTTAAAGCATAAAGTTACATTTTTCTCATAATTAACCCATCTTGGCCTTTATTAAGATATACTATTACTACTATGATGAAACGATAAAAACTCTAAAGGAAACAAAAGTTACAAAAATTTATTAACTTGGAAATTATTTGATGGAAAAAACTCGTAAAGAAATATAAGACTTAAATTAGGGCTTTGGTGTCATGAATATTAATCACCCTCAAGTTTCACGTTCCCCATACCAAGCTTAAAAACGAGATCATTGTTTACCATAAGTTCTCAAGTTAAAACCACTTATATAAGACAATTGTGTAATACTCTTTCTCCAATTCCTAAGTTGTATCTCTAGCTTTTAAGGATTGTCATTCAACCGTAGGCTCATTTGACTTATTTCATAATTATTAGTCCAAAAATGAAGGCAAAACGGTGCAAACCCAACACTCAAAACCTAAACTCGTCCTCAAAAACGTTGTCACTAAAGTAAGCCCACATCAAGGATGATTTAACACGATTTGGGGAATAAATTCCCGGATCCGAAATTTGGCCAATAGTACTACTTACTAATTATTCCTCCAAAGTCATGTAGACTTTATGTGGAGTTTAGCAAGTTCACATCATATACCCTTAGGCTCTTTAAGATGTAAAAATGCTCCTCATCTATTGTCCACACCCTAACGCTCCTTGAACGATAAACAAGGGAATTGATTTTTTGATCAAGTTTTATTCAACACTTACCATGCCATACACCCTAAGGATCTAATGACAAGGTTCGTGCTACATGCCCCACACCCTAAGGCTCCTTGAGGTTATGTTTTAATCTTATTCTTTCTTTATTTATGATATATATAGTAGGCCAAATTCCGCGGTCCCATGGTTTGAATACCTCCTACTTAGTGGTTATGAGCCACCTTAGTCGGAAGTCCACAACGCTGGCACCCTCAATGTGTTCATTCTTTAATTACAAGGAGATAAAAGATTTGGCTAAGAGCTGAGATATTGAATCTACACCGCAAAAATCCTCATTTATTAAGCAATTAAGTATACAAGCGGGAAGAAAGAGCCACAAAAACTCATATAAGCAAGAATTAACCCTTAAACTTATTATCAACTCTATCATCTCTCGTTCTCCACAATTTAAAATCTCAAGGAATGAGACTCGTGGATGCTTAGCCTAATAAACCAATTAAGGTCCATATGGTTAAGGATACTAGCTAGAGTAAACTTGGATAAGTAAACTCGGGTTGAGTCAAAATATTCACGATGGACCTAATATATCAAAGACATCTAAACTTGTTAAAACCATTTTATTCATTTATTTATTTTTTTGACTTTATTTTTGAAATGGAATTTATTCATACGATGCGATGACAAAAGGAAAGAAAATAAAAGGAAATAAATGGAAATACTACTAGGCCAAAATAGATCAAAAATTTGAAAAATGTTGAAATTTTTTTATTCCGGTTAAATGAGGTCAAATTCATGGAAAAGCCCACTAAAATTTGATAGAAGTCCCCCTACACTTAATATAAACATTGTCCTCAATGTTTAAGCATGTGGGAGAATAAACTCCCCTACACTTAGGACATTGAGTACGTTGTTTAAAATCGAGCTAAGGAAGAGACAACTAAAGTGATTACATTTATTCGTCTTATTTATATACATGTATGAATCACAATAGTTTTGAGAGAACCGGGTACATGGGAACACGAGATCAGGGGTCGCGTCAAAAACACCAAAAGTAGATCATTGAAGCACATGTCCCTGCACAACATCACAACACACAAACAACCTACTTGGCTCCCCCTACACTTATTGGTGGAAATGGGTGAAAGTGAAAAAGGGTGAAAAGGGTAAAAATCTAACCTAGTTAAACGATGCTTGATTTATTTATCACGAGTCTCTAGCTCGACTCGATTTCCCGAATTAATTCAAGGGAAACATGGAGAGGGATGGAATCATCTCATGAGAGATGTCCTCTCCAAAGTACAACTTAACTCGTTGGCCATTCACCTTAAAGTTGGGCCCATTTGGTTTAGATAACTCAATGGTGCCATAAGGGAAGATTTGGGCCACGGTGAATGGACCAGACCAACGGCTCTTAAGTTTACCCGAAAAGATTTTCAACCGAGAGTTAAAGAGCAAAACTTGATCACCAACGTGGAACTCTCGGTTCTTAATCTTGGAATCATGAATGAGCTTAGTCTTCTCCTTGTAGATTAATGAATTCTCATAAGCCTCATTCCTAAGTTAATTAAGTTCATTGAGTTGGATTTTCTAAGATCACCGACTTTGTTTATGTCAAAATTAGCCCATTTCAAGGCCCAATAAGCCTTATGCTTCAACTCAATGGGGAGGTGGCACGCCTTTCCGTACACAAGGCGATAAGGAGTACAACCTATAGGTGTCTTATAAGCGGTACGGAAAGCCCACAAAGCATCATATAATTTATCGGCCCATGAGGCACGATGCTCTCCCACGGTACGCTCTAAGATTCGCTTAAGTCCACGGTTGGAAACCTCGGCTTGACCATTAGTTTGTGGATGATAGGCGGTGGAAAGTCGGTGATTGACACCATACTTAGCCATGACTCGTGCGAATTGATCATTGCAAATATGAGTCCCGCGATCACTAATAATAGCACGAGGCACACCGAATCGAGAAAACAATTGTTTCAAGAAGTTAACAACCACCCTCGCATCGTTACTAGGTAAAGCCTTTGATTCAACCCATTTTGATACGTAGTCAACGGCTACGAGGATGTACTTGTTCCCTTTGGATGATGGAAATGTCCCCATAAAGTCGATGCCCCATACGTCAAAGATTTCACATTCTTGTATGAAATTTTGAGGCATCTCATCTTTATGTGTGATCTTGCCTTGTCGTTGGCAAGCATCACAATGCTTAACCATTTCATGAGCGTCATGATAAATGGTGGGCCAATAGAATCCGGAGTCGAAAACCTTTTTAGCGGTGTAGTTAGGACCAAAGTGACCACCAGTGGGTCCTTTGTGGCAAGCTTCAAGGAATTGTAAAGCCGTCGGCCCATCAACACATATACGAATGATTAAGTCCGCACATTTCTTAAAAAGATAAGGGTCGTCCCAATAGTAAGTTTTGACGTCTTTAAAGAATTTTTTATTTTGTTGAGACGTTAACCCTTCGATAAGAACACCACCCGCCAAATAGTTTGCAATGTCCGCAAACCATGGGGTATCATCAAGATTGGAATTAATAGACATTAAGGTCTCAAGGGGAAAAGATTCATTAATCTCTTGATTTGGAAGTTCCCCTTGATAAGGATCCTCAAGTCTACTAAGATGATCCGCGGCTAGGTGTTCCGCTCCTTTTTTATCACGAATTTTGATTTTAAATTCTTGTAGGAGCAAAACCCAACGAAGGAGTCTCGATTTAGCATCTTGCTTGGTCAACAAGTATTTCAAGGAGGAATGGTCGGTGTAAACAATGGTGGTGGAAAGCACAAGATAGGGGCGAAATTTCTCAAAAGCATACACTACAACTAAAAGCTCTTTTTCGGTAGTGGTATAATGCAATTGAGCCCCCGTCATTGTCTTAATAGCATAATGAATGGGTTGGAAATATTTGTTCACTCGTTGACCTAAAACCGCTCCTACCGCGAAATCACTAGCATCGCACATGAGCTCGAAAGGTAACTCCCAATTTGGAGAGACTAAGACCGGTGCCTTAGTTAATTTACCTTTAAGAAGTTCGAAAGAGTCGAGAAATTCTCGAGAAAAGATGAAAGGAGCATCCTTTTCTGGGAGATGAGTCATTGGACGAGCTATTTTAGAGAAATCTTGGATGAAACGTCGATAAAATCCCGCATGGCCTAAAAAACTTCTAACTCCTTTGACAGTGGCAGGTGGAGGCAACTTAGCAATGACGTCAACTTTAGCACGGTCGAATTCGATATCGGCTTTGGAAATTTTATTGTTGGGAATAAAATGTATCCAGTACAGTTGGACGCTGACAAGAAGAAAACAAGCGTTGATAAGAAGAAAACAAGCGTTGACAGATCAAGCATTGACAGGAAGATGTCAAGCGTTGATAGGGTGAAGTCAAGCACTGATAGAAGACTTAGTCTACACGTAGTAAAGATATGATCAACAAATGTATTTTCTATGTTTATCTTTACCTAGAATAGCTGATACGTAGACTCTTGTACAAGGCTTCTTATGTCTATAAAAGAAGACCTTTAGGTTTTCTTTCATATAAGTTTTTATTCGTGTTTAACACTTTCATTGTAAGCAAGTTTGTTCGAATCAATCAAAGTGAAAGTTTGGTTTACATTGTTTATGTGTTCTTGTTTGAGTATTAATTCCGCATACTACTTAAATTGTTTTATACACAACAAAGTTTCTCTACATATTATAATTGATTCAATCTCGGTAATACAAAGCTAAATCGATCTAAGTTTGGGATCAACAAGTGGTATCAGAGCTTGTTGAGAAACTTTGATCTAAAGAACACAAGAACCCTAAATCGCCAAAAACCCTAATTTTCACAAAACCCAAAAAACATCATGTCTACCCCAGAAGTAAACACCTCCTCCTCCTCATCCCCTAACATCAAGATTCCCATGCTAGACCCAGACAATTTTGAGCTGTGGAAGTTTAACTTTGAGTAATATCTACAAATCCATGACTACATTCTTTGGGGAATTATTGAATATGGAAACACATTCAATAAAGCTCAAAAGATTGCAGCTGCCATCTTACAAAGAACAAATGTTCAAGGTTCTACTGAAGAGGATCGAAAAGAAAAACCTGAAGATGGTAGAGCTGTCTCAACTGAAGACGTAGCAAAGAGAAGGGTTGACATGAAAACCCTAAGCATTCTGAAACTCTCTTTGGGACAAGAAAATCAGCGCAAATATAGAAGCTATGAGTCTGCAAAAGAACTTTAGGCAAATCTTGAAGTTGCTTATGGTGGTAATGCTGATACTATGCAAGAGAAAAAGAAGCAACTCTTGCATGAGTATGCTGTTTTTAAAGCTCAACCCAATGAGAAGCTAAGTAGTGTGAGAAGCAGACTTCTTGACATTACAAGAAAATTGTCCTTCATGGGAACAGTGCTTGGTGATGTTGATATTATCGCCACTTTTCTTAAAAGTCTTGGTGATGCATGGAAAATTGAATCAAGATCTATAATTGCTAATAACACTCACAAAAGTTCTACTTTTGATGATGTTTACAATAAACTGAGGCTGGTGGAGAATGAAAATCTTTTAGATCATGGAAGCAAGTCTACCAATGGAAATATGGCCTTCTTATCACATAGTGAAGGTCAATTTTATCAAAAGGAGTCATACATGCACCCCGTTACAGGATCAACTTGTGTCAACGCTGGATCAAATCCTGTCAACGGCTCACATTCAGACGCTGACACATACAAAATTGACCCACCAAGAGTTAAGCCTCCTGGTATTGATCTAGATACTGTGTGTGCATACATTGCTTCTTTGCCCAATGGTTCAGTGGTTACATATGAGGACCTTGAGCAAATTAGTGATGAGCATTTGGAGGAGATGGACATAAAGTGGAATATGGCCCTTGCAAGCATAAGGGCAAATAGATGGAATAGAAGATTTAACAAGAAGATGACTTTCAATGCCAAGGACACTATTGGACTTGATAAATCCAAAGTTGAGTGTTACAATTGTCATCGTATGGGACACTTTATGAGAGAATGCAGATCTCCAAGAAGATCTGATGCTGGAAAACCCTCAAGCCAAATCATTAAGGCTCAAGATCCCGAAGCCATGGTTGCAATGCAAGAAATTGATGGTGTTGGATGGACATGGAGCTATTTGGCTAAGGATGAGGAAGAGAATAAAGCTTTGGTTGCTGAAATGGAAGAAGAAGAGCATGTTCACTATGCTCTCATGGCTCACTCCTCATCCTCATCAGACAGTGAGGTATATGATGATGCTTTTTGTAGTAAGGGTTGTCGTCTAAACACTGAAAGACTTAACAAAGAAGTTTTAAAATTGTCAACAGATGTGGGTAATGAAAGATGCAAGTTGTCTAACTATCAACTTGCTCTTACTCAAACTGAAAAAACTGTAGCTGAGTATAAGAAAATGGAGCTTGACCTAAAAGATCAAATCAATACTTTAAAACATGATTTAAATGCTAATACTGATATTAGAAACATCATAGAGAGGGTCAATGCTGAATTACAGGCTAAGTTAGATGAGGCTATCAAAAATAAGGATAATGTAGACCTTAAAATTCAGAGATTTAATAAAGCCTCACAATCCCTAGAAAAATGTGTTAGTGAACAAAGGGATTCTAGGGATATGACTAGGATTGGGATGAAAGAGTATGCTGGTGTTGCACCACATGCTGGGGACTTCTATGGTGTCCAAAGAAAGGACTTATCTTGGACTGGTTTACCAGAACTCCAAGAAGAGGAATTTATTCCTCCACCAAGAATTCTTACCCCAGTAGAGGAATATAGGCAAAAGTTGACTGATTTGGACCAATGGAAGAAAGCCAACCCTACCTTGTTTGTTAAGGGTGGCATGCTTAGTGAAAGCCCAAATGAGTCTACACCTATCAAAGTAACAAACCCAATCACTGGCAAGACTATTGACCTTGGCTCAAACGTTGTTAGAAAGCCTAGTATTAAATATGCAAAAATGTATAGAAAAACTAGGTCACCAAAAAGTCAAATTAGTGATGATGGAACAAGTTTCTTTTTGTAGAAACTAGAAGGGGGGGTTGAATAGTTTCTCTTCGATTGGTGACCAAATTAAAATTACTTTCAATTTGGTTTGTATCAAAACTATCTTTTACTTGAGGCTAAGTTGCATAATGATTAGGTTCAATTCAAATGCACTAGCAAAGATAATAGGTAAGTGTAATGATAATGAAATAAGTAAAGAGTAAGGAAGGAGACAACCTAGTGGGAAGACACCAAGATTTATAGTGGTTCCACAACGAGGCTCTATCCTCGTTTCTACTCCACTCCTCGAGTACACCTACTCGAGATTTCCACTATATCCACAAGCTCCCTTCTCGGCGGAGAAAACCTTACATCGTTGCTTACATTATTTTCCGACACTAAGTTAAATGTCGAGACCTAATCTTTAGCTAGGAGCAATCTACACAACGTTGCCTACATCACAATTTAACGACACAAGGCTAGATGTCGAGTTCTAATCTTAAGGTAGAACCAATCTTCACGACGTTGCCTACTTCACCATTTTACGACACAAGGCTAGATGTCGAGTTCTAATCGAAAGCTAGAACCAATCTTCACGACTCTTCACTTTGAAGCTAAGTGAGAACTTCACACAACACAACTACTAATCACTTTTAAGTTTAGTGAGAACTCACAAGACACAACCACATCACTTTATAGTTTAGTGAGAACTCCTAATCAAATCTATTACAACTCAACTAGACTTATCTAAGTACACACATGTAGCTTGGATTTACACAACACAAATCCAAGCAAACACATATGCAATGGATGTACACAGCAAATCCAAGTATCCACAAATAACTTGGATGAACACAACTAGTCCAAGTATTCATAAATACATTGGATTGACCTAAAACAAAAAGGGTATCATGATGAATATGACTAGCTCATAGATTCATCTTTATCACAACACTAGTGAGTGAGTGATCTTCTCATTGGACAAGGTAAAAGAGGGGATCAAGAGGATAATCATATGTAAACATCCTTAACAATTTAAGTGATCATTTACTAATGATTATGCTATAGAAATTAGAAAGGAGGCTGAGAAAAACGTCCAAGAGGCTTGCTTGAAAATGAGATTTGACCCACTATTTAAAGGAGACAAAGTATAACAGATCTATAACGGCTAGCTGTGCGCGGTACCTTATCTCACCCCGCGGTTCCATATCGCTAAGGAATCGCGTAGGTACTTAAGGTACCGCCACTAGACTACGCTCCGTTTTTTGTCTTTTAGTGGGGTGGGAATATCTGAGGTATTTGAAACCTTCAAAGGATATTCTAACAGCATTTGGAATATGCTATTTTCAAATTTTCATTTTCCATTTTAATGAAACATTTTCTGAAAAAGAAAGTTTATTAAAAAGTCTTTTGTCATATTAACAAAAGTGAGTTTTAAGGATAATCATTTTGATGATCACTAAGTATGATAAAGAAAGGTTAGTGATATGATTACTACCTTGATGATAGTGTTAGTTAAATAATTCATTTTGTGTTTTACACTAAATGTGTTGTATGGTTTGTTGTGATCAAAACTAAGAAAGATTAGTTAACACTAATAATGTTTTTAGGCATCACTTGCATTAACAATCCCCCCTTTTTGATTACGACAAACGATAAACTCATTTACGTAGAAACACAAAATATCGAATTATTAACTAGTTTATCACTATCATTTCTCCCCCTTTGTCGTAGCAAAAAGGTTAGCACAAGTCTTTGAAGAACATCGAACTTTGCTAGTAGCTCCCCCTTGGTGGTTGCTCCCCCTTGCTTGGGGCACCAAGTTTGTGAGCTAAGGTGACATGCTACACAAAGGTTAGTAGAAAGGAAAGAAACACCAATGTATATATGATCACTACCTACTAAGTAACTTGAGAGGGAGAGAGAGAAGAAATCTCAAATTAGAAGCAAGTATTTTGCTAAGTATGTCCAAAGAGGTAATCGACAAAATCAAGCTTCAATCCAATGAAGATGATAATCTTGCCAATGGTTAAAGTTTAGAATTGATGGAATCACCCATAAGCAATTGTAAAAATTAAACATGATCATTTTAAAATAGAACTAATGAAATAACACACAAACAACATAAAGGTTACATACAAGAAAAGACACAACAAATAAGATAGTCATACACACAATATGAGTATCTAAAAGCAATAAATATGGAAAATAAACCACTAAGCATAAGCTAGTCTAATAGTGATATTTTCCAAGATTGCAAAAAAAATAAAAGACTAAAAAGACGACGATGCATCATTCGATGTTTTTCCCACCGGAACGAAAACTTGAATAGGAGGTCGAGTGAGGAGGAATTCAAGAAAATTTAACTTCTCATACACATGAGCAAGTTAAATTTGTTGAAATCGACAACAAGCACACGATGATCCATGATGCAACACAAAATCGTTTGATGGGGGTATGACATCAAACTTAGGGTTTGGTGGTGGTGGGGTAATGGGTTTGGGAATGTTTTCACAATTCCTTGTGAGGTTTGGGAAGGTTGAAAGGTCATTGAGTTGAGGGGTGTTGAAGGATGGTGGTGGTGGGGGAACATTTTATTTTGCTCCGGTGATGGGGTTTATGGTATAAGTCTCATTCCAATACTTGATTGGAGAGAAGGTAGGGTTTTTGGGTGGTTTGGAAGAAGATGGTTCATTCTTCTTAACCCAAATAGGTCGAACCGAGATTTTCGGTTTCTTTGAAAGCTTGGATGAGGAAGCTTTGGGTGAGTGGGGTTGTGACAAAGAAATGTCAAGGTTAGGAATGTAGGAGTTTGGCATTGTGAGAGTGTGAGAATAAAATCTCAAGGTTGTGTGAGAATGAAATCTCAAGGTTGGGAAGGTGTGAGAATGAAATCTCAAGGTTGTGTGAGAATGAATTCTCAAGGTTGGGAAGGTGTGAGAATGAGATCTCAAGGTTGGGGTATAAGTAAAATGTAATCAAGGTAAGAATTTGAATACAAAATGTGAAGTGTCAATGAATGTTTAGCCAAAATGAGTAAACAAGGAATCTTGACAGGGTATAGGGTTTTAAAAGTTTTTACCAAAAATTAGTCAAAAACTGATTTCTGCCCGCGGTACCTTAAAGGGACCGGCGGTTCCTTAGCACATAAGGAACCGCGCGACTTTATTGAGCCGTGTCCAGTGGACTTGAAACCATGTTTTTCCAGGATTTTGGGAAAAACTAAGACTTTTTCAAAAAGTTGCAAATCTTGGAATTTTACCTCTATTAGCACCAAATTATGCTAGGGTTGCATAAAGCAACACATTCACAAAGAATGTCTTGAAAAAGGATGACAAAATAATTTAGATATCATGTTGAACCAAATTTTAGTTAAGTTTTTAGAGGTTGTGATAGATTTAGGTTCAATTTTAATTTCAAATTAAAGTTGATTAATGTGCACATAAGGATAGAAACACACAAGCTAAATCCATAGATCAACAACATGAAACATTCATGAAGGAAGCAAGTACAATGACAAATAAAACTAACTAATACATAGCTAGCTTAACAATAAATCTAGATAAGTAGTCTTCTTTGGCTTGGTTTTGTTGAAAACTCTTATTAAGAAAACTCCATCATTCATTTCCTAGGAGGAGGCATGGAGAACAAGGCAAGCAAGAACTCTTGCAACCTCCTATGTAGTCCATACATATCCATCCTAAGGTTATGGATGATGTAGTGGTTTTAAAGACAACATGGACAACTAGGACCATGTGTTTGTTGAGACCCATAGTATGGATCACCCAAAAGGAGGGAAAGTGGAACACCCAAAATTGGAATGTTTGAGTTGGGTGGAGGTGGAGGAGGCAAGTTCTCCAAGGGTGATGTGGGTGATAGTGGAGGCATGTTCCCTAAAGGGGAAATGGGTGAGTGTGTAGGTAAATTCTCCAAGGTTGGTGAAATGGGTGAGTTATGAGGGGTAAATGGTGAAGTCACCAAAGTGTCATCAAAGTCATTCACAAAAGGAATGATTTGGATTGGTTGGGGTTGTGTGGTCACATCTAAGGGTGCACTTGGAGTGAAGGGTGAAGAGAGCTTATTCATTCTTGAGTTGAATGAAGAGGAGGTAGAACCAATGGAGTGGTTAGTACCATGGGTGGATGATGTCTTGCATGGTGCAAGAGGTGGGGAAGGTGATGAAGAAATGAGGATAGGAACCATCTCATTCTTAGGTGTGTGGAAAGGTGAGGAGTTAGGCTTGGCTACCTTAATCCGTATTTTGAGTGATTTCCTTGGGGTGGAGGTCTTGGAAGTGTTTGAGGTTTTGGTACACACCATGGTTGACAAGGGTGGTTTAAGGTTTAGGGAAGGATGTTTTGATGTGTGAAGAACATGACTAACAAGGTGGGTTTAAATGGGTGAGGGGATGATCCAAACTAGTAATGGGTTAAAATCATTTTAGGTGAATAATGAATTTAGGTAAGCTAGTTTAGGAAATGTGCAGTTTATTACTGAAAATCATGCAGTGTTTACACAGAATTGAGAAAACAGTGTAAAGCAAAAGATGTTGTCGTGCACAGTAGCCGACGGTTCCTTATCTAGGACCGGCGGTACCTTATCGATAAGGATCCGCGGGTCGATATGGAACCGCGACCATAGGGCTTTCAAAAATTTCCCATCCGAGTTTTTGATAAACCCAGATCTTTACCAAAAGATTCACAAGCCAAAGTTAACTACAAATCATAATCTAATAAGCTAACTATCATAAGACATGCACAAAGCTATGTAAATCACAAACATTATTGCATAATCAACATTTAGGATCAAAGTAAATAATAATCCAAACATAAGTTAATACACAACCAAATTAAGGAAAGAAAGTCAGGAAATCATCCTAGAAAGGTGTTGCAAGTAACCATGAGCATAACATCTAATTCCTTGATTCACTTCTGAGACGTTCTCGGAGAAGATGATTGAGATAAAATTGATAGTCGGAATCAACTTCATGGGAGGACAAGATGGATATTGAAGAGGACATGAAGTTATTGAAATTTGAAGGAGGGTTGCTAGAAGACTCTTCTTGAGAAGTATTTTCGACTTGACACGAGTTCACATTGATCTCGGGTGAAATGTTCCCTTGAATGGGAGACATGACACGATCAACGGAGTGATAAGGTGACGAGAGAAGAGATGGAAAGTCAATAAGGACTCTTCTAAGAAGACGAGAGAGAAGCATTCCGTAGGGAAGACTTGACTCAGACTCAAGAAGAACATATCTAATTATTCTAGCTATGAAAAATGCGAGATTGTAAGGAGTTGTAGTAGCAACACAATACAACATATGTGCAAGACAAGCGGGTACTAAGTCCCGATTCCCATCTAGACACATTGCATTTTCCCTAATGATTTCGGCCCAAGGAATCATGAAATCATTAAGATCGCTAGTAAGTAATTCCCAAGGGGAAAGAGTTCGAACAACTCCTTGAGATTTACCAAGAATAGGATGTTCACGAGGTTTAGAAATGACATGAATGATGTCCGAAGACGATGGAAGCACAATCACATAATGAGCATCAATAGGGGCCGATTCTAAAGAGTTAATACTCCAAGCATCGGTGAATCGACATTGACCATTAGATGGCACTCCAAGAATATTACTGAATTCTTCAAGAGTGTAAATAATGATTTTCCCCATTATGGAAAATCGTATAGATAAACCATTATTGATTCCTATCAATGTGGATGTGCTAAAGAACTCCATAAGAAACGAAGTAAATATTGGCTCATCAATATCAAGAAGACAATCAAACCCAATAGACTTAAACATGAAGCGAATAAACTCATTTGCGGAATTCGAACAAACGATGCGTCCTTCATGGAAACAACGATGTTCAAGAGACTTAGACGAGTTTTTGTGAGAGTGAATCAAATGAGGGTAATGAGAAGAGGGCATGTATGCTCGTGTTCGTTCATGATCTTTTTGATATCTTGAAGACATGACAAGTACCTAAACACAAAAATATCTTTCCAATCACTCATATGAAAAATTAAAATAAAAAATCAAAAATATGAGAATGTGTTATATCAATTTCTTGACAAACATAGGATTGAATCCATATCATTCTCATGTTCACAATGTGTCTATTCCATCATTAACCAAGAACACATGATCTATGTTAGATCAACAATGGATTAGAACATTGGTTTTTCAAAACAAGGTTTTTAGGTAAGCATTAACAATGTCATTACCTACTTGTTTATGGGTTCATCTCAAATCCATCTTTCAACCAAAATCATTTAGCCTAAATTCGGATTTGTTCTACAAGTGGGTTTTAGTGAAATCTTAATGAATATGAACCTAAGGAATCATAGTAAAATAACCATGTCAACCCACATTCCTATTAAGGTTTTAATTCAATTTCAATTTTAAAAATCCCCAATTATCAAAGGATCAACCCTAGAACAAAATAGATTAAATTGAAAGAAAATACTTACAATTAATTGATGTTAGATGAAGGATGAGTGAAACCCACAACTTGGAATCAATTAATTTGAGTGATTGAAGGTTTTGGAAGCTTCAACAATGGTGGAAAAACAAGAAAACCGTCACTGTGTGTTTTTGGGAGAGAGAGATAGAGGTTTGAAAAGGAATAAAATAATCAAACTGACGCTCTGACAAAAGTTTCTGCCCGCGGTTCCTTATCGATAAGGTGCCGCGGGTTTGAGCCGCCTAGATAAGGAACCGCCTACAGAGGCAGGTTTTTATCTATGAAAAACGCCAAATTTTGAAAACCAAGTTTTTCTAAAATACTTAAAATTAAATCATGAGCCTTTTAGAATATCATTGGATCATCATAACACTAAGCAATATGCCTTAACGAAGGATTACGAGTTAAATCAAGATCGAAAAGAACCTAAACGGACAAACGACTACTCGTAGCAAAACGGTAAAGTAGAGAGAAGTCAAGGGAAGTGAATCAAGACTAGGACCAATGCTCAAGGGATTAATGACAATCTTCAAATAGTGGTAACGAAGAGCTTGTGTCATATATAGTGGTTTAAGACGTGCCTTTCTGGTGAAATGTTAAACGGCTTTGGTAATGAATAAGCACAAAGCAATTATTCAAGTATAGACTAAGATCACTTTCAATAATAGTCTTAGTCTAAACCAAAATATGAGCAAGGTATTAATTCACTTTCTCTCCCACAAAGGGCCTACTAACCGTATGGGTGCAAACCATGGAAATCATGCTTGATACTTTAAGCTTCTACTAACTCACTCTACATCACCATAGTGAGTCAAGTATCCAAGCAATGAAGGTTTGAGAGGATAAAAGAAAAGAAACACAAACCACAAATAAATGTCAGGGCAAGGATGCCGAGAACAAGCACATAGTCAAGTAATGATCAAAAGAATGATCAAAGGGCGTGTGGAAGAACGAAAGCGTACCTTGGCCACAAAGAGCAATCCATGAAGGAATAAGTGCAATGCCCAATCAATGACTATGATGAGTACTAAGTCTTCAAGGACTAGTATCATTCCCAATCATCTTGGTATCATCATTCAAAGATGTTAAGATCAATGAAGATGAGTCTTCTACAAGTGCAAGTACTCAATCCACAACCAGTTAAGTGATTGATCTTCATGAGTACCTACACAAAGCAAGATGCAAACTAGTAGATACATTTCAAGAGTATATCTAAAATGCATAAAGGCTACTAATCTTAAGTGGAATGCAATATTATAAATTAAAAGACCTATTTTCAAAGAAAACATAGTTTTGACCAAAGAGAAACTTTAGTATAACTTGACCTTCTAATTTGAGGAGACAATGGATCGATCCAAGTTTCAAAGTACAATATACTTCAAAGATCTTGAGTGACCATCGCTCTGATACCAAATGTAGAAACTAGAAGGGGGGGGGGGGGGGGGGGGGGGGTGGGGGGTGGGGGGTTGAATAGTTTCTCTTCGATTGGTGACCAAATTAAAATTACTTTCAATTTGGTTTGTATCAAAACTATCTTTTACTTGAGGCTAAGTTGCATAATGATTAGGTTCAAATCAAATGCACTAGAAAAGATAATAGGTAAGTGTAATGATAATGAAATAAGTAAAGAGTAAGGAAGGAGACAACCTAGTGGTAAGACACCAAGATTTATAGTGGTTCGACAACGAGGCTCTATCCTCGTTTCTACTCCACTATTCAAGTACACCTACTCGAGATTTCCACTATATCCACAAGCTCCCTTCTCGGCGGAGAAAACCTTACATCATTGCTTACATTATTTTCTGACACTAAGCTAAATGTCGAGACCTAATCTTTAGCTAGGAGCAATCAACACAACGTTGCCTACTTCACAATTTAACGACACAAGGCTAGATGTCGAGTTCTAATCTTAAGGTAGAACCAATCTTCACGACGTTGCCTAATTCACCATTTTACGACACAAGGCTAGATGTCGAGTTCTAATCGAAAGCTAGAACCAATATTCACGACTCTTCACTTTGAAGCTAAGTGAGAACTTCACACAACACAACTACTAATCACTTTTAAGTTTAGTGAGAACTCACAAGACACAACCACATCACTTTATAGTTTAGTGAGAACTCCTAATAAAATATATTACAACTCAACTAGACTTATCCAAGTACACACATGTAGCTTGGATTTACAGAACACAAATCCAAGCAAACACATATGCAATGGATGTACACAACAAATCTAAGTATCCACACATAACTTCGATGAACACAACTAGTCCAAGTATTCATAAATACATTGGATTGACCTAAAACAAAAAGGGTATCATGATGAATATGACTAGCTCATAGATTAATCTTTATCACAACACTAGTGAGTGAGTGATCTTCTCATTGGACAAGGTAAAGGAGGGGATCAAGAGGATAATCATATGTAAACATCCTTAACAATTTAAGTGATCATTTACTAATGATTATGCTATAGAAATTAGAAAGGGGACTAAGAAAAACGTCCAAGAGGCTTGCTTGAAAATGAGATTTGACCCACTATTTAAAGGAGACAAAGTATAACGGATCTATAACGGCTAGCTGTGCGCGGTACCTTATCTCACCCCGCGGTTCCATATCGCTAAGGAACCGCGTAGGTACTTAAGGTACCGCCACTAGTCTATGCTCCGTTTTTTGTCTTTTAGTGGGGTGGGAAAATCTGAGGTATTTGAAACCTTCAAAGGATATTCTAACAGCATTTGGAATATGCTATTGATTGTAGTGATTTTGTATATACTTTATTTTAGGAAAAACAAAGCAACACAAAAAGCGGTAAGTATTAAGCGTCGGTTTAGGAAAACCGAGCACTTATGACCCTTGATGGGAATCGTTCTCTCGAGGAGGCACGTGTGTTGTGTAATGAATTGTTGATTGATTAAGTTTTTGATTATTAACTAGAAGAAAAGAAGAGATAATGACGAAGACGAGAAATTAGAAAAAATAAGGCAAAAACACTATTAGAAAGTTACGACGAAGAATGTGAAAGACACAAAATTTAAAATTTTAATCTAAAAATTTCTAAAAATTACTAAAAACTCCCAAATAATATTCTAAGGGTTTACAAAAAATTCAAACTTGCCAAAACCTTTTAATTAATTTAATAATGACTTTTTAATGCTAATTAAAGCCCTAAAAATCACTTTTAAATATTAAAAAGCCCTAAACAAGATTTTATAGTTTGTAAACCTCAGAAATAACCTAATTAAACTAAAAACTATTTTTAAAAATTTTAAAACCAAATTAAACTATTTTTAATTTCCTAAAAACTATTAAAATGTATTAAATCTTAAATTAATTCTAAAAATTAATTGAAAAGCCTAAAAATTATTCTACAAATGGGAAAAGTCCTAATTAATCCTATAGAATCTAGGAAAAATGAAAAAGAAATTAAAATAAAACTTTTTATTTTATTGAATAAAATAATAAAGAAATAATAAAAAATTAAAAGTTCCTAAATAAATTCTAAAAAATTCTCAAAAATCCTAAATATTCTAACTAGAAAGAAAATGTAAATTAAAGTTTCTAAAACCTCTTAATGAATTTTATATTAATTTTTAAAGTTTAATAAAAAACCTAAAATCAAATAAAATCAAAAATTAAAGTTTTTGAAAACTTTTTCACATGTAAACCTCAAAAATATATATTAAAACCTAAAAACTATTTTTCCTAGAAATAAAAACTATTTTTGGTATTTTTTTATGATTTTCTAAAATTCGTCTATTAAATAAATCCTAAAAAGTAAAATAATAAAAGGAAAAATATAAAACTAATTTTTAAAAATCAACTACCCTATAAACTTCCTAGGAAAAATAAAAAGAACAAATAAAGCTTATCAAATAAGCTGGAAATAAGAGGAAAAGCTACGGCTTGATTTACTAAGCAACAAAAGAAAAATGGTTAAAAGAATAACACATCCACCCTTGGTCAGTAAAAGACCCAAGGGCAAGATGGTTAAGGTGTTGGTGTTGTGAACGGGTGGTCACGGGTTCGAGTCCTGGCACCCCCCTTTTCACTTTTTAAATTGCGCCGCAATGATTGGGTCTTGCGCCGCAAATTGTGAAACGAAAGCACCTAGGTCTGTGGCTCCTTTCTTTTGCGCCGCAACGCTTAGGCTTGCGCCGCAACTAGGATCTTTTTTGCTTTCTCTTTTGCCAATTCAGTCACAGACACTACACAACTTAATCCAATTCCACTTACACCTTTTTTAATCAAGTTTTAACAAGATTATAACAAAAAAAATCGTGACAGCTTGACTTTTGCACCAGCAGGTTTGAACTTGGTGTATGCTTATGAATATAGCCAAGAGGTCTTGGACTATTGGCTTATTTGAATGATAATTTGGAGCAATGGGGGCACCCTTGAGCTCAGTTAAGCTCAAGGAGTCAATATAAGCTGATATAAGCACATAGCAACCAAGAAATCACAATACAAATGCACACTAGGCCAATAGCTATTCTCTGAGACAGATTGTAGGGGTCTGGTGGTTTAACAGCTAACAAAATGCACACAACTGAGTTTCAAGACCTGAAACTTGGCACCCTTACTCACAAGATGGTATTAAAGCAGTAACAAATGCTCATGCACCCTAACACTTAGCCGAAATCAAAAGATCATGCACCAAATTCATGAAAATATGAGCAGATTCTACCCTAACCAATTTTTACTCACTTTTTCCTTTTTAAACTCACAAACCTGTTCTAAACTTGTACCAAACTAATTTATCATCTAATAAAAACCTAACTCAAGCTTAATCACTAACTCTAACAACTTATAAACACACAAATCAAACAAGCTACCCTGCTAACACTAGTTGCCAAACACCTCTTTAACTTTCTAAAAACGTTTTTTTTTCAAATCAAATCACTACCAAACTTAACAAATCTAATTACCAAACCTTCTAACATGCATACCACTACAAAACAACTTAAATTCAACAGCTTATAACAACTTATGGCAACCAATCAAACAAAGCACTCAAACTTTGCACTTTTCTAAATTTTTCCCAAGGTATAAGGATTTTACCTTAAGCCCTTACATCCAAGGACTTTGTGGTTGAAAAACCACCTCCAATCCAACACGGGTTGGAGCAGAAACTTCACCAAATCAAACTATAACCTGAAAAAGAAAATCAAGAAAAGAAAGAACAAACAATATCCAATGTATTTTCTGTTTTTCTTTCTTTCACTTCAAAATCTTATCAAACTTTTCCAAAACTTCCTACACGTTTTAATATCACTTCTCAAGTCCAAAGATCAAAGAGTTTTTCCACTTTCACTTCAAAACCCTTGATTTCAGAAAAATTAAGAAACCTTTTTTAAAACCTCTAATAATCGAATTCAAACTTTCAAATGGAACTCAGCCTTTTTGCAAACAACCCAATACACAAACTTTTTAATAAGTATAAAAGGAATTATAATTGAATTTCTCAAACACCAAACTTTATAAAATTAAAAAAGGGATTACAAGAGATTTTTGCAAAAAAAACTGGAACAAAGAAAATGAAGGACAGGCCCCTCATTTTATACTACTAATTAGACTATTCTAGAACTATAATAAAATAATACAAAGCTTGAAAACCCTAATTCGAAATTCCCAATTTTGCCCTCTTCTTTTTGAATGATTCTTGGTCAAAATGGTACCCATGTGACTTGACAGCTTCAATTCTCATCTTGGACGTTTAATTTCGACTTGGAGGCCAAGTAGTGCATAGGAATCGTTGGATTTGTCAGGGTTTTGGGTTTGGGAAAAGGGATGTTGACAGGGGAGGGTTGGGGAAGGACCACAAGGACACTTGGCACTCTTGTGAGTGGTGGGTTTTGGTAAGGGGGTTGGGAATTAGTAATCTGCATCTTATTGGCTATTAACCCCTTGATTTAAGAAAAATGGAGATTAGGGTTTATAGTGAATTAGGGGTCTGTTTGATTTGTTGTTGGGTTTAAAAAGTTTAAAAACTTGTTAGTGGAGGGAATTAAGGAAAGTGGGTGGTTGACCTGAGTTTTGACCACAGCTTAAAAAAATAAAAAACGGGTTAAGGGTTGGGCTCATGGGGTGTTGGTGGGCTGTTTTAGGGGATTTGCAAATCCAGTCCAAACAGTAACGTAGTAACCCGTTAAATGGTTACAAAGTTAGTCCAAATGTTAACTCCTTCACAAATTCAGTCCATATCCAATTGCATTTCAAGTCCTTTTGGCATTTTTGAGTAACTTTTGAACTTTTTAACATTTTCCAAGGGCATATCTTGCAATATCTTCAAACTTCAAGGATGAAACTTGCACTATTAATATTTTAGAGGGTTAAAAGTGACAAGTTCTTCAAAGATGAGGGGCCATTTTTGCCAATTCTTCAAACTTGAGGGGTCTTTTTGCAAAATTCCAAATTTGAGCTTGGTTCATTGTGCGTCTTCGTTTCCCGTGTTCGTTTTTGCTTGATTCTTGTATTCTTTTGCCAATTCCTCAATATCCGTACCTAAAAATACACAAGTAACAAACACGAGCATATATTTGGCATGTTTTATGATATTTTATGCAATTTAAGGCCGATTTGGACGATGAGACCATGTATAAAAGCAGTCTCATCACTCCCCCATACTAAACCATTGCCGTGCCCTCACGCAATGCTAAGAATAAAGTATCAAAGCATCTCCAAAATTTAATTTTATGACTTTTATTGAATTGAAAACTAGCTACACTATGATTACTACTACTACTTGCGTTTTAGACATAATGTATGATTTTCATCGCAAAATGGGACGTTTAGGTTCATAGAATAAGAACACGTGAATGCTTCGTTAGAAATAATTTCATCGTCCTCGATTTTCACCTTAATTCCATGCCAAGCGTGCAACGAGATCATTGTCATTATAAGTTAGTAATGCTAACACTACTCATATGCCCTAATCACGTACTTATTCTCCCATTATTCCTAAGTTGTATCTCTTATATTTTATTATGTCTTAATGATCACGAGGATACATTGTTGACTTATGCGATAATAGAGATTTAGGTCTAAAAATAGAGTCCTAACGGTGTAACTAAGACCATCAAATCCATAACCCCTCCTAATAGACAACGATGTTAAAAAATTAAGTTGACAAGAAGAATCGATAAACACGGTTTTATAACGGTTTTGAACATGAGACTTATTACCAAGACTTTTATACGCCCCCTAACGGAAGGACCTTATTATCTTTGGTTTACCTCCATCTTTTATTCAACTTCGCCATGAAGCTTTTATTATGACTTCGGTCTTGCCTTGCCTTTTATTATCCGCCTCATCGGTGGTTTTATTAGCCAAAGACGTATATCCTCACGCTAAAGCGAATTTTGGATCTTTAAAGCTTCGAAGATTAAGGCTTGATTCACTTTCAATTTTGCATAGATTTTAGGCCTTGTGGGGCTTCAAATTGTTTGCTTGATTTAGGTGAGCACTTGAAATCTTATTATTGGGTGAAGCTTTCGATTATTAGGGTGCCAATACTTCAAAACCGTGACGCTGGCGATACCTTAATGTCTTCCCAATTTAATTACACGGAAGCTACTCGAAAAGACTAGAAACCCAACAATCAAAACTAAACCGCTAAATCAATATTTATTAAGCAAAAAATATTTACATGCGAAGGGAGAATAAGCAATCAACGAGAACACATGAGTTTTTGAAAGAATACGAGTACTCTACGTTTAGCATAGTAACTTATAATTAACTCTATCATTTCTCGTCCTCATTTAAGAGACTTAGCCTAATGTGTAGTTAAGGAACCAAAGCTAAGTGCTCAACACGCACGGTCGAGTCAAAAATTACTCTTATTCTCGCCATCGGAAAATCTACATTCGTGTCTTCAAACACTTATGAAACATGAGAAAAATTTTAAAATTTGGCCATTTTTAGCCTTATTTTGCAACAAAACGATAACAAAACGATAAACTTTGGAAAGCGTGAAGGTTTGGCAAGGCAAGTATCTATTCACCCCCCATACTAAAGTTAAACATTGTCCTCAATGTTTCGAGTCTAGGGGTGCAAACACCCCCATACTAGAGACGTAGTCGAATGCCTAATCTAGCATGGAAAGGGTGTAACCAATAAGTAATAGCCGTTTATGAAGTGTGCTATGAAACCTAAGGTTAGAACATAAAAGGATATATCATGATGGATATTGGGAAAGGCCTCCAAAGCAAACGATCGAGTGCTCCCATGAAACGAACACGAGAGGCTCCAATCGTGAAGATGATGATCTAAAAGACACAATGCACAAACAACCACGGAACAAAGGTTGGAAGGGCACAAATCCCCTCACATTAAACTAATTAGAAAGCAATAATATGTACATGGATAAGCATGGGTCTCCCCCACGAGGCACCTTGTTTTTGATAACCGAGTCAAAAGCTCGACTCGAATCCCCATAAATGTGATCATTTAGGGATAATCATGGTTTGGTCAATTTTTGGTGGGGCTTACATGATAAACAAGGCCCAAAAACAACCGGTATTAAGGACTAAGTCCTTTGATGATGCAAAATACCGGGATCAAAGATGGCGTTCTCGTTTTCTTTGGAAAAACAAATCAACGCCACTTTGTCGTGTGTCAACATAAACTCAAAGAGTTTCAAGAAAATAGATAAGAAGAAATAGAAGGGTGGGACAATGGGTAAGTCTCTAAAAACATGAGCCACTCGAGGTAGACTCGCACCAATCAAATGAAAAGATTTTCCATTTATTGCATCGGTGGAAGACCGAGATTTCCCTATATAAGCAATTCCAGGATCAAATATCTCGTCCTCGGTGGAGAAAGGGGAGGGAACATATGGGGCTTCCCCCACACTAGGTCCACACAAAGCATCGTCAAAAGGGAAAGACGAGCTTGTAGCACTCAATAAACGCGGTGATGACGGAGTTAGAATAGTAGAAAAATCTTTTAAATTAGATTCAAAATCTTTTCCTTTTTCATCTTTAACACTCTCCTTGTGAAAACCCGATTTGATTATGTCAAAAATATTTGGTGTATCTAAAACAATATTAGTCACACTAAAAATTCTCACATTTTGAAAACGTTTTGGTTTTGGTGGTGGCAAGTTTTCAAATCTTTTGTCAACAAAGAAAACCTCCCCATCGGGATCAACGTATTCATCATCCGAAGAATCACTCGAGATTGGTATCATAGGCTTAACACTCTTAACCTCCATCGGCGGAGGGGACGGAACTTCATTTTTATCAACTCCTAAAACTCTATTGGAAATCCTTTGACACATGTTTTTGATGGGATTGACATTGTACAAAGATGTGATCGAATAAACATGAGAAAGAGTGGAGTTTTGGGTTGCATTAATGACGAGTTCTTCCTCATTGAAACGAAGAGTGATTTTTCTTGCATGCACATCGATAAGTGCTCTCGAGGTATCCAAAAAAGATCGACCTAAAATTAACGGAACTTTAGGATCGATGGGAATATCAACAACTATGAAGTCCACGGGATAATAGAATTTCCCAACTTTCACAAAGACGTCCTCGGCAACTCCACAAGCTAGAATCGTAGAATGATCGGCCATTTCGATTGACATTCTTGAAGGAGTGAGATTTGGAAGATTGAGCGACTTAAAAATCTCGAGAGGCATCAAATTAATACTAGCACCAAGATCGGCCAAGGCGTAGCATTCTTCCATGTCTTGGATAGCACATGGGATTAAAAACTTTCCAGGATCACCGACTTTTTGAGGTATGCGGCTTAGAAAAACCGAAGAACAACTAGACGATTTTTGCAATTTCTCTTTGTTATTCAACATACTTTTGAAGTTCGCGGCAAATCGAGGCATCATGACTAAGGCGTCGGCAAAACTTATATTAAAATGCAAGTCACGAAACATTTTCATAAAGAGTTCAAATTGATAATTATTTCGTTCTTGTGCCTTTTCCTTGTCTCGTCTTGATGGGTAGGGTAAAGGTGGTGTGGGTTGGGGCAAATTAGGCATAGGCATCGGCCTTGGAATCTCGGGTTCCATTATGGGTGTTGGTTCAACCGTAGGTGTGGTTTGAGCGGTACTTTGTGGGCTTGAGATGTGCTCCTTTTCAACCACGACCTCGGGTTCTTTCTCTTTTTCCTTCTCCATAGAAGTACTTGGACGAGAAATGGGTTCCTTGAAAGTTTTACCACTACGAGTGGCAATAACCTTCAATTCTCCTTTCGGGTTCACGATGGTATCACTAGGAAGACCACCCGAAGAAGAGGGCTTACACATGATAGCTTCAAACATTTTAGCCATTCGATCTTCAAACTTAGATTGCCTAGCATCCGCTTTCAACAACTCTTGCTTAATCTCATGTTGTCCTTGCTCCATTTTTTGTTGATTTTGTTGGAGTCGTGTGACATTTCCTTCCATTTTATTAGCATGAGTTTTAAGTTCATTAGCAAGTTCGGTTTTAAGCTCGTTTTTCAACTCGGATCTTAAGCTAATCATCTCACGTTGCATGTTGTCAAACTTAGCATCATTAGCCTTAGCATAGTCTAAAAATTCTCCTTGCAAATTTTTAGTGTGAGCATTTTGAAAACCTTGAGTAGGAGTTTGAAAATCACGGTTTTGGTTTTGATTAGAAACTTGCCCATTTCCACTTTGGTAATTACCCTTGTTATAATTCCTTTGATTTCCTTGGTAATTTCCACCTTGATTGTTGTTTCGATAGTTATTAGCATTTTGATTTTGTGGAGCTTGATTTGAACGTGAACCTTGACCGATTTGGTTATAAGTTCCCGTGGCTACAAAAGCATTCGAAGTGTTACCATCCGCGGTAATGCACTCGGAAAAATCATGAGCTCCACCACACGAAATACAACTCTTAGCAACCGCTTTAACCGAAGCGGTGTTTGAAGCTTCTTGAGCTTTCCAATGAGACATAAGAGTCGAAAACCTATCGAAAAACCGATTCTCCTCATTTGCTTCATCTTGCAAGGCATTAATGGAACGAGATGATGACGAGCCCAAATTGGCAACACTCGGTGTGTTACGAGGGCTATAGACCTTAGACCTATTTTCTATGATTTTCAAAGCCTCATTGGTCGTTTTGCACAAAAAATTACCACCCGCGGCGGCATTTAAATAATCTCTTTCATGTTCATTAAGCCCATTATAAAAGGTGTCAATTTGATGCAATTCGGAAAAATCATGGTGTGGACATTCATGTAGCATTTCTTTAAATCTCTCCCAAGCCATTGAAAAACTTTCATTAGATCTTTGTGTAAAACGTGAAATCTCGTTTTTCAAATGTGTTGTCTTAGATGGTGGAAAAAATTGATTCACAAATTTAGACACGAGATCGGCCCATGTCAAAATCGAATTCGGCGGTTCTTTCTCAAGCCATATCTTGGCGGGTCCATCTAACGAGTAAGGAAACAACATCATCTTAATGGCATCGTGTGGTACATCCTTAAACTTGCTTGTCGCGGTGAGACGATTAAATTGCCTAATGTGATAATGTGGGTTGTCTTTTTCATGACCGCGAAACTTGTTTGCTTGCAACATAGACATTAAACCCGTTTTGATTTCAAAGTTCTCCGCAAGGATGGCGGGAATCACAATGGCCTCTCCAAAACCCTCGGTGGGTGCTTGAAGCAACTCCATCATAGTACGATTAGCCATGATAGCTTCTTGTTCTACAATAGGTTCCTCAATTGGAGTCTCCTCACTAGAAGGAGTAGTCGATTTGTTTCTTCGTTTACGAGCACGTCTAGCTTTAGAGCGAGTTTGCATAAACGTCACGTACAACGAGAAGGCGAGCAAAGAAGATTCTTTTTGGTTTTTTGTGTTTTTTCAATTTTTTTTTTTTGTGGTTTTTGATTGTATTAACTTTTTTGGAAATTGGTGAAATGTATTAAGTAGACAATGAGTCCACAAATCTCCTTACTTAATCAAATCTCTTGATTAAAAAGGCCTCAAGGAATGAAAACGATCACGTGGAGTGAACGCCTTCGATGACTTTAGAACGATGGTGGAACACCAAATCGTTCAAGAGGGTTTAATCAAATGAAACCAAGAAAATATATATAATACTTAATAATACTTTGGGCGGCAAAACCCTCGATTCACTCTCAAAATCAAATACGCACAAGCAAGCGGAGGAAACGAGGCGGCGCGAAGCACTTAAGAGCCTTTTTCCTTTAGGTTGTGAAATACAACCGCCTTATACCCACCTTATAGTTTGTATTATCAAGATTAAGCTTCACGAAAGTATTTATCTATTTTTTGCCTTTTTCTTTGGTTTGAGATTCGAATACAATGATCGAGTGATGAAATCCCGAATCAAGGTTGTGATTGCTCACGTATTTGGAGTACTTGTGTATTTATTGTTCTACGTATACAATATAGTAATAGTATTCACACAAAAACCGAAAAACGATAATACGTATTAATAGAGTGCTATTAATACAATTATATTTATGGCTAATATATAAAAAACAACAATGGTCAATCAAAACACAACACGCCTCCCCGGCAGCGGCGCCAAAATGATTGTAGTGATTTTGTATATACTTTATTTTAGGAAAAACAAAGCAACACAAAAAGCGGTAAGTATTAAGCGTCGGTTTAGGAAAACCGAGCACTTATGACCCTTGATGGGAATCGTTCTCTCGAGGAGGCACGTGTGTTGTGTAATGAATTGTTGATTGATTAAGTTTTTGATTATTAACTAGAAGAAAAGAAGAGATAATGACGAAGACGAGAAATTAGAAAAAATAAGGCAAAAACACTATTAGAAAGTTACGACGAAGAATGTGAAAGACACAAAATTTAAAATTTTAATCTAAAAATTTCTAAAAATTACTAAAAACTCCCAAATAATATTCTAAGGGTTTACAAAAAATTCAAACTTGCCAAAACCTTTTAATTAATTTAATAATGACTTTTTAATGCTAATTAAAGCCCTAAAAATCACTTTTAAATATTAAAAAGCCCTAAACAAGATTTTATAGTTTGTAAACCTCAAAAATAACCTAATTAAACTAAAAACTATTTTTAAAAATTTTAAAACCAAATTAAACTATTTTTAATTTCCTAAAAACTATTAAAATGTATTAAATCTTAAATTAATTCTAAAAATTAATTGTAAAGCCTAAAAATTATTCTACAAATGGGAAAAGTCCTAATTAATCCTATAGAATCTAGGAAAAATGAAAAAGAAATTAAAATAAAACTTTTTATTTTATTGAATAAAATAATAAAGAAATAATAAAAAATTAAAAGTTCCTAAATAAATTCTAAAAAATTCTCAAAAATCCTAAATATTCTAACTAGAAAGAAAATGTAAATTAAAGTTTCTAAAACCTCTTAATGAATTTTATATTAATTTTTAAAGTTTAATAAAAAACCTAAAATCAAATAAAATCAAAAATTAAAGTTTTTGAAAACTTTTTCACATGTAAACCTCAAAAATATATATTAAAACCTAAAAACTATTTTTCCTAGAAATAAAAACTATTTTTGGTATTTTTTTATGATTTTCTAAAATTCGTCTATTAAATAAATCCTAAAAAGTAAAATAATAAAAGGAAAAATATAAAACTAATTTTTAAAAATCAACTACCCTATAAACTTCCTAGGAAAAATAAAAAGAACAAATAAAGCTTATCAAATAAGCTGGAAATAAGAGGAAAAGCTACGGCTTGATTTACTAAGCAACAAAAGAAAAATGGTTAAAAGAATAACACATCCACCCTTGGTCAGTAAAAGACCCAAGGGCAAGATGGTTAAGGTGTTGGTGTTGTGAACGGGTGGTCACGGGTTCGAGTCCTGGCACCCCCTTTTCACTTTTTAAATTGCGCCGCAATGATTGGGTCTTGCGCCGCAAATTGTGAAACGAAAGCACCTAGGTCTGTGGCTCCTTTCTTTTGCGCCGCAACGCTTAGGCTTGCGCCGCAACTAGGATCTTTTTTGCTTTCTCTTTTGCCAATTCAGTCACAGACACTACACAACTTAATCCAATTCCACTTACACCTTTTTTAATCAAGTTTTAACAAGATTATAACAAAAAAAATCGTGACAGCTTGACTTTTGCACCAGCAGGTTTGAACTTGGTGTATGCTTATGAATATAGCCAAGAGGTCTTGGACTATTGGCTTATTTGAATGATAATTTGGAGCAATGGGGGCACCCTTGAGCTCAGTTAAGCTCAAGGAGTCAATATAAGCTGATATAAGCACATAGCAACCAAGAAATCACAATACAAATGCACACTAGGCCAATAGCTATTCTCTGAGACAGATTGTAGGGGTCTGGTGGTTTAACAGCTAACAAAATGCACACAACTGAGTTTCAAGACCTGAAACTTGGCACCCTTACTCACAAGATGGTATTAAAGCAGTAACAAATGCTCATGCACCCTAACACTTAGCCGAAATCAAAAGATCATGCACCAAATTCATGAAAATATGAGCAGATTCTACCCTAACCAATTTTTACTCACTTTTTCCTTTTTAAACTCACAAACCTGTTCTAAACTTGTACCAAACTAATTTATCATCTAATAAAAACCTAACTCAAGCTTAATCACTAACTCTAACAACTTATAAACACACAAATCAAACAAGCTACCCTGCTAACACTAGTTGCCAAACACCTCTTTAACTTTCTAAAAACGTTTTTTTTTTCAAATCAAATCACTACCAAACTTAACAAATCTAATTACCAAACCTTCTAACATGCATACCACTACAAAACAACTTAAATTCAACAGCTTATAACAACTTATGGCAACCAATCAAACAAAGCACTCAAACTTTGCACTTTTCTAAATTTTTCCCAAGGTATAAGGATTTTACCTTAAGCCCTTACATCCAAGGACTTTGTGGTTGAAAAACCACCTCCAATCCAACACGGGTTGGAGCAGAAACTTCACCAAATCAAACTATAACCTGAAAAAGAAAATCAAGAAAAGAAAGAACAAACAATATCCAATGTATTTTCTGTTTTTCTTTCTTTCACTTCAAAATCTTATCAAACTTTTCCAAAACTTCCTACACGTTTTAATATCACTTCTCAAGTCCAAAGATCAAAGAGTTTTTCCACTTTCACTTCAAAACCCTTGATTTCAGAAAAATTAAGAAACCTTTTTTAAAACCTCTAATAATCGAATTCAAACTTTCAAATGGAACTCAGCCTTTTTGCAAACAACCCAATACACAAACTTTTTAATAAGTATAAAAGGAATTATAATTGAATTTCTCAAACACCAAACTTTATAAAATTAAAAAAGGGATTACAAGAGATTTTTGCAAAAAAAACTGGAACAAAGAAAATGAAGGACAGGCCCCTCATTTTATACTACTAATTAGACTATTCTAGAACTATAATAAAATAATACAAAGCTTGAAAACCCTAATTCGAAATTCCCAATTTTGCCCTCTTCTTTTTGAATGATTCTTGGTCAAAATGGTACCCATGTGACTTGACAGCTTCAATTCTCATCTTGGACGTTTAATTTCGACTTGGAGGCCAAGTAGTGCATAGGAATCGTTGGATTTGTCAGGGTTTTGGGTTTGGGAAAAGGGATGTTGACAGGGGAGGGTTGGGGAAGGACCACAAGGACACTTGGCACTCTTGTGAGTGGTGGGTTTTGGTAAGGGGGTTGGGAATTAGTAATCTGCATCTTATTGGCTATTAACCCCTTGATTTAAGAAAAATGGAGATTAGGGTTTATAGTGAATTAGGGGTCTGTTTGATTTGTTGTTGGGTTTAAAAAGTTTAAAAACTTGTTAGTGGAGGGAATTAAGGAAAGTGGGTGGTTGACCTGAGTTTTGACCACAGCTTAAAAAAATAAAAAACGGGTTAAGGGTTGGGCTCATGGGGTGTTGGTGGGCTGTTTTAGGGGATTTGCAAATCCAGTCCAAACAGTAACGTAGTAACCCGTTAAATGGTTACAAAGTTAGTCCAAATGTTAACTCCTTCACAAATTCAGTCCATATCCAATTGCATTTCAAGTCCTTTTGGCATTTTTGAGTAACTTTTGAACTTTTTAACATTTTCCAAGGGCATATCTTGCAATATCTTCAAACTTCAAGGATGAAACTTGCACTATTAATATTTTAGAGGGTTAAAAGTGACAAGTTCTTCAAAGATGAGGGGCCATTTTTGCCAATTCTTCAAACTTGAGGGGTCTTTTTGCAAAATTCCAAATTTGAGCTTGGTTCATTGTGCGTCTTCGTTTCCCGTGTTCGTTTTTGCTTGATTCTTGTATTCTTTTGCCAATTCCTCAATATCCGTACCTAAAAATACACAAGTAACAAACACGAGCATATATTTGGCATGTTTTATGATATTTTATGCAATTTAAGGCCGATTTGGACGATGAGACCATGTATAAAAGCAGTCTCATCAGCTATTTTCAAATTTTCATTTTCCATTTTAATGAACCATTTTCTAAAAAAGAAAGTTTATTAAAAAGTCTTTTGTCTTATTAACAAAAGTGAGTTTTAAGGATAATCATTTTGATGATCACTAAGTATGATTAAGAAAGGTTAGTGATATGATTATTACCTTGATGATAGTGTTAGTTAAATAATTCATTTTGTGTTTTACACTAAATGTGTTGTATGATTTGTTGTGATCAAAACTAAGAAAGATTAGTTAACACTAATAATGTTTTTAGGCATCACTTGCATTAACACTTTTCTTCTATACCTAGAGTTATGTCTAGAAAAGCCTGTTATACTTGTGGTAGCTTTTCACATTTAGCCTATAAGTGTGTCAACGCTTCAAAGGTCAACGCTGACAAAACGTCAAACACTGTCAAACCCAAAACTTTTGTCCAGCAAAGTCCACAAGTTGTTAGACCAGCCCCATTCTTTACAAAAGGGTCTAATACTTATGGGTAAAGACCTTTTCAGAAGACCAATACATGGTCTAATAGACAATGGGTTCCTGTAGCAAACCCTAGGTTCAACACTGACAAGGGTAATTTCAGCGTTGACAAGACCAAATCAAATGCTGACAGAAACGTTGCCAGACCAAATAATGTTAAATATTTGCAACCAAAGGGAAAGGGGTCTAAAGCTTCCTCTAACTTGACATGGAGACCTAAGAAAGACCAAAACCCTAATTCAGATGGGATTTCTATGACCTGTAACTGATTTAATTATATATCAAAGGTCATAACAAAACCAATTGGGGTTAACTGGGTGTTTAATCCTAGAAGGGATGAGCAAGGGGTTGTTATGAGGACTAAGTATGTTCTTGTTGAACAACCATATGAATCCAAGTCTACTCAGGCTTGGGTTCCCAAAGAAAACTAATTTGTTTTCTTTATGTGTAGGGCACTCAAAATCAGGTTAATGATTATGGCTATTGGGATAGTGGATGCTCTAGGCACATGACTGGGAAGGAAGATTATCTCACAAACTTTACTCCCATTAAGGATGGTGATATAGTTTACTTTGGAGGCGGATATGGAACTATCACAGGCAAAGGAACTCTTCTCACCAACAATTTATGTTTTGAAAACGTGTTTCTGGTAAAAGAACTTGACTATAATCTGTTTAGTGTATCACAAGTTTGTGATAACAAAAATAAGGTTCTTTTCTGTTGATCCCAAACTTAGATCGATTAAGCTTGTGTATACGAGATTAGATCAAGTTATACACGTAGAGAAACTTTGTTTATGTATAAAGTAATCTAAGTGTTATGCGGAATTAACACTTAAACAAGAACACACAAAGATGTAAAACAAAATTTCACTTGATTGATAATAACGAACTTGCTTACAATGAAAGTGTTTAACGTATAAAAAACTTATTCTGAAACTTAACCTAAAGGTCTTCTTTTATAGACATAAGAATCCTTGTACAAGAGTCTACGTATCAACTATTCTAGGTAAAGATAATTATAGAAAATAAAATGTTGAACTTATCTTTACTAGAAACAAACTAGACACATAATACGCGTAGACTATATCTTTCTACCAGTGCTTGTCTTCAACCTATCAACGCTTGACTTCTTCTTGTCAACGCTTGATCTGTCAGCGTTTGTTTTCTTCCTATCAACGCTTGTTTCACTCTTGTCAGCGCTCAAGTGGACTGGCTACATTTTATTCCCAACAATCCTCCCCTAAACTTGATATCTACTCTAGTAATCAAGTTTCTGAATAAACATTAAGAACTAGGAGGAATCTTACAACGCTTATCATATTGGTAATAAACATGTCTGATCAAATCTTTGGCCACGTCACTTGAATAATCAATCTCCAGCTGTGTTGTCTTCATCTTCTCCAAAACTTCTTTGGACATGAGATACTGACCATCTACAAGAAGATACTTAGCAAGCTTTGTAGAACTCAAGTAATAAACACCAGCAGCTGAATACAAACGCCATTGAAGACCATTGAGATCATCCTCAAGATCCTTCCAAACAGCAGGATCTTCTTCTGTTGGTCCACACATTCTATTGAATGTGGACCAAAGTTTTATTCCATTGACTGAAGTAGGAGCTTCAGTCTCATACTTGGCCTCCAACAACCTCCAAAGGTCTACCAAGTCTTCTCTATCCAAACTTGCAAAGAGAGATATAAGTGTAGTAAAAGTGTGTACCTCTTTCCCATACCTGCCAATCTTCCAAAACCCACTTTCATCTTCTTCATAGCTTATAATAGGGTTTCTGGCATAAAGAGGTAACACTTGAACCATATCTGAAGCTTCTAATGGTGAGAGCTTGATGCTCCTTCTTATAACAGCTTCACTTGGATTCAATCTATCCATATCTTTAGGAAACTCAAGAGGAACTCCCTTCTTCAAAGGTCTTGGAACAATCATTGCCTTCTTAAGCTCCATCTCTTCTGCAAGTTCTTTTTTCCTTTCATCTAAAAGAAGTCTTAGAGTGTTTTCGTCCTACACTTTTGCCCAAATGGGATAAGCCTTGAACTCCAACTCTTCAAAGGATAATCCCAACAATTTCTTATAGGTCCATCCTGTTCCATGACATCTGAGTAGCATGTAGTACAACTCCCTTTTATCCCTCTTCAGCATTGAGAGAGTATTGCTAGCTTTATGTTTCAGAATTACCTTGCAGTCCTTTTGTACTCTTAGAAGAATCTCCAAACCCCATATTTGGTCTAAAATAGTCAAATCTGGATTCTCCATACACATATCTTCCCAAGCATGATACATCTGAACAACTTCTGGCATGTCAAAATCTACTTGCAATTTTAACTCATTCAGCTTCTCTCTTGCCAAATCATCACCATATTCAAGTCTCTCAGGTTGCTCAATTATCATCACATTAAATCTGAACTGGCTTCATCACTTCCTTCTTGTTCCTCTGAAGTGACAACAAATGGTGATTCACCAACCTTCTTTCTTTCTTGTTCCACAAGTTGTGCAGCCAACCTTCTATCAAACTCTACCTGTGCTGCATCCTTTGGAACTTCTACTTCTACCATGATTCCTTTACCCTTATCTAATGGATCAATTATGGGTAAGGATGATGGTAATACCTGTGAAGATACTTCTTTGATGATGGCTGATGACTGGAATACATCAACCTCATCTGCAGGTCTGTCAACGCTCAAATTTCTTTTATCAGCGCCCAATTTGCTCATGTCAGCGCTTGGTGTGTCAGCGTTCAAATTTTGCTTGTCAACGCCCAAATTACTTGTCTCAGCGCCTCTTGTAATTTGCTCCAACATAGCTGTAAAAGACAAGTCTAAATTTGTAAGAGTTACCAGAGATCTAACAAAACCTGGTTGCTTCTTCAATTCAGTTAGGGCTTCAGCAACACCCAAAGATTCACCATCATGTGAGCCCTTATCACTCACATTAATCTGCTCATCCTCCCCTTTGGAAGATTCCTCCATCCCACGCCTTGTGCTAGCATTCTCTAAAATAACAATCCTCTCCCTCAATTGCTTGAGTTCAAGGCCTTGTGTACTGACAATTTGTACCAAGTCTACATTTTGCTTTTGCAAGCTAATGCAGACAACCGTCAATTACATTAATGTCATGGGTTCCAATCTGCCCTCCTCTAAAATGGGTATTTGACCTCCCAAGTTAGATTCATGGGGCATGGATGAGGTCTTAAAGATGTTAGGACTGTCTTGGCCTGCATCTAAGCCAGAACCAATAGTCCCAGTCTCATCCATAGCACCAACCACACTTGTGGTGGTGGTTCTCTCTGCTACATGGCTAGGACCACTAGAGGAGAACACTCCAGTAGTCCTTTGGCGTTTTTGCAACCTATATTGTGGTGGGGTAGAAGATGATGTAGATTGGGTGGATGTGGGAAGGTTAAGGGGTGTTTGGGTCTGTGAAGGAATGGTGTCAACGTCTGGATTAGGCGTGTCAATGCCAACATTTAATGTGTCAGCGTCGAAGGGTTGTTGGTCAATTTCCATGTGTTGAGGTGAAGGCAAAGGTTCTGGTATGGGGTCAAGTTGTGGTTGTGGGTCTGGTTGAGGTTGTGCTGCTGCAATAACAGCAAGCATAGCTTGGGTGAGGGGTAAGTCACGGTGAGGGGGTGAGTTCATCTTTGTAAAAATAGCTTTCTTTTTCACAGGGATCTGATAAAAGTCATCATGATCCCTTGTGCAGTAATTTTGCACATCAAAAACCATTTGTAAAAATCTGGGATAAGCCAAAGTCATCTTACTCCCTTTGTTTTTACACATGCCATCAAAAATCATTTTAGAATAATTAAACTTTTGCCCAGTTGCAATGCACACAATAGCACTAGCAATGGATCTGTTAATCTCATTGTGTGCAGTACACTTGGGACACAAACATTGCAAGATGACATGTATGAGGTACTTACAGGCTGGGGGAAACTCCTGTTTATGATATTTGTTTAAAGTTCCCTCATCAGGGAAAGGATAACCCAAAGCCCTTAGTCCTTGTTCTATTTCATGAATGAGAAGGGTGGTTATACCATCTGCATCATCAAGATGCAAAGCCTGGCGAACCAAGGCTTCAGTAACCACCCAAGTACGCCCATGAACAATAGATGATAATGTAGTCACTTTATTAACTGTTGAGGAACTAACAGTGTTCCAAAAATGCTTAATATGTGTGACAAAGATGAGAGGAGCATGAGAAAGAGCATACCTAATTGGGGATGCATTCAAATACGCCACCATATGGGTGTATTGGGGAAACAGACATCATCAGCGTCCAAATATGCAATCATGTTGTGTTGACTCCTGAATCCCAATACCAAATCACTTGGTTTAAATTTTGGTACCATTGTAGAAGAAAGCTGTTTGTGAATGATTTAGAAAGATGAATTATAGGAGAAAATTGTTAGACAAGAATATGAGGCACCCTGTTTAAAAATAGGAGCCAAATATATAGGAGAGTAATGTCTGATTTTTACTAGTTTAAAGTTTGTTTCTCGGTATCTTCTCGAATTGATCACCGGTTAAATGTGCGACTCAGTTGTTCTTGGTGAGAATAATATTTTTGGTTTTGGTAAAATAAATGTGCAAAACTTAAAAATAAAGGACGAGTAATTAAAACTACAACTAGTTGAAACGTAAACGGTGCAATATTTAAAACTTTAAAAGTAAATGACGATAAATTTATTAAAACTTAAGGAAAAGTAAATTGACAATTAACTAAAAATGTAAAACGAAATTAAAATAGACTAAAAATAAAACGAGAAAAATCAACACTTTAACTAAAATAAAGTATTAAAACAAAACAAAACCACCAATCGGAATACACCCGATCAGAATTCAGATTGGAACCCGATCGGAATGTAACCCCATCGGAAAGGTGCAATCGGAATGTTAAAAAGGAACTCCGATCGGAATGTTTGAAAACATCTCAGATCGGAATATCAAGCCCCTCGTCGGAATAAAGCCAAATTGGAAAGCAAATCGGAATACACTAGAAGAGCTAGCCAGATCGGAATGTTCGTAAACCCTATTCCGATCAAGCGATCAGAATGAGGGTGAGCTGGTCGGAATCCCTAAAAACCCTTTTCCGATCTAAATGATCGGAATAAGGTGTGGTCGGAATAAGCTGATCGGAAAGGGGTTTATAACCCTTTCCGATTACAATGATGATCCGAAACTTAAGCAGAGGGAAATAAGCTATGGTAATAAGCTCACACCAAAACTAGAATGAAAACAATAATGAAACGGAACCAATAAGCACAAATAACAACTTTTCCAAACTTTAAATAAACAAACTTTTAAATCAAACCATAAAAAGATGAACTTTTTAAGCACGAAAACATTAATGAACAACACGGATCATATGTAATTCGCACCAAAAGTAAACTAGAATCAAGAAAGGAAGATGAGAGATTAAACAAGAAAAGTAAAGATTCAAGAACAATAAATGAAAACTTACTTGAAAATTAAATGATTAAAGGTGCATAACAAGAAAATTAAAGTGCAAGAAATGAAATAACAAGTATGAAAATGGTGGAAGTGGTGGTTTGTCAAACCACCCAACAACTCTAAACAAATGAGGTTGGTCACTATATATAGGGAGATTAGGGAGGAGCTTAGGAAGCTTCCTCCCTCTTTCTTCTTTCTCTTAATTGCACACTTAGGTCCTTGATCTTCTTAATATTTTGTTAATCTTCTTAATACTTGGACTTTGTCTTGGGATTTCTTCAAACTCGTCTTGTATTTTCTTCATAAATAAGACTCAAGTTCGTCAGCTTTTAGTAAATTTCTGTCTTTTGACTTTTTCTTCGATAAATCTTTAGAATTGGTCTTGGACTTTCGTTCTTTTTGCACTCTTGATCTTTCGACTTCATCTTTCGTCTTTTTCTTCGATAAAAGCCCGAGAATGCCGTGTTTTCTCCACTTTTCACCTTTTCGTCCTAAATCACAACAAAAACACAAAGCACGCATAATTCCAACATAAATGACATAAAATACACGTTTTGGCTCGGTTATTATTGTAATTAAGTGGTAAAAAGGATGGGTGTTTTCACACCTATCAAATCCCCTACACTTAACCATTGCAATGTCCTCATGCAATGCATTAGTTACAAAACACTTTTACATTTTTTCATCATAGTCAATCCACGTTGGCCTTTATTAAAGAGATAGAAAATTGTAAACATTCAAAGTAAAGAAATTAAAAACTTACCTTGGGTTTTGGAAATGTCGTGAATGATCATCATCCTCAAGTTTTCACTTTCTCCAAACCAAGCTTAGAAACGAGATCATTGTTATTATAAGTTAGCACACTAACACGAACTCATGTGGGCCTATTATTCACTTAAACTCCCTTATTCCTAGGTGTATCTCTTATATTTTATTATTGTCTTGAATGATCACGAAGATGCATTGTTGACTTATTTCGATAGTTATTTAGGCCGAAAATAAAGTGAACGATTTAATCAATAGTTAGCTAAAGGACAAAATCTTTTAAAACTGCTTCTCGGGACCTCATAAAGTTCATATCTTGGCATAACTCGCTTCGCGATTTGAGACCTTTCTTGGACCGATATTTGGCAGCGACTTCATACTTCGAATCTTTGAGAGACGTTGAAATAATGGTCTTCTCTTCATAATAGGAATTTCTTCACTTGAAGTTTTGAGAGATTCTTCATCTTTGGACCACGACTTCTTCATTTTTCTCCAATATTTATTTTGGACTTTGATATACAACGATCCGCCTCCTTTTAGGACTTGGATCTATTTATCCTCATACCTTGTTAGGGTCTTTTTGGATAGACTTCTTCATGATCTTTAGGGGAGTATTTGCTTTTCGTCGTGTGTCTCGATCCTCCATATTGATTTTCGATAAATGATTCTTCACATCACTGTTGGATCTTTAGCAACAAAATGTAGCCCTCATGCCTTGTTAGGGCCTTTTCGGACTCGCCAATCTTCGCGTCCTGCTTCAATAAGTTATGCCTTGGCTATGAACTCTAATCCATACCGAGCAACTTTTAAACGATCTTGGGCTAGAAGCTAAGTAACTTTTCAAATCGTACAACCTTATTTATTGCAGATAAATTTATTAGCAGGCGATGGGAGAATAGGCTCATAATTAACTCACATAAATTCACGAAAGAATACCGAACTTATAATTGGCTCTATCATCTCTCGTTCTCCGTAGTTTAAAATCTCAAGTAATGAGACTCGTGGATGCTTAGCCTATTAAATCAAAGTTTTGGGTTTTCGAGTCGTATATAGGATCTTGCAAACTCTTAGACTTTTTCAGGTTTAGAAATCGCGTTTTAAAGTTCCCTTGATAAACGACTCTCTAGGATCAATTATAGGAACTTGCGAAAAGTTCTTGTTCTTAACCCGTGAGAGTTAAGACTTTCGCGTTTTATAGCTCCCTATATAAAAGCCTAGCAAAACTTGACTTAAACACGTTAAGGATACTAGCTGGAGTAAATTAGATAAGTAAACTCGGGTTGAGTCAAAAGATTCACAACGTTTGAAAACTAAAACCACTTTATTAAAGATTTATTATAGCAAAGAAAGAAAATAACTATACAAAAGGAAGAAACTAATAGGCCAAAATAGATCAAAAATTTTGAAAAATGTCGAAAAATTGATTTTCCGGTTAAAATGAGGACAAATACAAGGAAAAGACCACTTAACTTCGATAGAAGTCCCCCTACACTTAACATAAACATTGTCCTCAATGTTTAAGCATGTGGGAGTAAACTCCCCTACACTTAGGACATTGTGCACGTTGTTTAAATCTCGCTAAGGAAGAGACAACTAAAGAGATTCCTATTTTAATATTGAGAAAATATAAAATAGTGAATTGAAAAGAGTTTAGGATAGAACCGGGAAGAAGGGAATACAGAATCACGGTTCGTCAAAAGTCATCAAGAGTGTGTCTTTGAAGCTCTAATCCCTGCACATGATAAGAAAGAAAGCAAGAAACACCACGGGGCTCCCCCTACACTTATGGTAAAGATAGATAGATAATTGGGTTGCCTCCCAAAAAGCGCTTGTTTTTGTTGACCGAGTCACGAGCCTGACTCGTCCCCAAATTAAATGGTCCATGGGGAAGCCTCGAATGTGATACCAGGATCAAAGACATTGTCCTCGTTCCCGGTTGACATCAACAAAGGAGAGGCGGGGGGATAAGTCTTGAAAGGGAGAAATGTCCTTTCAACATACGAGAAGTATGTGAAATCAAGATCCACGGGATGTGGGTTGGGTAAAGTAAGCACATTGTCCTCCCCCAAAGACAATAGATGCTGAGCAAGCGGCAAAGTCGTATTGTTATCAATTATAGCATAATCAATGTCACTTCCCGGGTCAAAGCACTCATCCTCCGAAATAGTGGCTAAAGGGGAGGATGAAAGGTGCTCGGGAGGGGGACTTGGGTCAATACTTTCCTGCAGAAATTATCAAAAATAATGTCCCCCTCCGTGTCATAATCATCAATACCTGGAGGGATGGAGTGGATGTCGATTTCTTCCAGCAATGGGTCATTATCTTCAACGGGAGGAATAGATGGAGGCAAAGACTCGGAAAGAGGAGGAGAAGTCAATGCTTCGATTTGAGCAATAATAAGATGAACTTTCCGTAATCTATCGCGAAGAAGCACGTCTTCCACCTTATCCACAAGATCATGTTCATCGGTGAACTTCTCGTAAACCGGAGAGAATAAATCGTCATCGTCCGCATCTCCCTGTGGAGATTGAGAAATTTCAAAAGTGAAATTCTCATAGCAGAGAGAAGAATCGTCATCACTAGGATCGACCTTTTCTGTAAGAGTAACGTCGTCCTCAAGCTCCATAGCAGGTAAGTCACAAACCTCATCATCCAATACTTTGTCGAAACCAACATCACTAAGCTCATTCAACGAATCAAGATCCTTAGACACAGTAGGAACATCGAGAGTAGGAGCAGCAACTTTAGAAGATGTGTTGAAAGTACATACAGCATCATCCTCATCATCATCATAATAGTGTTGATGCATAAGAGGAGAGTATAATCACTAAGATTAGATACTTGCTCTTGTTGCAGTCGCTTTTCCTCCACCCATGCTTCTTTAAACTGAACAAAGGCTTCTTGAATTTCCAAAATAATGGCGTGCCTTTCTTCATTCAGAGTAGTGAGTTGTTGATCAATACGAATTCCCTGAGAGGATTGATGATTGAGGGTGTGATGTGGGGGCTCATAGTTATGAAAACCTGAATTATAGCACGGATGTGGCTCATAGTCAGTCATCGGTTGAGAAGAATTATAACACGGATTTGGTTCATAATAATCTATCGGTGAAGAAAATTGAGGACACGGATCTGGCTCATAATAATTCATTGGTTGACAATAAGAGGTATCGTGAGGACCCCCACAGTTGTTGCAAAACGGGTAAGGAGAAAGACTGGGTGCGTCGTGTGGATAGCTATTATCATTGTCATAATTGTACCCTGGTTCTTGCCCGTGACCATACGGGTATCGAACCGGGCACGAAACATGCCAATGAGAATCGCTTCCACAATAGATGCACGGGGGAACAAGAGGTGGATTCAAAAAGGACGAATTAACCGAGTTGCACAAGGGACAAAATCCTAGTTGTGTGTTGTCGATATCGTTTCCGCACCGTTCACATGTACACCATTGACAAGAGTCGTTCCCGTATAATCGTCTCCCACACCCGACGCAATGGACATACAAATCCATAAAGAAAAATAGATAAGCAAGAAGAATATTTTTGGTGCAAAACTTTGAAAAAGAAATGCTTTTTATGATTTTTCAAATGTTTTTGGGATTTTTGAAAATTTTTGACACGAAAAATAACGTTCACGAGTGAACGGATCCCAAAAGCCAACGCGTCTCTCACAAAAAAACCGTTAATCTTCACGAAAAGACCCGGCAGCGGCGCCATTTTAATGTCTGATTTTTACTAGTTGAAAGTTCGTTTCTCGGTATCTTCTCGAATTGATCACCGGTTAAATGTGCGACTCAGTTGTTCTTGGTGAGAATAATATTTTTGGTTTTGGTAAAATAAATGTGCAAAACTTAAAAATAAAGGACGAGTAATTAAAACTACAACTAGTTGAAACGTAAACGGTGCAATATTTAAAACTTTAAAAGTAAATGACGATAAATTAAATGACGTAAATTTAAAACTTAACAAAAAGTAAATTGACAATTAACTAAAAATGTAAAACGAAATTAAAATAGACTAAAAATAAAACGAGAAAAATTAACACTTTAACTAAAATAAAATATTAAAACAAAACAAAACCACCAATCGGAATACACCCGATCGGAATTCAGATTGGAATCCGATCGGAATGTAACCCCATCGGAAAGGTGCAATCGGAATGTTAAAAAGGAACTCCGATCGGAATGTTTGAAAACATCTCAGATCGGAATATCAAGCCCCTCGTCGGAATAAAGCCAAATTGGAAAGCAAATCGGAATACACTAGAAGAGCTAGCCAGATCGGAATGTTCGTAAACCCTATTCCGATCAAGCGATCAGAATGAGGGTGAGCTGGTCGGAATCCCTAAAAACCCTTTTCCGATCTAAATGATCGGAATAAGGTGTGGTCGGAATAAGCTGATCGGAAAGGGGTTTATAACCCTTTCCGATTACAATGATGATCCGAAACTTAAGCAGAGGGAAATAAGCTATGGTAATAAGCTCACACCAAAACTAGAATGAAAACAATAATGAAACGGAACCAATAAGCACAAATAACAACTTTTCCAAACTTTAAATAAACAAACTTTTAAATCAAACCATAAAAAGATGAACTTTTTAAGCACGAAAACATTAATGAACAACACGGATCATATGTAATTCGCACCAAAAGTAAACTAGAATCAAGAAAGGAAGATGAGAGATTAAACAAGAAAAGTAAAGATTCAAGAACAATAAATGAAAACTTACTTGAAAATTAAATGATTAAAGGTGCATAACAAGAAAATTAAAGTGCAAGAAATGAAATAACAAGTATGAAAATGGTGGAAGTGGTGGTTTGTCAAACCACCCAACAACTCTAAATAAATGAGGTTGGTCACTATATATAGGGAGATTAAGGAGGAGCTTAGGAAGCTTCCTCCCTCTTTCTTCTTTCTCTTAATTGCACACTTAGGTCCTTGATCTTCTTAATCTTTTGTTAATCTTCTTAATACTTGGACTTTGTCTTGGGATTTCTTCAAACTCGTCTAGTATTTTCTTCATAAATAAGACTCGAGTTCTTCAGCTTTTAGTAAATTTCCGTCTTTTGACTTTTTCTTCGATAAATCTTCAAAATTGGTCTTGGACTTCCGTTCTTTTTCCACTCTTGATCTTTCGACTTCATCTTTCGTCTTTTTCTTAGATAAAAGCCCGTGAATGCCGTGTTTTCTCCACTTTTCACCTTTTCGTCCTAAATCACAACAAAAACACAAACCACACATAATTCCGACATAAATGACATAAAATACACGTTTTGGCTCGGTTATTATTGTAATTAAGTGGTAAAAAGGATGGGTGTTTTCACACCTATCAGAGAGATATATGCATGTGATTGGTCAAAAATGAGGCAACTATTTTCAAAATATCATGATGAAAATATTGAAAAGAAAATAAGTTACCTCATGCATTAATTAAAAGTTATCTGCTCCCAAAATTACGGCCCAAAAATTCGTCAAAAATAACAACTGGGTAGGTCCCAATGAGTGTCAACGGTCAAAAACAACCCATCAACGCCCAACGGCTATATTCTTGTCAACGTTTGCCAAAGCCATGTCAGCGTCTAAATTGGTCATAACAATGCTTGGAAAAATACTTGTCAGCGTCAAAAAATAAAAGTAATAAAAATGAAAAAGGACCTTAACAAAGTAATTTATCCTAGTGAAGATAACCTATAAGTTGATAATTATTATAGGGCGGCAAGCACTGTCCAGTTAGGCACACTTGCTTATGCAAGATACACATAACAGTCATCTAGTGTCCCTTGCTAACCAACACTCTTAACAACTAAGTTATCTCATAAAATTCCTTGTAACTCCCAGGTAAACCCATAATAAAATCATTCCCAAGTCTCCCAACAGACCACAACCAATTCTAGGCCAAAAATGTCTTGGCAGCATGCATAGTATATCCACTTTGCATGCTACAGTGCCTCATGATTTAGTAAAACTAACTCATACTCACCTGTGGACACAATCTAGAATTGTGATAAGAGTATCATAAGAACACCCAAAAGTCCTAAAGGTTCCTAAAACCTCCCCTTAAACTGTGATACATATGTTGCCCAAAAATATGCATGAACATAAAAAATTTATGTCAAGATAGGAATATAAATATTCCAACCATCATCCATAAATAAAAACATGCTCAAATGATTCTCCAAGGATCCATAAGCAACTCTGTATCCAATGGTATAATGCTAACACCACATGCACATTTAGATTAAAAACCACAAAACTAACATTGTTGCTGAAAACATCCTGATAACACTTGTCAGCGTTAAGGAAACCTTTGTCAGCATTAGACAAATATATTGCTGACAACGTCACAATAACACTTATCAGCGTTAAGGTAACCTTTGTCAGTGTTAGAAAAATATAGTAGAAAATCTAAATCCTCAAAAAGACCAATAACAATGCATTATCCTGTACATACTTTTACAAAAAGACCCCAAAACATATATTATGTGAGATTGATCATTCCAATACTTGTTACCAAATACTGGAACCTTCCAGCATCAAAAGGTTTAGTTAATAAATCAGACACATTTTCTTCTGTGTCAACCCTATCTGATTGAATTAAACCCTTTTCAAAACAATCCCTTATAAAATGATGTCTAATTTCTATGTGTTTTGTTTTAGAATGATGTACAGGATTTTTAATAATGCATAAAGTACTGTTATTGTCAACAAATATCTTGGTATGCATGAAATTATACCCATAATCCAACAACTGGTTCTGAATCCATAAGACTTGTCCACAACAAGCAGCTGCAGTTATATACTCTACTTCAGTTGTAGAATTGGCCACCACTGTTTGTTTCTTGCATTGCCAAGTGATGAGACTGCTTTTATACATAGTCTCATCTTCCAAATAGGGCTTAAAATGCATTAAATATCATCAAAATACCCAAATATATGCTTGTGTTTGTTGCTTGTGTATTTTAGGTACGGATATTGAGAAAATGACAAAAGATCACAAGAATCATGCAAAAACGAACACGGGAAACGAAGCCGCACAATGAACCAAGCCCTAATGAAGACTTTCCAAAAGATCAACCCTTGAAGATTTGAAGAATTATGAAGAAGGGTCCTCCAATTATGAAGAATTGACACTTTATACCCTTGTATCCTCATAATTACAAGTTTGGTCCCTAAAGTTTGTCAAAATTACAAAAAGGACCTTTAACTTTGAAGATTTGGCAAGTTTAGCCCCTCAACAAAGCTAAATTGTCAACCAATATCATCCACAAAGTCAAATACATCATGAAGTCCTTCAAAGTACATGAAATGACAAGTTTGGTCCTTTGAAAATCTCAAAATTACACAAAGGACCCTCAACTTTCAACAATTGGCAAAAATGGTCCCTCAATCATCAAGACTTGGCAATTTCAGTCCTCCAAAATGTCAACCATACAAGTCTAGACCATTAACATTGAAGAAAATACCAAACCAGCCCTTGAAGAATTCAATTATGGCAAGAAATACCCCTGAATTCATTTTACAAAAGTTTTTGGGCCAAAAATGTAAAGATGCAAAAGTTGACAAAGAAGAAAATGGGCGCTGATAGAGTTAGAAGTGAAAAGACAAGAAGAAGGAAAACAAAGGACCAAAGCTGGCTAGACATGTTTCTAACCTACACCAACCAGCATCTCCCACGTGTCCCACTCACCCCTCTCCTCCAATCACAACCCACCAAAACTCCACCTCACTTCCCACTCACAATCTGTTATAACTAACCACTAATTAATTATTTAAATTAGGCGGTTAACACTTATTTAAAAACAAAAACAGATCAAAAACATGTTCTTGGTGTTCTTAAGCCGATTTGGGTTTTCTTAATCCTGTCATAATTAGGCCTTGATAAAGTGCAGATTTATAATTAAGGTGACCTTAATCACATCCCAACTCTCAAATAGCTTGCCACATCACCAACCAAGTCACATGTTTCCCCTGCTTTTTCACTTTGGAGAAGATGCCAAAACAGTAGGCCCTCATCCAACGTCCCACAACAAAGCTTGAAAGTTAAGCTTATTGGAGACCTTTGATCAACTTTACATGCTTGCCAGCTCCACAAACAGCCAAGAAATCAGTCACATGAAGCCAAGAAGTTTGAATCCTCAAGGGCATTTTTGGGACTTCAACCATTAGGGTTTTTAGTTTTTAGCTGTAACTTAGCTCTTTGTATGCCTATATAAAGGCCTTAGGGTGCTTCATTAGACGTTTGCTTTTGATTTTTCCTTGTTCAAGTTTCTGTAAATCCCATTTTCAAGTTTAATGAAATTGAGTTTGAAATCTTGAAGAAAAGTCATTGGCCAATCTTGTTTACTGCTTTCATTTGTTATATGCTTTGTAGTTCTTAAAGTTCAAAACCTGTTTTCAAAAGAGGAGTGTGCAAAAGTTTGCATATTTCCTCATTTTCTTGATATTTTGCTAAGTCTTGTTCCAATCTTGGAATTCTTGGGCTATAGGGCTGATCATAGCATCCTAACTGAGTTGGTTAAGGTGTGGTGAGGCTTATAACTTGGGGATAATCAAGTGTGGGATAACAAGTTTGCATTAATCAAGTTTTTTCCAAGTTTCTGATTTTTATGATATTGTGCTTAACCCTTGTTGAATCTTAGCAGGCTTTTGTGGAAGCTTGTGCTTGTTCTTGCTAGCACATAAGCTCAAAATTCGTGGGTGTGGATGTACATCCATGAGGTTTGCATACTTAATCTCCAAATCTGCTAAAATTGTGATTTTTGGTGATATTTGTATGAAACTGTTGTTCTTGTTAATTTTGTGGCTTGTTCTTGCTTGAATCTGTTTATTAGACTTGTTTTAGTGTTAATTGATGCTTGGTTGGCCTGAAATCTTGTTTTGCTTTTGAAAATTTTGATTTGAAAAAGTTAAAGGGGTGTTTGGGTCTACTGGTTTATGCTTGTAATTTGTTTTTGTGTTAAGGGAAGGTGTTGTTTATGCTTTGTATCTGCTATACCTTTGTTTGAGAGTGTTTTGCTGCAAGTTTTTGGGTTTGAACACTTGAATTAATCAATCTGCTATATAGACCTTGTTTCTGCTTGTTTTGACCTAGGATTTTGGGAACACTTAGTGTGTATGCATGCTTAGGGATAAAAGTGGTTTAAACAAAGTTAACATAACCTGTTTGAAAGATTTGAGGTGTTGAAATTGGCTTGTGTGTCAAATACATCAGCAAAAGTAGAAAACTGCATGTGTTAGTGTTCATCAGTAACCTTCATTGCTTGAATCTTGCTTAATTCTTTGAACCAGTGCATGAAACCTGTTTAGACTTGCTTATTGGAGTTTATTATAGCTTGTGTGTGCATTTGGTTGAATTTGGCTGGCTGATTTGTGCTAAAACTGCTCTTGAATGCTAAACTGCTTATTGTTAATGTCTGTATCATGTCTGATGAATGATTGATTAAACTGTATCAATTGGGTGTTAGTGATTGTGTTATTTTGATTGTGATTGACTCCTTTTGATCCAAAGATCAATTGGGTGCCTTTGTGAAATCTGAATCCAAGAAAAAGTCACTAAAGACAAAAAGTCAAAATAGTCAAGCAGTGGAAAAAGTTTCCACTGCTCAACATCCAAAACTAGCCCCTGCTAGTGCAATTTTGTCATCAGCTTATCATTAAGCTATTCTAGCTTATTCTGACTTGCAACAACTTATTTTTTGTGATAGATCTTCATTATTTGACCCATTTAAGTAAACTGGAGCTTATGAGACTTTGACTTTGACTTTTTACTAGAAAACCAACTTGTTTGACTTTTAATATAAGTGCTTATTTGATTTTCCAGCTTATTGAGTGTGCTTATTTGAAAGGTCTTTGGTTTTTAAGCTTAGTTTTGTCAAAAGAAACATTTTGCAACTTGAATCAGCTTCTGAGGTGGTCTAGATCATAAAAACGACTATTTTGTCGTTTTGTGAATAAGTTTGTGACTTGTTTCTGGCTTATTAAGTGGGCTTATTTGAAAATCCTTTTTGCAGAAGTCTTTGTTAGGTCAAAAGAAGGTTGTGTGTTAAATTTTAGCTTATGGCATCAGCTTATAGCTTAATGGGCTTAAAAGCCCATTAAGAATAAGCTGCTTATTATAAGTTGGCTTATTTCACATTTTCAGCTTTTGGGCCTTTGGAAAAAGTTGTTTAAAATCAAATTTTGAGTCAACCTGTGCTTTTTGAGCTTAATTTGAACACCTTTTCTTATTGGGCCTTAATTAAGCCCAATAAGGGACTATTTTGGGTTTGGCCCATTTTCTAGGCCCAATAGGGGTATTTAGGTAATTTCACTTTCATTTCTGAGTTATTTAGGTTAAATTAAGCTAGTTTGCAAGTTTTTAGAATTTTTTATAATTTTTGGATTTTTAATATTATTTTAATATTATTTTATTAGAAAAAATTAAAAGTCTGATTTTCTAGGTTTTTATATTTTTCCTAGGTTCTAAACACTTAATTAGGATTTTTGCAACTTTCTAAATATTTTTTAGGTCTTTTAATTATTTTCTATAATTAATTTAAGATTTAATTGATTTTAGGAGTTTTTAATTGTTTAAAAATAGTTTTAATTGGTTTTAAAATTTTGAAAAATAGTTTTTAGCTTTATTAGAGTATTTTTGAGGTTTACAAACTTGATATCTTGTTTAGGGCTTTTTAATATTTAATTTTGATTTTTAGGGCTTTAATTAGCATTAAAAAGTCATTATCTAATTAATTAAAAGGTTTTTGCAAGTTTTGATTTTTTGTAAACTCTTAGAATATTATTAGGGATTTTTGGTAATTTTTAGAAATTTTTAGGTTTAAAATTTTAATTTTGGTGGTTTTTAGGATTTTACGTGTACGCCTTTTTAGACTTAGTTTAATCCGTCTTCATAACCGTCATTCTCTTCTAATCCCTTTTCTATTTTTCTTTCTTAAATATAATCACAAGTTAATCCATATCATTACACACATAACACACTAGCCTCCTTGAGAACGAACTTAATTGGTCATTAGTGCTTGGTTTTCCTAAACCGACACTTAATACTTGCCACTTTTATTGCTCTCTTTTCCTAAAGGGTTGCAAAACAAGTACATCATTTTGGCGCCGCTGCCGGGGAGGCGTGTTGTGTTTTGATTTGGCATTGTTGTTTTTATACTAACCATAATTAGTATTTGTATTAGTAGCACTCTACTAATACGTATTATCGTTTTTCGGTTTTTGTGTGAATATTATTACTATATTGTATACGTAGAACAATAAATACACAAGTACTCCAAATACGTGAGAAATCACAACCTTGACTTGGGAGGTCATTACCCAATCATTGTATTCGAATCTCAAACCAAAGAAAAAGGCAAAAATAGATAAATACTTTCGTGAAGCTTAATCTTGAAAATACAAACTATAAGGTGGGTATAAGGCGGATATTATAAAATATATCCTAAGGAAAAAGCCTCTTAAGTGCTTCGCGCCGCCTCGTTTCCCCGCTTGCTTGTGAGTATTTGATTGAGAGAGTGAATCGAGGCTTTTGCCGCCCAAAGTATTACTAAGTATCATATATATTTTCTTGGTTTCTATTGATTAGACCCTCTTGAACGATTTGGTGTTCCACCATCGTTCTAAAGTCATCGAAGGCGTTCACTTCACGTGATCGTTTTCATTCCTTGAGGCTTCTTTAATCAAGAGATTTGATTAAAGAGGAGATTTGTGGACTTTGTGTCTACCTAATACATTTCACCAATTTCCAAAAGGTTAATACAATCAAAAACCACAAAAAAAAATGAAAAAATACAAAACACCAAAAAGAATCTTCTTTGCTCGTCCCCTCGTTGTACGTGACGTTTATGCTAACTCGAAATCAAGCAAGACGTGCACGTAAACGAAAGAACAAAACTCCCACTCCCAACAATTCTAGTGAGGAGTCTCCTATTGACGAACCCATTGTAAGAGAAGCACCAACCATGGCGAATCGAACTATGATGGAGTTACTTCAAGCACCCACCGAGGGTTATGGAGAGGCTATTGTGATTCCCGCTATCCTTGCGGAGAATTTTGAGGTTAAGACGGGTTTGTTGTCCATGATCCAAAACAACAAATTCCGTGGTGATGAGAAGGACAATCCACACAACCATATCCGCCAATTCAATCGTCTTACCGCTACTTGCAAGGTTAAGGATGTCTCTAACGACTCGATTAAGATGATGCTTTTTCCGTATTCCTTAGCGGGGCCCGCTAAAATTTGGTTAGAGAAAGAGCCACCCAATTCTATATTGACATGGAAGGATCTCGTGTCTAAGTTTGTGAACCAATTTTTTCCGCCCTCTAAGACTACGCACTTGAAAAACGAGATTTCAAAGTTTTCACAAGAATTTAATGAAAGTTTTTCAACGGCTTGGAATAGGTTTAAGGAAATGTTACATGAATGTCCTCATCACGGTTTTTCCGATTTGCATCAAATTGACACGTTTTACAATGGACTTAATGATCATGAAAGGGATTATTTGAATGTCGCCGCGGGTGGTAATTTTTTGTGTAAAACGGTTGAGGAAGCTTTGGTGATAATTGAAAATAGATCTAAGGTGTATAGTCCTCGTAGCACGTCTAGTGTTCGTAAGGCTTCGTCTTCGACTTCACCTTCTTTGTCTAATACCATCGATGCTTGCCAAATTGAGGCGAACTTGGAAAACAAGATTTTTGATAAGTTGAAAGGACTTTTGATTGAGTTTAAAGTTGGTGAACCAAGTGCTCCCGCTACGGCTAAAGCGGTTGAGGTTTCTTGCATGTATTGTGGTGGAGGTCATGATTTCTCCGAGTGCATTACCAACGGTGGTAACACTTCGAGTGCCTTCGCGGCCACGGGAAATTACAACCAAAACGGTCAAGTTTCCCGCTCTAATCAAATGACTCCACCGGGTTTTGGTTCAAATCAAAATGCTAACAACTATCGCAACAATCAAGTTGGTTTTAAGAACAATTACAACAAGGGAAACTATGGGAATCAAGGGGCTAATAATCAAGTTTCAAACAAAAATGATTTTCAAAATAACAACAAAAGTTTGCAAACATTGAAAGATCTTCCAAGTGAGTTTGTTGAAGATGCTAGTTGGAATGATGCTAGGTTTGACAACATTCAAAGAGAAATCATTAGCCTAAGATCCGAGTTTAAAAACGACTTGAAGAAAGAGTTGAAAAATGAGTTAGCTAATGAACTTAAAATCCACACCAACAAGATGGAAGGAAATGTCACTAGGTTGCAACAAAACCAACAAAAAATGGAACAAGGGCAACATGAGATTAAACAAGAGATGCTTAAGGCCGAGAAAAGGCAAACCGAAGCCGTATTGAGGCAATCTAATTTTGAAGATAAAATCTCGTCTATGTTTGAGGCAATAATGTGTAAACCGTCGTCAAGTGGTCTTCCTAGTAACACCATATCCAACCCTAAGGGTGAGATGAAAGTGATTACCACACGTAGTGGTAAGACACTTAAGGAGCCGATTCCTCAACCAATTGCTCCTACAGAGGAAGCAATTGAGGAAGAACCCGAGGTGGTGGTCCAAAAGGAGCATGTCCCAATCCCACGAAGTACCGCTCATACCACACCTACGGTTGACCCATTACCATCATTGGAACTTGAGATTCCAAAGGCTATGCCTACTATGCCTCAACCCACACCACCTTTGCCCTATCCATCGAGACTTAGGAAGGAGAAACGTCAAGAGCGCGACAATTACCAATTTGAGCTTTTTATGAAAATGTTTCGTGATTTGCACCTTAATGTGAGTTTCGCCGATGCTTTGGTCATGATGCCTCGATTTGCCGCTAACTTTAAGAGTATGTTGAACAACAAGGAGAAATTGCACCAATTGTCTAGTTGTTCGTCGGTTTATCTTAATCGCATACCTCAAAAAGTCGGTGATCCCGGTAAATTTTTGATCCCTTGTGCAATCCAAGACATGGAAGAATGCTTCGCCTTGGCCGATCTTGGTGCTAGCATTAACTTGATGCCACTTGCAATCTTCAAGTCGCTCAATCTTCCTAATCTTACTCCTTCACTAATGTCTATCGAGTTGGCCGACCATTCCACAATTCCCGCATGTGGTTTGGCGGAAGACGTTTTTGTGAAAGTGGGGAAGTTCTACTATCCCGTAGACTTCATTGTTGTTGATATCCCCACGGATCCTCAAGTTCCTCTCATTTTAGGTCGTTCGTTTTTAGATACGTCTATGGCTTTGATCGATGTGCATGCTAGAAAGATCACCTTACGTTTCAACGACGAGGAACTTGTTATAAACGCAACTCAAAACTCTCAAATTTCTCATGTTTATTCCGTTGCAACCATAAACCTCGTTGATATTATTGACGTGGTTTGCGAGGAATTTTCACAAGAAGTTCTAGGTTTTGGTGATGAAGAAACTAGTGGCAATCCCACTATGTTGGATCCAATTCTTGATAATTCGACACCAACCTTCACTCCATTTGAAGGTGGTGGTTTTACGTTAGAAGAATTCGATGTTCCACGTACTTGTGACGAAGACCTCGACAACGATGATGACTTCTCGATTATCAAGGATTTTCTTAACGATTTCCCATTTCCTCCACCCGAGGAGGTTATGAGTATCGAGCCCAAATCTTCACTTGAGGAACCACCTATTCTCGAGTTGAAAGATTTACCTCCTCACCTCGAATATGTCTATTTGGAGGAGGACGACAAGTTGCCGGTTATTATTGCGAAGAATCTTTCGAATGATGAAAAAACCGCACTTGTCGATGTTCTAAAGGACCACAAAGGGGCGATTGCGTGGAAGTTATCCGACGTTAAGGGAATCGATCCCAAATTTTGTACACACAAAATCTTAATGGAGGAGGATTTCAAGCCAACAATCCAAAGTCAAAGGAGGGTGAACCCCAAAATTCACGACGTCATCAAAAAGGAGGTCCTTAAACTCCTTGACGCGGGAATGATTTACCCTATTTCCGATAGCCCTTGGGTGAGTCCTATTCATTGTGTCCCTACAAAGGGAGGGATGACCGTTGTGCCAAACGATGCCAACGAGTTGATTCCCACTAGACTCGTGACCGGATGGAGAGTGTGCATTGACTATCGAAAGTTGAATGAAGCCACTCGAAAAGACCATTTTCCCTTGCCCTTCATGGACCAAATGTTGGAGCGTCTTGCGGGAAACGATTTATATTGTTTTTTAGATGGTTTTTCCGGTTACTTCCAAATTCCCATCGATCCTCGTGATCAAGAAAAAACTACGTTTACGTGTCCATATGGAACGTTTGCTTATCGTAGAATGCCATTCGGACTTTGCAATGCACCGGGAACTTTTCAACGATGCATGATGGCTATTTTTCATGATATGATCGAGTAGACGATGGAGGTCTTCATGGATGACTTTTCCGTGTTTGGTGATTCTTTCACTTCGTGTTTGTCGAACCTTGAGAGAATGTTAAAACGTTGTGAGGAAACCAACCTTGTGCTCAATTGGGAAAAATGTCATTTTATGGTTAAGAGTGGAATCGTCTTAGGGCACAAGGTCTCGAAAGCGGGGATTGAGGTAGATCAAGCTAAGGTAGACGTCATCGCCAAATTACCTCATCCCAAAACCGTCAAGGGAGTTAGGAGTTTCCTAGGCCATGCGGGCTTTTATCGACGATTCATCAAGGATTTCTCGAAGATTTCTCGACCCATTACACATCTTCTTGAAAAAGAGGCACGTTTTGTCTTTGACGAAGATTGTGTACGAGCCTTTGAGATCCTTAAGAGGAAACTTACCGAAGCTCCCATTCTTGTTGCTCCAAATTGGAACCTCCCCTTTGAGCTAATGTGTGATGCTAGTGATTACGCTATAGGGGCCGTTTTGGGGCAACGTCATGATAAGCACTTCTTGCCTATTCACTATGCTAGCAAGACGATGACCGAGGCTCAACTTAAATACACTACAACGGAAAAGGAGTTCCTTGCCGTGGTGTATGCATTTGAGAAATTCCGACCTTACCTCGTCTTGACGAAATGCATAGTGTATACGGACCATTCGGCTATTAAGTATCTCATGGCAAAGCAAGATGCTAAGCCGAGATTACTTCGTTGGATTCTCCTCCTTCAAGAATTTGATCACACCATCGTTGACAAAAAAGGAGCCGAGAATCTAGCGGCCGATCATCTCTCTCGTTTGGAAGATCCTCACCAAAGTGTTTACGAGCCCAAGGAAATCACCGAAACATTTCCGCTCGAGACACTTGGTGTAGTGAATTCTAAGCTTGATCCTTCTACCCCATGGTTTGCGGATTTTGCAAATTACTATGCGGGTAACTTCATCGTTAAGGGTGTGACGACTCAAGAAAAACGAAAATTCTTTCGTGACGTCAAGTTCAACTTTTGGAACGACCCTTACTTGTTTCGAACTTGTGCGGATCAAATCATCCGACGTTGTGTTTTTGGCACCGAAGCTTCTAACATCATTAGAGCTTTCCATGAGGGACCCACGGGTGGTCACCACGGTGCTAATCTCACGGCTAAGAAGGTGTTTGATGCCGGCTTCTTTTGGCTGACTATTTACCGAGATGCACAAATTCTTGTGAAGTCTTGTGATGCATGCCAACGACAAGGAAAAGCCTCACAAAAAGATGAAATGCCACAAAATATCATTCAAGTATGTGAGATCTTTGACGTTTGGGGTATAGACTTTATGGGGCCGTTCCCATCATCTCGTGGTAATAAGTACATCCTTGTTGCGGTTGACTACCTATCTAAGTGGGTGGAGGCGAAGGCCTTGCCCACTAATGATGCTCGTGTGGTAGTTAAGTTCTTGAAAAGTTTGTTTGCTAGGTTTGGAACCCCTCGTGCGATCATAAGCGATCGTGGAACCCATTTTTGTAATGACCAATTTGAAAGAGTCTTAAGGAAATATGAGGTTACACATCGTCTTCCTACGGCTTATCACCCACAAACGAGTGGGCAAGTCGAGGTTTCAAACCGAGCTTTGAAGAGGATCTTGGAGAGATCCGTAGGAGAAAACCGACAATCTTGGTCGGATAAGTTGGACGATGATTTATGGGCCTTTAGGACCGCTCATAAGACACCCATTGGGTGCACTCCCTATAAGCTTGTGTATGGAAAGAATTGTCATTTGCCTATCGAGTTAGAACACAAGGCTTATTGGGCCCTAAAGCATTGTAATGATGATATGGAGACCGCGGGAAAACACCGGAAAATGCAATTAAATGAATTGGATGAATTGAGGGATATTGCTTATGAAAATTCATTGATTTATAAAGAGAAAACTAAAAAGTTGCATGATTCAAAAATTAAAAACCGGGTTTTTAACATTGGGGATCAAGTTTTACTTTTTAATTCAAGACTAAAAATCTTTTCCGGTAAATTGAAATCCCGTTGGTCCGGTCCATTCACCGTGACTCAAGTATTTCCGTATGGGACCATCGAGCTAGCTCAAGATGATGGTCCTAACTTCAAGGTGAATGGACATAGGTTGAAGCACTACTTTGGTGGGGAAGTTCCATCCTTGAACTACCTCGACCAAGTCACCTTCCCCAATGATAATTAGTATTGAGGGGATCGAGTCGAGCTCATGACTCGGTAATAAAAAACGAGGAGCCTCGTGGGGGAGTCCCATGCTTATCCTATGTACATATTATCGCTTTCTAATGTAGCTTACGTGTGGGGATTTGTGCCCTTCCAACCTTTGTTCCGTGGTTGTTTGTGATATGTGGTTTTTAGATCATGATCTTCACGATTGGAGCCTCTCGTGTTCGTTTTATGGGAGCACTCGATCGTTTGCTTTGGAGACATTTCTCAATATCCATGATATATCCTTTGATGTTCTAACCTTAGGTTTTTAGCACACTTCATAAACGGCTATTACTTATTGGTTACACCCTTTCCATGCTAGATTAGGCATTCGACTACGTCTCTAGTATGGGGGTGTTTGCACCCCTAGACTCGAAACATTGCGGACAATGTTTAACTTTAGTATGGGGGGGTGAATAGATACTTGCCTTGCCAAACCTTCACGCTTTCCAAAGTTTATCGTTTTGTTTATCATTTTTGTTGCAAAATAAGGCTAAAAATGGCCAAATTTTAAAATTTTCTCATGTTTCATAAGTGTTTGAAGACACGAATGTAGATTTTCCGATGGCGAGAATAAGAGTAATTTTTGACTCGACCGTGCGTGTTGAGCACTTAGCTTTGATTCCTTAACTACACATTAGGCTAAGTCTCTTAAATGAGGACGAGAAATGATAGAGTTAATTATAAGTTACTATGCTAAACGTAGAGTACTCGTATTCTTTCAAAAACTCATGTGTTCTCGTCGTTTGCTTATTCTCCCTTCGCATGTAAATATTTTTTGCTTAATAAATATTGACTTAGCAGTTTAGTTAGGATTGTTGGGTTTCTAGTCTTTTCTAGTAGCTTCCGTGTAATTAAATTGGGAAGACATTAAGGTATCGCCAGCGTCACGGTTTTGAAGTATTGGCACCCCAATAATCGAAAGCTTCACCCAATAATAAGATTTCAAGTGCTCACCTAAATCAAGCAAACAATTTGAAGCCCCACAAGGCCTAAAATCTATGCAAAAATTGAAAGTGAATCAAGCCTTAATCTTCGAAGCTTTAAAGATCCAAAATTCGCCTTAGCGTGAGGATATACGTCTTTGGCTAATAAAACCACCGATGAGGCGGATAATAAAAGGCAAGGCAAGACCGAAGTCATAATAAAAGCTTCATGGCGAAGTTGAATAAAAGATGGAGGTAAACCAAAGATAATAAGGCCCTTCTGTTAGGGGGCGTATAAAAGTCTTGGTAATAAGTCTCATGTTCAAAACCGTTATAAAACCGTGTTTATCGATTCTTCTTGTCAACTTAATTTTTTAACATCGTCGTCTATTAGGAGGGGTTATTGATTTGATGGTCTTAGTTACACCGTTAGGACTCTATTTTTAGACCTAAATCTCTATTATCGCATAAGTCAACGATGTATCCTCGTGAAACAATTAAGACAAAATAAAATATAAGAGATACAACTTAGGAATAATGGGAGGATAAGTACGTGATTAGGGCATATGAGTAGTGTTAGCATTACTAACTTATAATGACAATGATCTCGTTGCACGCTTAGCATGGAATTGGGGTGAAAATCGAGGACGATGAAATTATTTCTAACGAAGTATTCACGTGTTCTTATTCTATGAACCTAAACGTCCCATTTTGTGATGAAAATCATACATTATGTCTATAACACAAGTAGTAGTAATAGTAGTAGAGTAGCTAGTTTATCGTTCAATAAAGTGAATAAAATGAATTTTGGAGTGCTTTGATACTTTATTCTAGCATTGCGTGAGGGCAAGGCAATGGTTTAGTATGGGGGGAGTGATGAGACTGCTTTTATACATAGTCTCATCTTCCAAATAGGGCTTAAAATGCATTAAATATCATCAAAATACCCAAATATATGCTTGTGTTTGTTGCTTGTGTATTTTAGGTACGGATATTGAGAAAATGACAAAAGATCACAAGAATCATGCAAAAACGAACACGGGAAACGAAGCCGCACAATGAACCAAGCCCTAATGAAGACTTTCCAAAAGATCAACCCTTGAAGATTTGAAGAATTATGAAGAAGGGTCCTCCAATTATGAAGAATTGACACTTTATACCCTTGTATCCTCATAATTACAAGTTTGGTCCCTAAAGTTTGTCAAAATTACAAAAAGGACCTTTAACTTTGAAGATTTGGCAAGTTTAGCCCCTCAACAAAGCTAAATTATCAACCAATATCATCCACAAAGTCAAATACATCATGAAGTCCTTCAAAGTACAAGAAATGACAAGTTTGGTCCTTTGAAAATCTCAAAATTACACAAAGGACCCTCAACTTTCAACAATTGGCAAAAATGGTCCCTCAATCATCAAGACTTGGCAATTTCAGTCCTCCAAAATGTCAACAATACAAGTCTAGACCATTAACATTGAAGAAAATACCAAACCAGCCCTTCAAGAATTCAATTATGGCAAGAAATACCCCTGAATTCATTTTACAAAAGTTTTTGGGCCAAAAATGTAAAGATGCAAAAGTTGACAAAGAAGAAAATGGGCGCTGATAGAGTTAGAAGTGAAAAGACAAGAAGAAGGAAAACAAAGGACCAAAGTTGGCCAGACATGTTTCTAACCTAGACCAACCAGCATCTCCCACGTGTCCCACTCACCCCTCTCCTCCAATCACAACCCACCAAAACTCCACCTCACTTCCCACTCACAATCTGTTATAACTAACCACTAATTAATTATTTAAATTAGGCGGTTAACACTTATTTAAAAACAAAAACAGATCAAAAACATGTTCTTGGTGTTCTTAAGCCGATTTGGGTTTTCTTAATCCTGTCATAATTAGGCCTTGATAAAGTGCAGATTTATAACTAAGGTGACCTTAATCACATCCCAACTCTCAAATAGCTTGCCACATCACCAACCAATTCACATGTTTCCCCTGCTTTTTCACTTTGGAGAAGATGCCAAAACAGTAGGCCCTCATCCAACGTCCCACAACAAAGCTTGAAAGTTAAGCTTATTGGAGACCTTTGATCAACTTTACATGCTTGCCAGCTCCACAAACAGCCAAGAAATCAGTCACATGAAGCCAAGAAGTTTGAATCCTCAAGGGCATTTTTGGGACTTCAACCATTAGGGTTTTTAGTTTTTAGCTGTAACTTAGCTCATTGTATGCCTATATAAAGGCCTTAGGGTGCTTCATTAGACGTTTGCTTTTGATTTTTCCTTGTTCAAGTTTCTGTAAATCCCATTTTCAAGTTTAATGAAATTGAGTTTGAAATCTTGAAGAAAAGTCATTGGCCAATCTTGTTTACTGCTTTTATTTGTTATATGCTTTGTAGTTCTTAAAGTTCAAAACCTGTTTTCAAAAGAGGAGTGTGCAAAAGTTTGCATATTTCCTCATTTTCTTGATATTTTGCTAAGTCTTGTTCCAATCTTGGAATTATTGGGCTATAGGGCTGATCATAGCATCCTAACTGAGTTGGTTAAGGTGTGGTGAGGCTTATAACTTGGGGATAATCAAGTGTGGGGTAACAAGTTTACATTAATCAAGTTTTTTCCAAGTTTCTAATTTTTATGATATTGTGCTTAACCCTTGTTGAATCTTAGCAGGCTTTTGTGGAAGCTTGTGCTTGTTCTTGCTAGCACATAAGCTCAAAATTCGTGGGTGTGGATGTACATCCATGAGGTTTGCATACTTAATCTCCAAATCTGCTAAAATTGTGATTTTTGGTGATATTTGTATGAAACTGTTGTTCTTGTGAATTTTGTGGCTTGTTCTTGCTTGAATCTGTTTATTAGACTTGTTTTAGTGTTAATTGATGCTTGGTTGGCCTGAAATCTTGTTTTGCTTTTGAAAATTTTGATTTGAAAAAGTTAAAGGGGTGTTTGGGTCTACTGGTTTATGCTTATAATTTGTTTTTGTGTTAAGGGAAGGTGTTGTTTATGCTTTGTATCTGCTATACCTTTGTTTGAGAGTGTTTTGCTGCAAGTTTTTGGGTTTGAACACTTGAATTAATCAATCTGCTATATAGACCTTGTTTCTGCTTGTTTTGACCTAGGATTTTGGGAACACTTAGTGTGTATGCATGCTTAGGGATAAAAGTGGTTTAAACAAAGTTAACATAACCTGTTTGAAAGATTTGAGGTGTTGAAATTGGCTTGTGTGTCAAATACATCAGCAAAAGTAGAAAACTGCATGTGTTAGTGTTCATCAGTAACCTTCATTGCTTGAATCTTGCTTAATTCTTTGAACCAGTGCATGAAACCTGTTTAGACTTGCTTATTGGAGTTTATTATAGCTTGTGTGTGCATTTGGTTGAATTTGGCTGGCTGATTTGTGCTAAAACTGCTCTTGAATGCTAAACTGCTTATTGTTAATGTCTGTATCATGTCTGATGAATGATTGATTAAACTGTATCAATTGGGTGTTAGTGATTGTGTTATTTTGATTGTGATTGACTCCTTTTGATCCAAAGATCAATTGGGTGCCTTTGTGAAATCTGAATCCAAGAAAAAGTCACTAAAGACAAAAAGTCAAAATAGTCAAGCAGTGGAAAAAGTTTCCACTGCTCAACATCCAAAACTAGCCCCTGCTAGTGCAATTTTGTCATCAGCTTATCATTAAGCTATTCTAGCTTATTCTGACTTGCAACAACTTATTTTTTGTGATAGATCTTCATTATTTGACCCATTTAAGTAAACTGGAGCTTATGACACTTTGACTTTGACTTTTTACTAGAAAACCAACTTGTTTGACTTTTAACATAAGTGCTTATTTGATTTTCCAGCTTATTGAGTGTGCTTATTTGAAAGGTCTTTGGTTTTTAAGCTTAGTTTTGTCAAAAGAAACATTTTGCAACTTGAATCAGCTTCTGAGGTGGTCTAGATCATAAAAACGACTATTTTATCGTTTTGTGAATAAGTTTGTGACTTGTTTCTGGCTTATTAAGTGGGCTTATTTGAAAATCCTTTTTGTAGAAGTCTTTGTTAGGTCAAAAGAAGGTTGTGTGTTAAATTTTAGCTTATGGCATCAGCTTATAGCTTAATGGGCTTAAAAGCCCATTAAGAATAAGCTGCTTATTATAAGTTGGCTTATTTCACATTTTCAGCTTTTGGGCCTTTGGAAAAAGTTGTTTAAAATCAAATTTTGAGTCAACCTGTGCTTTTTGAGCTTAATTTGAACACCTTTTCTTATTGGGCCTTAATTAAGCCCAATAAGGGACTATTTTGGGTTTGGCCCATTTTCTAGGCCCAATAGGGGTATTTAGGTAATTTCACTTTCATTTCTGAGTTATTTAGGTTAAATTAAGCTAGTTTGCAAGTTTTTAGGATTTTTTATAATTTTTGGATTTTTAATATTATTTTAATATTATTTTATTAGAAAAAATTAAAAGTCTGATTTTCTAGGTTTTTATATTTTTCCTAGGTTCTAAACACTTAATTAGGATTTTTGCAACTTTCTAAATATTTTTTAGGTCTTTTAATTATTTTCTATAATTAATTTAAGATTTAATTGATTTTAGGAGTTTTTAATTGTTTAAAAATAGTTTTAATTGGTTTTAAAATTTTGAAAAATAGTTTTTAGCTTTATTAGAGTATTTTTGAGGTTTACAAACTTGAAAATCTTGTTTAGGGCTTTTTAATAATTAATTTTGATTTTTAGGGCTTTAATTAGCATTAAAAAGTCATTATCTAATTAATTAAAAGGTTTTTGCAAGTTTTGATTTTTTGTAAACTCTTAGAATATTATTAGGGATTTTTGGTAATTTTTAGAAATATTTAGGTTTAAAATTTTAATTTTGGTGGTTTTTAGGATTTTACGTGTACGCCTTTTTAGACTTAGTTTAATCCGTCTTCATAACCGTCATTCTCTTCTAATCCCTTTTCTATTTTTCTTTCTCAAATATAATCACAAGTTAATCCATATCATTACACACATAACACACTAGCCTCCTTGAGAACGAACTTAATTGGTCATTAGTGCTTGGTTTTCCTAAACCGACACTTAATACTTGCCACTTTTATTGCTCTCTTTTCCTAAAGGGTTGCAAAACAAGTACATCACCAAGATATCAACCTACTCCCAAGAAACTGACATCCACCAGTTGTGGATTTTCTATCAAACTTATCACCTCCATAGTCACTGTTTGAATATGCAATAAGCTCCAATGGTGAATCTTTTGGGTACACTAAGCCAAGATCTGGATAACATCTAAGGTACCTAAAGATTCTCTTGTCAACATAAAGGTGACATTCTTTGGGAGTCACTTGATGGCGTGAACATGCACACACAGCAAACATGATGTCAGGTCTGGAGGCTGTGAGATACATCAATGAACCAATCATTGATCTATAGTGCCTGACATCCACATCTTTTCCATCTCCAACTTTTCCCCAAGGGTGTTCTCTATCCATAGGAGTAGTAGCCCTCTTTTCATGTGGAGAAAAGCCAAACTTCTTCAAGATCTCTGCTACATACTTATCGTGAGAGATGAAGATACCATCTTCTTTCTGCTGAACTTGTAACCCTAGAAAGAAGTTCATCTCCCCCATTGCACTCATCTTGAATTTGTCTGTCATAAGCTTTGAAAAGTGTTGGAAACTCACTTTATGTGACGACATTTAAGAATTCCCATTAGTTATCATAGTCACACACATTTAGACTAGACTAGGTTCATTGTATAGTTTAGGTTGTGTGTGTGGCTATATATACCCCTCCTTAGCTTCCAAGGAGGGGTGTTGCTTGTCATTTTATCAATTCAATACATTTTACATTTCACACATTCAACCTCTCTTCTCTCTCTCTAAACCAACAATGGCTACCACCACCATCTACCACCACATTAGACCACCGGATCCTAAATTAACAAATCTACATTTGGCATCAGAGCCTCGGTTCCATCCTTGGATTTTTTATTGTTTTCGTTTTGGTGGTCTATTAAATTTTTTTTGGTCCGTTTGTATTATTTCTTTGTCACGGTTTGTGGTGTCTTTCAATTTTGTCACGTTCACATGTTTTGATACCCATTTTTATATCCATTTATCCTGGTCAAAGTGTTGTCCTATTGTCCACATCTGATTTTCAGAAACATCTATGGTCAAAAGTTGTCATTTTTTAAGTCCCTGTTTAAATACACTGGTCCAATCTATCACTTTTCCTGGTCAAAAGAAGGTAAGAATTCATCAGTCAAAAACAGCTTCATCCATGGTAAATTTGAGTTTTTAGTGGTCGAAAGTTATCAACTTGTTTTTGATATTCAAAAATTGGTCAAAAGTGGTTTCTGGCTTAATTTTTGATCTGGTATTTTTTCTGGGTTTATCTTGTTGTTTCTGATGATAAACTTACCCAGAAAAATATTCAGAGTACCATTCCCGGATTTTCAGGAACTACTCGTGGATAAGGCTTCAGCTTCATGGTACATCGCATTGACTACGATGGTACCACTGCGATGATTCCATCGCGATGCGATACGATGGACTCTTCTTGTTTAGACTACGATGGGTTCAAACCAGTTAAGACTGCGATGGACTCTCCTTGTTTAGACTACGATGGGTTCAAACTAGGTAAGACTGCGATGGGACTTCGACTGCGATGGACACTACATCTTGACTGCGATGGGTCAAAGTCTTAGACTGCGATGGACTCTCATTGCGATGGGTTCCAGCGTAATGGGTCAAAGTTTTAGACTGCGATGGACTATATATTGTTTGACTGCGATGGATCCAAACTTTGACTGCGATGGGTTAAATTTTTTTTGACTCCGATGGGTTAAAATTTTTTGACTACGATGCAGATTCAACAAATCATGACCATGTAGTTTTAACTTGACTCTTGACCAAAACCATCTCAACCGAGTCAACTCGGTTTTTACCGAGTTGACTCAGTTAACTCACTGAGTTTGACTCTACTGCCAACCTTATAACTCCACAAATCCTCATCTAATCCTAATCCTTTCGTCTCCTAATCCCATCTAGACTCAAACCAAAACAAATCGAAACAGTAAAATAAAAAGATCTCAGTTTATTTTTCTTTTTTCGATCAAGGATCTCTTTATGATCTATTTATCGAAAAATATTTTCATCATAGATCTTATGTTTGGGTTTTTACCCATTTACTGTACGAAGTTAAGACTGGTTCTTAAACAAATATGTTTAAACCATTCTTTGTTTCGATTTTGTCACATCAAACCATCATGCAAACACAAACCTAAACCTACCCGAGACCAGTTGTGATCTAGAAGCCATGTCTTTCTTGGGTTCACCATGGTTCAAAGCATAAACTGAGTTTGATTCGTGGGGTTTCAGATTGAGCAAGAAGGGTTTACATTTTTGTGAAATTTGAGTGAGATATGGGTTTATTGATGTTAATGGAGGATAAATTTAGAGGTATGATGAAGAGATGTAACTTAATTGTTATCAGATTAGGGAGAAGATGATGAAGATTAATGGGGGGGGGGACGGGGATTTCGATGGTGGGTGAGAAGAAGGTGATTGTGAGGTGACAGATGTTTCTAGGTGTGATTGGAAAAGATGAAGTTTGGTTTGTGTGAGAGAGAAGGGGCGGATTTTTCTATGAGTATAATTAGGGTTGAAGTCCTTATATGTGTATCACATTATCTCTAAATGTGACGTGTGAACTTGGGCCAACTATCACGTGTATAACAAATGTGATGAATTGTTATATTACGTGTATTGCTTAGGAAGGGTGGGCTAATATTGATGTTTCAAAACAATGGGTTGATGGCTAATGATTTTTGATTCGGGCCGTGTAACTTTATTCATATACACAAATTTTTTTTATTTTTTTAAACACAAATTTTAAATAAATTTTGTGTGTATTTAGTTATACTATAGTCATTATCGGGACGAGACAAAGTGACAAAACGCGACGAGACAAATGTGACGAGAATTTATTTGAGACGAGACCAAGAAAAATGGGCGATTTTTTAGTGGCTACAGATTTTGTTTGATTGGGTATAAATTACGTGACGTTGAAGACGGATTTTTTTGAAGGCGTGTACTTATTTTATCTTTCATAGATAACTTGCTCGTGCTTCATATTAGAATGAAGACTTGGTTATCTGGTTTCCGGGTTCGGGGTGGATGGTTGATGACTCGGATAACTATCACTTAAAGGGGTTACATTGTTGTACTTAGTGTCACGCGCTTAGTCGACGTGGATAATTTCAAGAGGTGTTGTGCTTATAGACTTCTTCAGTGATGCATTGAGTACTTAGAGATTTCTCCACCGTTCTTCATTCAACAATAGTGAAAGCTTAAGTCACAAGATCGAAGGATTTTTATTCAGCTTCATGTTTGATGTATCCGGTTCATTCTTTCAGTGGTCACTTCAAATTGCTTTCACGTGGGTTGGTAAAGGTGGCCATGGAGAGTTTATGAGAAGAGATTTTCGATCAACAACTGATTCTCACAAAATATATAATTCAGCTTATTTATTATTCTCACGAGATTTCAGGTTCATGTGCATACGATTTGTTGATGGTTCCGAATCTCGAAACCATCAAGGGGGAAGAAGAAGACACATTGAACGCACAACGAGTACACGTGATGAACTTCATACCTTTTTTTGATTTGAAGACATTCCGGGATGACTTTTGTCATAGCCGCAGAGAATATCAGTGTTTTAACTCGTGGCGTTATCAATCTCTAAACGATACACTACTGATTCGAGGTTTAATTGTTTGATTGTTGCAATTAAACATCATCATTATCCTATATGCATTCCCGAGACTTAATTGACTCTGGTGCATTTCCGGAAAGAAGACATGTGCATTTTCGGGACTTAATGGACTCTGGTGTTACGATGTCAACTTCATGAATGGGATAAAGTGTCCACTTCAGTATTTGAGCTTCATAATTGGGATTGATTTACTTTCTTCAACTACGTGGGGGAAGAAGTGTCTTGATTCTTTCTGGTATGCATAACTTGAACTCTCAAGGGGAAGAAAAATTCAGAAGAATTATTCAAGCGTGAGAAGAAAAGTTGTTGATCTACTTGGTGTGCCCTAAACTTTCAATCCCTCTTAGCAACATTATCATGTTATATGATGGGATTTGCTTGTTAGATTCTGCTGTGCGCTTAATCATTCTAAGCTTTATTGAAAGCTTTGAAGTTGCTTATGAGGATTGTCGATTTAGGGGGAAGCTATTTAAAAGCTTCTACATCAAGTTTATGTGGCATGAATTAGGGGGAAGCTAATTCAGAAGCTTCTCCTTAACCAGAAGTGTATGGGTTACTTAGCTCGTGCCATTACAGTATTTCTTCTACAAGTTACTTTAAAGATGAGTCGTTTTGAAGACGAAAGCCTCAGAAGACTTCATCAGCATTGGATGCTTCATGAAAGCTCTTGTTCTTAATCATTTTGTACTTGTTAGGAAGAATATTGTAAGGAATTCTACACGTCGTCCCATGGGGGAAGATTATTGGAAACTCACTTTATGTGACGACATTTAAGAATTCCCATTAGTTATCATAGTCACACACATTTAGACTAGACTAGGTTCATTGTATAGTTTAGGTTGTGTGTGTGGCTATATATACCCCTCCTTAGCTTCCAAGGAGGGGTGTTGCTTGTCATTTTATCAATTCAATACAATTTACATTTCACACATTCAACCTCTCTTCTCTCTCTCTAAACCAACAATGGCTACCACCACTATCTACCACCACATTAGACCACCGGATCCTAAATTAGCAAATCTACAAAAAGTCTTCACTCATCTTTGGATTGGTGGAACCAAAGATGTTATCATCAACATAAACCTGAACAAGTAAGACATCCTTACCAGCCTTCTTTGTAAATATTGTCTGGTCTATGGTGCCCCTCTTAAATCCATTTTCCACCAGATAGGTGGACAATGTGCCATACTATGCTCTTGGGGCTTGATGAAGTCCATACATAGCTTTCTTGACTCTATACACCTTGTCTGGATTTTATGGATCTTCAAAACCAGGAGGCTGCATCACATATACCTCCTCAACAATTGTGCCATATAAGAAAGCACTCTTCACATCCATTTGATAGACAGTGAAGCACATGCAGGTAGCATAGGCTAGAAATATCCTTATAGCCTCAATCCTTGAAACAGGTGCAAAGACCTCCTCATAGTCTATCCCTTCCTCTTGTGTATATCCCTGAGCCACTAAACGTGCCTTGTTTCTGACCACAATGCCTCTTTCATCTTTCTTGTTTCTTAGAACCCATCTTGTCCCAATAGGTTTGACATACCTGGGACAATCAACCAGCTCCCAAACATCCTGAATAACAAATTGGTGAAGCTCATCCTGCATTGCTTCCACCCAACTTGGTTCTTTGAGAGCATCAAAAATCTTCTTGGGTTCCTGTTGTGACAGAAAACAGGCAAACAAACACGCTTGAACAAGAGGGGTATCAACCTTCTTGTGTATATTGGCAATAAATCCACCAAGATTCTGATGAGATCTTCTACTCTGAACATGAGTCATGATATCCCCAATAATTTGAGAAGTGGGGTGATTCTTCATAGTAGAAGTAAGTACTCCTCCCTCAAAAAGTCTGTTGTCTTCAATCTCATCCTCCAAGTTCCAATATCTTCTTCAGACTCTCTTCCATCAATATTTGTATGAACCTCTTCATTCCTTCTTGAAGGTTCACCTTGTTTAAAATTTGAAGAGAAGATATGCTCAAAAGTGTTGTCAACGCCTGAACCAAGGTTGTCAGCGTTTGGATCATCAACGCCTGAAATGGTGTTGTCAACGTTTGAGCCATCAACGCCTGAATTTGTCCTGTCAGCGCCAGATTTTCCTTTGTCAGCGCCTGAAAGATCATGCATGTTGTTAACTGGTGGTACTTGGGGACCACCATTTTCCTTTCCAGCAGCAGCAGCAACAAAAGCATCTGTCCATATGGGAATTATGACATACTCTTGTATGGGAGATGACTTGTCTGCTTGTGATCCAACCTCTTCATTAACATGTGTACCTGAAACATCAACAACTTGTTCTTCCACAACATTTGAAGTTACCTTCACAATGTCTAGATTAGTAACAGGCATATAATTCAAAGTCCAAGATAGAGGTTCCAAGTCAAACAACCAATTTGGACCACTTTCAGGATCACTAGGTTTACTCTCTAAAAACCTAACATGTACTCTCTCAAGTATACGTTTTTCCTTCTTAAGATAAACCCTATATCCCTTGCTCTGCACTGAATAACCCATGAAATAGCCTTCATCACCTTTTGCACTAAATTTACCTAAGGCATCACTAGTATCAAGTACAACTACATGACAGCCAAAAGGTTTAAGAAAACCAATATTAGGTTTCGTTCCCCAAAGTAACTCATAAGGTGTTTTGTTTTGTATCTTGTTGACCAATGCTCTATTCTGAACATAACAAGCTGTATTCACAGCCTCAGGCCAAAAAGCTATGGGAAAGTGAGCATCAGCCAACATAGTCCTGGCTGCTTCAATTAGGGTTCTATTCTTTCTCTCAGCAACCCCATTTTGCTATGGGGTTCTGGCAACACTAAACTGCCTAGTAATCCCTTTCTTGGCACAAAAATCATCCAACAGTTTATTTCTAAACTCACCACCATTATCACTTCTAAGCATTTTAACTTCATTACTAGTCTTTTTCTCAATTTGGGTAATAAAGTCAATTAAAGTATTAGCAGTGTCACTTTTCATAGCTAAAAAGAAAGTCCAAGTAAACCTAGAAAAGTCATCTGTGATGACAAAGCGGTATGATTTACCATTCAAACTCTCTATATTAGTTGGACCAAACAGGTCCATATGCAGCAAGTGAAGTGGTTTAGAACTAGAGTGCACCTGTTTAGACTTAAATGAGACCTTGTGTTGCTTGCCACAAGAGTGGTCATTGTGGAAAGCCTTTTCAGGCAAACCATCAACCAAACCAAGTCTCACAAGTCTGTTTATATTCTTAAAGTTTATGTGCCATAGTCTCTTGTGCCATAGATTACTCTCATTAACTAAAGCTTTAACATAAAAACATGACATATTATTATTCATCCTAATCTCATTAAGATTCACATTATAAATGTCTTTATGCCTAGGTGTTCTATAGTCAATATATTTCTCATCTGGAATTTTAAAATCTTTGCTTAACACCAAGCATTCAGCATCAGTAAACAGAACTTTATTTTTTTTATCACAAACTTGTGATACACTAAAAAGATTGTAATCAAGTTCTTTTACCAGAAACACATTTTCAAAACGCAAGTTCTTGGTGAGAAGTGTTCCTTTACCTGTGATAGTTCCATATCCGCCTCCAAAGTAAACCTTGTTACCATCCTTAATGGGAGTGAAGTTTGTCAGATAATCTTCCTTCCCAGTCATGTGCCTAGAGCATCCACTGTCCCAATATCCATAATCATTGACCTATTTTTGAATGCCTGCACATAAAGGAAACAAATTATTTTTCTTTGGGAACCCAAGCCTGATCAGACTTGGATTCAGCTGGTTGTTCAACAAGAACAGACTTAGTTCTCATAACAACCCCTTGTTCATCCCTTTTTGGATGAAGTACCCAGTTAATCCTAATTGGTTTTGTAATGACCTTTGAAATATAATTAAATCTGTTGCAGGTCATAGAAAGCCCATTAGAATTAGGGTTTTGATCTTGCTTAGGTCTCCACGTCAAGCTAGAAGAATCTTTAGACCCCTTACCCCGTGGTTGCAAATATTTAGGTCTGGCAACGTTTCTGTCAGCATTGTATTTGGTCTTGTCAACGCTGAAATTACCCTTGTCAGCGTTGAACCTAGGGTTTGCTAAAGAAACCCATTGCCTATTTGACCAAGTATTGGTCTTCTGAAATAGTCATTGTCCATGAGTGTTAGACCTTTTAGTGAAAAATGGGGCTGGTCTAACAACTTGTGGACTTTGCTCCATAAAAGTTTTGGGTCTGACAATGTTTGACCTTTTGACAGCGTTGACCCTGGAACCGTTGACACACTTATATGCTAAATGTGAAAATCTACCACAAGTGTAACAGGCTTTTCTAGACACAACTCTAGGTCTAGAAGAAAAGAAACATGTTCCATCATTACTAACTTGGCTTTTTGGTGACCTAGTATTACTATACATTTCTGCATACTTAATGCTAGGTTTTCTAACAGTGTTTGAGCCAAGGTTAACAGTCTTGCCAGTGATTGGGTTTGTTACCTTAATAGGGGTAGACTCATTTGGACTTTCACACAACAAACCCCTTAACGAACAAGGTAGGGTTGGCTTTCTTCCATTCATCCAAATCTTTCAACTTTTGCCTATATTCTTCAACTGGGGTAATGACTCTTGGTGGAGGAATAAATTCCTCCCCTTGGAGTTCTGGTAAACCAGTCCAAGATAAGTCCTTTCTTTGGACACCATAGAAATCCCCAGCTGGTGGTGGAACCACAGTATAGTCTTTCATCCCAATCCCAGTCATGTCCTTAGGATCCCTCTGTTTATTAACACATTCTCCTAGGGTTTGTGAGGCCTTATCAAATCTCTGAATTTTAAGGTCAACATTATCCTTATTCTTGATAGCCTCATCTAACTTAGACTGTAATTCAGCATTGACCCTTTCCATGATGTTTCTAACATCATTACTAGCATTTAACTCATGTTTTAAGATATTTATTTTATCTTTTAGGTCAAATTCCATTTTCTTATACTCAGAAACTGTCTTCTCAGTTTGAGTGAGAGCAATTTGATAGTTAGACAATTTGCATCTCTCAGTACTCACGTCACTTAACAATCTTAAAACCTCTTTGTTAAGTTTTTCAGTATTTAAACGACAACCCTTACTACAAAAAGCATCATCGTATACCTCATTATCTGATGAAGAGGAGGAGTTTGCCATGAGAGCATACTGAACATGCTCTTCTTCTTCTATCTCAGCAACCAAAGCTTTATCCTCTTCCCCATCTTTAGCCAAATAGCTCCAATCCCATCCAATACCATCAATTTCTTGTACTGCTACCATGGCCTTAGGATCCTGAGCCTTAACAATTTGGCTTGAGGGTTTGCCCGCATCAGATCTTCTTGGAGATCTGCATTTCCTTATAAAGTGCCCCATACGATGAAAATTGTAGCACTCAACCTTGGGTTTTATCAAATCCAACAGTGTCCTTTACATTAAAGGTCATCTTCTTCTTAAACCTTCTATTCCACCTGTTTTCCCTTATACTTGCAAGAGCCATGTTCCACTTTATATCCATCTCCTCCAAGTGCTCATCACTTATTTTCTCAAGGTCCTCATATGTAATCACTGAACCATTGGGCAAAGAAGCAATGTATGCACACATAGTATCCAGATCCAAACCAGCAGGCTTAACTCTTGGAGAGTCAATTTTATATGTGTCAGCGTCTGATTGTGAGGCGTTGACAGGGTATGATCCAGCGTTGACACATGTTGATCCAGTAACTGGGTGCATGTATGAGTCCTTCTGATCAAATTGACCTTCACTATGTGAGAAGAAGGCCATGTTACTATTGGTAGACTTACTTCCATGCTCCAAAAGAGTTTCATTCTCCAACAGCCTCAGTTTGTTGTAGATATCATCAAAAGTAGAACTTTTGTGAGTGTTATTGGCAAGTATAGATCTTGCCTCAGTCTTCCACGAATCACCAAGGCTTTTAAGAAAAGTGGCAATAATGTCAACATCACCAACTTGTGTCCCCATGAAGGACAGCTTGCTTGTAATATCAAGCAGTCTACTTCTCACACTGCTAAGCTTATCATTAGGTTGAGACTTAAAGACAGCATACTCATGCATGAGTTGCTTCTTCTTCTCTTCCTTAGTATCAGCATTACCACCATATGCAACTTCAAGAGCTGCCCAAAGGTCTTTTGCAGACTCATAACCTCTGTATTTATGCTGGTTTTCTTGTCCCAAAGAAAGTTTCAGAATGTTTAGGGTTTTCATATCAACCCTTTTCTTTGCTATGTCCTCAGCAGACACAGCTCTACCATCATTAGGTTTTTCTTCTTATCTTCTTCTGAACATCCAGCAACAGCTGATCTTGTAGCAATGGCATTAGCAATCTTTTCAGCTTTATTGAATGTGTTTCCCTATTCAATAATCTCCAGAGAGTGTAGTCATAGATCCCCAGATATTGCTCAAATTTGAAATTCCACAACTCAAAGTTGTTTGCATCAAGCATGGGAATCTTGATGTTGGGGTTTGAGGAGGAGGGGTTTACTTCTGGATTGGACATGATGTTTTTAGGGTTTTGTGAAAATTTGGGTTTTGGTGATTTTAGGGTTCTTGTGTTCTTTAAGATCAAAAGTTTCTCAACAAGCTCTGATACCACTTGTTGATCCCAAACTTAGATCGATTAAGCTTGTGTATACGAGATTAGATCAAGTTATACACGTAGAGAAACTTTGTTTATGTATAAAGTAATCTAAGTGTTATGCGGAATTAACACTTAAACAAGAACACACAAAGATGTAAAACAAACTTTCACTTGATTGATAATAACGAACTTGCTTACAATGAAAGTGTTTAACGTATGAAAAACTTATTCTGAAACTTAACCTAAAGGTCTTCTTTTATAGACATAAGAAGCCTTGTACAAGAGTCTACGTATCAACTATTCTAGGTAAAGATAATTATAGAAAATACAATGTTGAACTTATCTTTACTAGAAACAAACTAGAAACATAATACGCGTAGACTATATCTTTCTATCAGTGCTTGTCTTCAACCTATCAACGCTTGACTTCTTCTCGTCAACGCTGATCTGTCAGCGTTTGTTCTCTTCCTATCAACGCTTGTTTTACTCTTGTCAGCGCTCAAGTGGGCTGGCTACATTTTATTCCCAACATTTTCACTGATACTGAATGCTTGGTGTTGAGCAAGGATTTTAAAATACCAGATGCGAAATTCATTGATTATAGAACACCTAGGCATAATGACATTTATAATGTGAATCTTAATGGAATTAGGATGAATAATAACTTGTCATGTCTTTATGCTAAGGCTTCAGTTGATGATAGTAATCTTTGGCACAGGAGATTAGGGAACATTAATTTTAAAAATATAAACAGACTTGTGAGACATGGTTTGGTTGATGGTTTGCCTGAAAAGGCTTTCCACAATAACCACTCTTGTGGTGCATGCCTAAAAGGCAAACAACACAAGGTCTCATTCAAGTCTAAACAGGTGCACTCTAGTTCTAAACCACTTCACTTGCTACATATGGACCTAATTGGTCCAACTAATATAGAAAGCTTGAATGCTAAATCTTACTGTTTTGTCATCACTGATGACTTTTCTAGGTTAACTTGGACTTTCTTTTTAGCTTTGAAAAGTGACACTACTGATACTTTAATTAACTTTATTCCCCAAATAGAAAAGAAGTCTGGTAATGAGGTTAAGATGCTTAGAAGTGATAATGGTGGTGAGTTTAGAAATAACTTGTTGGATGATTTTTGTGCCAAGAAAGGGATTACTAGACAGTTTAGTATAGCCAGAACCCCACAACAAAATGAGGTTGTTGAGAGAAAGAATAGAACCCTTATAGAAGTAGCCAGGACTATGTTGGCTGATGCTCACTTTCCCATTGCTTTTTGGGCTGAGGCTGTGAATACAGCTTGTTATGTTCAGAATAGAGCATTAGTCAACAAGATTCATTACAAAACACCTTATGAGTACTTTGGGGAAGGAAACCTAATATTGGTTTTCTTAAACGTTTTGGTTGTCATGTAGTTGTATTGGACACTAGTGATGCCTTAGGTAAATTTAGTGCTAAAGGTGATGAAGGCTACTTCATGGGTTATTCATTGCAGAGTAGAGGATATAGGGTTTACCTTAAGAAGGAAAAACGTATACTTGAAAAGGTACATGTTAGGTTTTTAGAAAGTAAACCTAGTGATCCTGAAAGTGGTCCAAATTGGTTATTTGACTTGGAACCTATATCTAGGACTTTGAATTATATGCCTGTTACTAATCCAAACATTGTGAAGGTAACTTCAAATGTTGTGGAAGAACCAGTTGTTGATGTTTCAGGTACACAGGTTAATGAAGAGGTTGGATCACAAGCAGATAAATCATCACCCATACTTGAGTATGTCACTATTCCCATATGGACAGATGCATTTGCTGCTGCTGCTGGAAAAGAAAATGGTGGTCCCCAAGTATCACCAGTTGACAACAAGCATGATCTTTCAGGCGCTGAAAAAGGAAAATCTGGCGCTGACAAGACAAATTCAGATGTTGATGGCTCAAACGTTGACAACAATGATCCAGGCGTTGACAGCTCTCTTGACCATATTTTCTCTTCCAATTTTGAACAAGGAGAACCTTCAAACAGAAATGGAGAGGTTCATTCAGATGTTGAGGGAAGAGAGTCTGAAGAAGATATTGGTAACATGGAAGATGAGACTGAGGACAACACACTTTTTGAGGGAGGAGTGCTTACTACTACAATAAAAAATACCCCTCTTCTCTAATTATTGGTGATGTGATGTATCCTGTTCAAACTAGAAGATCTCATCAGAATCTTGGAGGATTTATTGCCAATATTCACAAGAAGGTTGATACCCTCTTGTTCAAGCATGTTTGTTTGCCTGTTTTCTGTCACAACAGGAACCCAAGAAGATTTTTAATGCTCTCAAAGAACCAAGTTAGGTGGAAGCAATGCAAGATGAGCTTCACCAATTTGCTATCCAGGATGTTTGGGAGTTGGTTGATTGTCCCAGACATGTCAGACCTATTGGGACAAGATGGGTTCTTAGAAACAAGAAGGATGAAAGAGGCATTGTGTTCAGGAACAAGGCACGTTTAGTGGCTCAAGGATATACACAAGAGGGAGGGATAAACTATGAGGAGGTCTTTGCACCAGTTGCAAGGATTGAGGCTATAAGGATATTTCTAGCCTATGCTTCCTGCATGGGCTTTACTTTCTATCAAAAGGATGTGAAGAGTGCTTTTCTTTATGGCACAATTGTAGAGGAGGTTTATGTAATGCAACCTCCTAGTTTTGAAGATTCAGAGCATCCAGACAAGGTATATAGAGTTAAGAAAGCTATGTATGGACTTCATCAAGCCCCAAGAGCATGGTATGGCACATTGTCTACCTATCTGGTGGAAAATGGATTCAAAAGGGGCACCATAGACCAGAACTAATTTACAAAGAAGACTGGTAAGGATTTCTTACTTGTCCAGGTTTATGTGGATGATATCATCTTTGGATCTTCAAGCCCAAAGATGAGTGAAGACTTTTCCACACTATGACAGACAAATTCAAGATTAGTGGAATGTGGGATATGAACTTCTTTCTAGGGTTACAAGTTCAGTAGAAAGAAGATGGTATCTTTATCTCTCAAGATAAATATGTAGCAGAAATCTTGAAGAAGTTTGGCTTTTCTCCACATGAGAAAAGGGCTAGCACTCCTATGGATAGAGAACACCCTTGGGGAAAAGTTGGAGATTCATAGGTGTGAAAACACCCATCCTTTTACCACTTAATTACAATAATAACCAAGCCAAAACGTGTATTTTATGTCGTAAATGTCACTATTTTGCGTGGTTTGTATTTTTGTTGTGATTTAGGATCAAATTGTGAAAAGGGGAGAAAACACGGGCTTTCACGGGCTTTTATCAAAGAAAAAGACAAAAGACGAAGTCAAGAGATCAAGAGTGCAAAAAGAACGGAAGTCCAAGGCCTATTCTGAAGATCTGTCGATGAACAAGTCAAAATACGGAAGTTTAATAAAGCCGAAGAACTCAAGTCTAATAAATGAAGAAATTATAAGACGAGTTCAAATAATCCCGAGACAAAGTCGAAAAAAAAGTCAAAGAGTTAAGAAGTCGAGAAAGACGAAGAATTAAAAGACGAGAACGAGAAAGAGAAAGATAGAAGGAAGCAACACATTCACTCCTCCTCTTCTCGTATATAAACCCTCCTAATATGTCATTAGAAGGTGTTAGTCATTTAGGAGTAGTTAGATTAGTTTAAGAGTAGGTAATTTTCTCTCTCTAGTTTTTTCACTTTCTCTCTCTAGTTTTTCTTTCAAGTTTTAATCTTTAATCTTTAATCTTGTACTTTTGAATCTTTAATCTTAATCTTATTTCAAGCTTTTACAATCTTTCTCATTCTACATTTCTTGATCTTTTGCTTATCTTTAATCCGAAAGTTTTATACTTTTTGCTTAATTTTGATGTTCGATTAAAAAGTTCATCTTTTTGTTTCCATCTAGGCTTGTATACGATTTAAGCTATAAGCTTGACAATCTTATTGGCTTATTTTGTATGTAGCTTATTTGTTTTAAAGTTTTCTTAAAAGTTTATCTTTTTAAAGATTATTTTATAAAGTTTTTTATTTTGTGTCTTGAAAGTCTTCAAATTTGTGTCTTATTTTATCCGTATTATTATTGATTTGGTAAAGTTTTGATTTGTGCTTATTCAAGTTAGCTTATTGGTTTTGCTTATTGCGAATTTCAGTCCATTGGAATGAGGTATTAGGATTCCGGCAGCTTGTTACGATCGCAAAAACCACAAGGATTTCTACATTGCGATCGGTATTGTGATACTCCCCCTTATTCGGATCTGGGATTCGGATCTGGGATTCGGATCTGGGATTCGGATCTGGGATTCAGATCTGGGATTCGGATCTGGGATTCGGATCTGGGATTCGGATCTGGGATTCGGATCTGGGATTCGGATCTGGGATTTGGATCTAGGATTCGGATCTGGGATTCCGATCTGGGATTCCGATCTGGGATTCCGATGGAGTCTTAGTTTTTATGTCTTGTCTTTATTTTCAAATCAAAATTTTATATCTCCCGCCATTTTCTTAAACCTTATTTTAAATTGTTTTTATTTTAGTTTTATTTTAAGATTGCATTTTATTTAAGTGTTTTTCTAGTAATTTTCTAGTTTAATTTTTCACCTTGTTTTACTTTTATTATTTGTACATGTCTTTAATTTGCTTTTAAATACTTTCCTCATTTACTTTTTAATTAGTTATAGATAATCAACTTCTCTTTTTCTTAACCAAAAATAACTGAGTTGCACTTTGAACCGGAAATCAATTCGAATTGAATCGATACGAACGAACTCTTTTTAACCTAGCAAAATCTTAGTTATTAAATGGCGTCGCTGGCGGCTCTTTTCGTGAAGATTAACGGTTTTTTGTGAGAGACGCGTTGGATTTTGGGATCCGTTCACTTTTGAACGTTATTTTTCTTGCCAAAAAATTTTCAAAAATCCAAAAAAAAAAAAATAATTTTGTTTTTTTCAAAAATCCAAAAACATTTGAAAAATCATAAAAGCATTTCTTTTTTGAAAGTTTTGCACCAAAAATAATCTTCTTGCTTATCTATTGTTCTTCATGGATTCTTATGTCCATTGCGTAGGGTGTGGGAGACGATTATATGGGTGCGAATCATGTCAATGGTGTTCATGCGAGCAATGCGGAAAAGACCTTCCTCCTATTTCAATCGATTCACAATTGGGATTTTGTCCATCGTGCAACTCGACTAATTCGTCCTTTTCTAATCCACCTCCTATTCCCCCTTGCATATATTGTGGAAGCGATTCTCATTGGCATGTTTCGTGTCCAATTCGATACCCGCCTCATGGCGAGCAAGAACTGGGTTACAATTATGACAATGGTAATAGCTATCTACAAGAAGCACCGGGTTTTTCTCCATACCCATGTTGCCAAAATTGTGGGGTCCCTCACTATACTTCTTATTGTCAGCCAATATATTATTATGAGCAAAATCCGTGTCCTCAGTTTTCTTCACCAATGGATTATTATGAACCAAATCCGTGTTCTAATTCTTCTTAACCGATGAACTACTATGAGCCACACCCATGCTGTAATTCAGGTTTTCAACATTTTGAGCCCCCACAACACTTCCTCGATCATCAACCCTCTTTTGCATTTCCTCCTGAGTAAATTGCCACTCTTTTTGAAAACTTTCAAAAAGTTCAAGAAGCTTGCAACAAGATCATCGAAAAATGTCAAGAGGATCAACGACATGAGCAAATATCGAATATCAAGACTTATACTCCTCCTCCGGTGTATCTATACTATTATGATAATGATGACGATGAGCCTACTATTTCTTGGAATGATCTTGATGCTCAATGTCCTAGTGCAATTGTCATCCCTTCTCTCGATATCCCAAACGCGTCTAAGGATTGTGATACATTGAGTGAGATTAGTGATATTGGTCTTGATAAATTCTTTGATGAGGTTTGTGATTCATCGAATTTTGTGGAGCCTACGGACGAGGTCGCTCTTAATGATGATGATTTTTCTCCATGCTATGAGAATTTCACTTTTGAAATTTCTCCTTCTCCTCCGGGTGATGAAGGCGATGTTGACTTATTCTCTCCGATTTATGAGAAGTTCGCCCCTGAACTTGGTCTTTTAGATGAGGTGGAAGACGTTATTCTTCGCGACAAATTACTGAAAGTTCATCTTCTTATTGCTAAGATTGAAGCTTGAATTCTGCTCCTATTTCCGAGTCTTTACCTCCGTCTATTACTTTAGTTGAGAATAATGATACAGCTATGGAGGAAATCGACATTCTCTCAATACCTCCGGGTATTGATGATGATGACACGGAGGGGGATATTATTTTTGATAATTTGCTGCAGGAAGGTATTGTCCCCGGTCCCCTCCCGAGCACCTTTCATCCACTCCTTTAGAGACCATTACGGAGGATGAGTGCTTTGACCCGGGAGGTGCCATTGATTATTTTATGATTGATAACCTTACGGCTTTGACGCTTTCTGAGCATCAATTGTCTTTGGGGGATGACAATCTGCTTACTTTACCCACCCCACCTCCCATGGATCATGATTTCACATACTTTTCGTATGTTGAAAGGACTTTTCTACCCTTCAAGACTTATCCTCTAGCCTCCCCTGTTGTATTTTCCTCCGGGAACGAGGACAAGGTCTTTGATCCCGGTATTACATTTGAGGCTTCCCCATGGACCATTTAATTCGGGGACGAGTCAGGCTCGCGACTCGGTTAACAAAAACAAGCGCTTCTCGGGAGGCAACCTGATTATCTATCTATCTTTATCTGTTTTTATAATAAGTGTAGGGGGAGACCCTTGTATGTGTTTGTTCTCTTCTTTCTTATCATGTGCAGGGATTCGAGCTTTCAAAGATCCATTCTTGATGACTTTTGACGACCCGTGATTCCGTGTACCCGTCTTCCCGGTTCTATCCTATACTCTTTTGATTCTCTATTTTTTCAATATTAAAATAGGAATCACTTTAGTTGTCCTTTCCTTAGCAAGATTTAAACAAAGTGCACAATGTCCTAAGTGTAGGGGAGTTTACTCCCACATGCTTAAACATTGAGGACAATGTTATATTAAGTGTAGGGGGACTTCTATCGAAGTTAAGTGGTCTTTTCCTTGCATTTGTCCTCATTTTAACCGGAAAATTGATTTTTCGACATTTTTCAAAATTTTTGATCTATTTTGGCCTAGTAGTTTTTCCTTTGTTATTGTTATTTACTTTCTTTGCTAGAATAAATTTTTAATAAAGTGGTTTTAATTTTTCAAAGTCGTGAATATTTTGACTCAACCCGAGTTTACTTATATAATTTTACTCTAGCTAGTATCCTTAACGTGTTTAAGTCAAGTTTTGCTAGGCTTTTATATAGGGAGCTTTAAAACGCGAAAGTCTTAACTCTCACGGGCTAAGAACAAGAACTTTTCGCAAGTTCCTATAACTGATCCTAGAAAGTAGTTTATCAAAGGAACTTTAAAATGCCAATTCTAAACTTGAAAGAGGCTAAGAATTTGCAAGATCCTATAGACGACTTGAAAACCCAAAACTTTGATTTAATTGGCTAAGCATCCACGAGTCTCATTCCTTGAGATTTTAAACCGTAGAGGACGAGAGATGATAGAGTCAATTATAAGTTTGGTATTCTTTCGTGAATTTATGTGAGTTGATTATAAGCCTATTCACCCATCGCTTGTTAATAAATATATCTGCAATAAATAAGGTTGTACGATTTGAAAAGTTACTTAGCTTCTAGCCCAAGATCGTTTAAAATTGCTCGGTATTAATTAGAGTTCATAGCCAAGGCATAACTTATTAAAGCGGGATGCGAAGATTGGCGAGTCCGAAAAGGTCCTAACAAGACATGAGGGCTACATTTTGTTGCTAAAGATCCAAAAGTGATGTGAAGAATCATTTATCAAAAATAAATAGGAAGGATCGAGACGCACGACGAAAAACAAATACTCCCCTGAAGATCATGGAGAAATCTATCCGAAAAGACCCTAGCAAGGTATGAGGATAAATAGATCCAAATCCTAAAAGGAGGCGGATCGTTATATATCAAAGTCCAAAATAAAGATTGGAGAAAAATGACGTGGTCCAAAGATGAAGAATCTCTCAAAACTTCAAGTGAAGAAATTCCTATTATGAAGAGAAGACCATAATGTTAAGAACGTCTCTCAAAGATTTGAAGTATGAAGTCGCTGCCAAATATCGGTCCGAGAAAGGTCTCAAATCGTGAAGCGAGTTATGTCAAGATATGAACTTTATGAGGTCCCGAGAAGCAGTTTTAAAAGATTTTGTCATTTAGCTAACTATTGCTTAAATCGTCCCACTTTATTTTCAGCCTAAATAACTATCAAAATAAGTCAACAATGCATCCTCGTGATTATTCAAGACAATAATAAAATATAAGAGATACATCTAGGAATAAGGGAGTCTAAGTGAATAATTGGGCCACATGAATTTATGTTAGTTTGCTAACTTATAATAACAATGATCTCGTTTTTAAGCTTGGTTTGGGGAACATGAAACTTGAGGATGATAATCATTCATGCCATTCCAAAATCCTAAGGTAAGTTTTTGATCTTTTTACTGGTTTTCTTCCTTTAAATATTATGTCTCCTTAATAAAGGCCAATGTGGATTGATTGCGATGGAAAATATAATACTTGCTTTATAATTAATACATTGCATGAGGGCATTGCAATGGTCAAGTGTAGGGGATTTGATAGGTGTGAAAACACCCATCCTTTTACCACTTAACTACAATAATAACCAAGCAAACACGTGTATTTTATGTCGTAAATGTCAGAATTATGTGTGGTTTGTGTTTTTGTTGTGATTTATGATCAAATTGTTAAAAGGGGAGAAAACATGGGCTTTCACGGGCTTTTATCGAAGAAAAAGACAAAAGACGAAGTCAAGAAATCAAGAGTGCAAAAAGAACGGAGGTCCAAGGCCTATTCTGAAGATCTATCGAAGAACAAGTCTAAAGACGGAAGTTTAATAAAGCCGAAGAACTCAAGTCTAATAAATGAAGAAATTATAAGACGAGTTCAAATAATCCTGAGACAAAGTCGAAAAAAAAGTCAAAGAATTAAGAAGTCGAGAAAGACGAAGAATTAAAAGACGAGAACGAGAAAGAGAAAGAAAGAAGGAAGCAACACATGCACTCCTCCTCTCCTCCTATATAAACCCTCCTAATATGTCATTAGGAGGTGTTAGTCATTTAGGAGTAGTTAGATTAGTTTAGGAGTAGGTAATTTTCTCTCTCTAGTTTTTTCACTTTCTCTCTCTAGTTTTTCTTTCAAGTTTTAATCTTTAATCTTTAATCTTGTACTTTTGAATCTTTAATCTTAATCTTATTTCAAGCTTTTTACAATCTTTCTCATTCTACATTTCTTGATCTTTTGCTTATCTTTAATCCGAAAGTTTTATACTTTTTGCTTAATTTTGATGTTCGATTAAAAAGTTCATCTTTTTGTTTCCATCTAGGCTTGTATACGACTTAAGCTATAAGTTTGACAATCTTATTGGCTTATTTTGTATGTAGCTTATTTGTTTTAAAGTTTTCTTAAAAGTTTATCTTTTTAAAGTTTATTTTATAAAGTTATTTATTTTAGGTCTTGAAAGTCTTCAAATTTGTGTCTTATTTTATCCGTATTATTATTGATTTGGTAAAGTTTTGATTTGTGCTTATTCAAGTCAGCTTATTGGTTTTGCTTATTGCGAATTTCAGTCCATCGGAATGAGGTATTAGGATTCCGGCAGCTTGTTACGATCGCAAAAACTACAAGGGTTTCTACATTGCGATCGGTATTGTGATACTCCCCCTTATTCGGATCTGGGATTCGGATCTGGGATTCGGATCTGGGATTCGGATCTAGGATTCGGATCTGGGATTCGGATCTGGGATTCGGATCTGGGATTCGGATCTGGGATTCGGATCTGGGATTCGGATCTAGGATTCCGATCTGGGATTCGGATCTGGGATTCAGATATGGGATTCCGATCTGGGATTCGGATCTGGGATTCAGATCTGGGATTCGGATCTGGGATTCGGATCTGGGATTTGGATTTGGGATTCGAATCTGGGATTTGGATCTGGGATTCCGATCTGGGATTCCGATGGAGTCTTAGTTTTTATGTCTTGTCTTTATTTTTTTAAATCAAAATTTTATATTTCCTGCGATTTTCTTAAACTTTATTTTAAATTGTTTTTATTTTAGTTTTATTTTAAGATTGCATTTTATTTAAGTGTTTTTCTAGTAATTTTCTAGTTTAATTTTTCACCTTGTTTTACTTTTATTATTTGTACCTGTCTTTAATATGCTTTTAAATACTTTCCGCATTTACTTTTTAATTAGTTATAGATAATCAACTTCCCTTTTTCTTAACCAAAAATAATTGAGTTGCACTTTGAACCGGAAATCAATTCGAGTTGTATCGAGACGAATGAACTCTTTTTATCCTAGTAAAACTCAGTTATTAGAGATGGAAAAGATGTGGATGTCAGACACTATAGATCAATGATTGGTTCATTGATGTATCTCACAGCTTCAAGACCTGACATTATGTTTGCTGTGTGTGCACGTGCACGCCATCAACTGACTCCCAAAGAGTGTCATCTTCATGCTGTCAAGAGAATCTTTAGATACCTTAGATGTTATCCAGACCTGGGATTATGGTATCCAAAGGATTCACCATTGGAGCTTATTACATATTCAGACAGTGATTAGGGTGGTGACAAGTTTGATGGAAAATCCACAACTGGTGGATGTCAGTTTCTTGGGAGTAGATTGATATCTTGGCAATGCAAGAAACAAACAGTGGTGGCTAATTCTACAACTAAAGCAGAGTATGTTGCAGCAGCTGCTTGTTGTGGACAAGTCTTATGGATTCAGAACCAGTTGTTAGATTATGGGTATAATTTCATGCATACCAAGATTTTTGTAGACATTAACAACACTTTATGCATTATTAAAAATCCTGTACATCACTTTAAAATAAAACACATAGAAATTAGACATCATTTTATAAGAGATTGTTTTGAAAAGGGTTTAATACAACCGGATAGGGTTGACACAGAAGAAAATGTGTCTGATTTATTAACTAAACCTTTTGATACTGGAAGATTTCAATACTTGGTAACAAGTATTGGAATGATCAATCTCACTTAATATGTGTTTTGGGGTCTTATTGTAAAAGTATGTACATGATATGCATTGTTATTGGTCTATTTGTGATGTTAGATTTTCCACTTTATTTGTCTAACGCTGACAAAGGTTATTTTAACGCTGATAAGTGTTATCGTGACGTTATCAGCAACATGTTAGTTTTGTGGTTTTTGATCTAAGTGTGCAGGCGTTGTTAGCATTGTACCATTGGATAAAGAGTTGCTTATGGATCCTTGGAGAATCATTGGAGCATGTTTCAATTTATGGATGATAGTTGGAATATTTATATTCCTATCTTGACATAAAATTTTATTTACATGCATATTATTTGGCAACTTATGTATCACAGTTTAAGGGGAGTTTTAGGACCCTTTAGGACTTTTTGGGTATTCTTATAATACTCTTATCACAATTCTAGATTGTGTCCACTAGTGAGTATGAGTTAGTTTTTTATCTCATGAGGCACTGTAGCATGCAAAGTTGATATACTATGCATGTTGCCAATACCTTTTTGGCCTAGAATTGGATGTGGTCTGTTGGGAGACTTGGGTATGATTTATATTGGGTTTACCTGGGAGTTACAAGGGATTTTATGAGATAACTTAACTGTTAAGAATTTTGGTTAGCAAGGGACACTAGAGGACTGTTATGTCTATCTTGCATAAGCAAGTGTGCATAATTGGACAGTGCTTGCCGCCCTATAGTAATTTTCAGTTTATAGGTTATCTTCACTAGGATAAATTACTTTGTTAAGGTCCTTTTTCTTTTTCATTACTTTTATTTTTGGACGCTGACAGATATATTTCCAAGCATTGTTGTGACCAATTTAGACGTTGACATGGCTTTTGTAAACGTTGACAAGAATATAGCCGTTGGGCGTTGATGGGTTATTTTTGACTGTTGACACTCATTGGGTCCTACCCAGTTGTTATTTTTGACGAAAATTGGGGCCGTAATTTTAGGAGTAGATAACTTTTAATTAATGCACAAGATAACTTATTTTCTTTTCAATATTTTCATCATTATATTTTGAAAATACTTGCCTTATTTTTGACCAATCACATGTACCTATCTCTCCTATATATTTGGCTCCTACTTTTTAAACAAGGTACTCTTATATACTTGTCTAACAATTTTCTCCTATAATTCCTCTTTTACAATCTTTCACAAACAGATTTCTACATCTATGGCGCCTAAGTTTAAACCAAGTGACTTGGTATTGGGATATAGAAGTCAGCACAATATGATTGCTTATTTGGAGGCTGATGATGCTCTGTTTCCACAATACACTCAGATGGTGGCGTATTTAAATGCATCTCTACTTAGGTATGCACTTTCTCATGCTCCTCTCATCCCTGTCACTCATATTAAACAATTTTGGAACACTGTCAGTTCCTCAACGCTTAATAATGTGACTACATTAACAGCTATTATTCATGGTGCAGATGGTATAACCACTCTCCTTATTAATGAAATAGAACAAGGACTCAAGCTTTGGGGTATCCTTTCCCAGAAGAGGGTACTTTAAATAAATATCATAAACAAGAATTTCCCCCAGCTTGGAAGTACTTAATACATTTCATCCTTCAATGTTTAGTCCCAAATGTACTACACATAATGAAATTAATAGATCAATTGCTAGTGCAATTGTATGCATTACAAATGGGCAAAAGTATAATTTTTCTAAACTAATTTTTGATGGCATGTGTAAAAACAAGGGTAATAAGATGACTTTGGCTTATCCTAGATTTTTACAAATGGTTTATAATGAGCAAAAGTACTGCACAAGGGATCATGATGATTTTTATGAGATCCCTATGCAAAAGAAAGCTATTTTCAGTAAGATGAACTCACCCCCTCACAGAGACTTACCCCTCACCCAAGCTATGCTTGCTGTTATTGTAGCAGCACAACCTCAACCTAACCCACAACCACAACTTGACCCAATACCAGATCCCTTACCTTCACCTCAACACATGGAACTTGACCAAGAATCCTTCTACGCTGACACGTTAAATGTTAGCGTTGACACTACTAATCCAAACGTTGACACCTTTCCATCACAGACCCAAACACCCCTTAACCTTCAAACTACCACCCAATCCACATCATCTTCTACACCCCCTGAATATAGGTTGATTAAACGCCCAAGGACTACTGGAGTGTTCTCCTCTAGTGGTCCTAGCCATGTTGCAGAGAGAACCACCACCACAAGTGTGTTTGGTGCTATGGATGAGGCTGGGACTATTGGTACTCGCTTAGATGCAGGCCAAGCCAGTCCTAACATCTTTAAGACCTCATCCATGCCCCATAACTCTACTTTGGGAGGTTAAATACCCATTCTAGAGGAGGGCAGATTGGAACCATACACAATGTTGGAATTGACGGCTGTCTGCATTAGCTTGCAAAAGCAAAATGCAGACTTGGTACAAACTGTCAGTACACAAGGCCTTGAACTCAAGCAATTAAGGGAGAGGATTGTTCTTTTGGAGGATGCTAACAATAGGCGTGGTATGGAGGATTCTTACAAAGGGGAGGATGAGCAGATCCATGTGAGTGACAAAGGCTCACATGATGGAGAATCTTTGGGTGTGGCTGAAGCCCTTACTGAACTAAAGAAGCAACCAGGTTTTGATGCATCTTTGGTTACTCCTACAAACTTGAACTTGTCCTTTACAGCAATGATGGAGCAGTTCACAAGAGGCGCTGAGACGAGTAAGGTGAGCGTTAACAAGCAGACTTTGGACGCTGACATACCAAGCGCTGACAAGAGTAAGTTAGGCGCTGACACACAGAATTTGAGCGTTGATAGACCTACAGATATGGTTGATGTATTACAGTCATCAGCTATCATCAAGGAAGTGTCTTCACAGGTACCATCATCATCTTTACCCATCATTGATCCATTAGATAAGGGTAAAGGAATAATGGTAGAAACAGAAGTTCCAAAGGATGTAGCTCAAGTAGAGTTTGATTCAAAGTTGGCTGCACAACTTGTGGAACAAGAAATGAAGAAGGTTGGTGAATCACCATTTGTTGTTACTTTTGAGGAACAAGAAGGAAGTGATGAAGGGAGTTCAGATTCAAGTGTTATGATAATTAAACAACCAGAAAGACTTAAATATGGTGATGAGTTGGTAAGGGAGAAACTTAGAGAGTTAAAGTTGCAGGTAGATTATGATATGCCAGAAGTTTCTCAGATGTACCATGCTTGGGAAGATAAGGTTATGGAGAATCCAGATATGACAATTTCAGATCAAATTTGGGGATTGGAGATTCTTCTAAGAGTTCAAAGAGACTGCAAGGTAATTCTGAAGCATAAGGCTAGCAATGTTTTCTCACTGCTGAAAAGAGATAGAAGGGAGCTTTACTACATGTTACTCAGATGTCATCAAACAGGATGGACCTTTTAGAAATTGCAGGGATTATCCTTTGAAGAATTGGAGTGTAGGGCTTATCCCATTTGGGCAATAGTGCATAAAATGAATACTATCAGACTTCTCTCAGATGAAAGGAGAGAAGAACTTGCAGAAGAGATGGAGATTCAAAAGGAAATGATTGTTCCAAGGCCTTTGAAGAAGGGAGTTCCACTTGAGTTCCCTAAAGGTTTAAATAAAGTGACTCCCAGTGAAGCTGTTCTTAGAAGGAGCATTAAGCTCTCACCCATGGAAGCTTCAAATATGGTACAAGTGTTACCTCTTGATGCCAGAAACCCTATCATTAGCTATGAAGAAGATGCAAGTGGGTTTAGGATGATTGGCAGATATGGGAAAGAGGTACACATATTTACTACTCTTATGTCTCTCTTTGCAAGTATGGATTGGGAAGACTTGGCAGACCTTTGGAGGTTGTTGATGGCCAAGTATGAGACTGAAGCATCTACTTCAGTCAATGGAATAATGCTTTGGTCAACATTCAAGAGAATGTGTGCACCAGAAGAAGAAGATCATGTTTGGAAGGATCTTGAGGATGATATCAGTGGACTTCAATGGCGTTTGTATTCAGCTGCTGGTGTGTATTATTTGAGTTCTACAAAGTTTGCTGAGTATCTTCTTGCAGATGCTGAGTATCCCATGTCCAAAGAAGTTTTGGACAAGATGAAGACAACACAGCTGGAGATTGACTATTCAAGTGACGTGGCCAAAGATTTGATAAGGCATGCTTATTACCAATATGATAAGATTTGTAAGATTCCTCCTAGTTCTTAATTTTTATTCAGAAACTTGATTGCTAGAGTAGATATCAGGTTTAGGGGAGGATTGTTGGGAATAAAATGTAGCCGGTACACTTGGACGATGACAAGAAGAAAACAAGCGTTGATAAGAAGAAAACAAGCGTTGACAGATCAAGCGTTGACTGGAAGATGTCAAGCGTTGATAGGATGAAGTCAAGCACTGATAGAAGACTTAGTCTACACGTAGTAAAGATATGATCAACAAATGTATTTTCTATGTTTATCTTTACCTAGAATAGCTGATACGTAGACTCTTGTACAAGGCTTCTTATGTCTATAAAAGAAGACCTTTAGGTTTTGTTTCATATAAGTTTTCATTCGTGTTTAACACTTTCATTGTAAGCAAGTTTGTTCGAATCAATCAAAGTGAATGTTTGGTTTACATTGTTTGTGTGTTCTTGTTTGAGTATTAATTTCGCATAATACTTAAATTGTTTTATACACAACAAAGTTTCTCTACGTATTATACTTGATTCAATCTCGGTAATACAAAGCTAAATCGATCTAAGTTTGGGATCAACATTTATGATCGATGACGATGCCTTCTTTACCATGAAATGGCATTTTCCCAATTAAGAACGAGACGAGTGTCTTCACACCGTTTAAGCATACGTTCTAGATTGGCAAGGCAAGAAGAGAAAGAATCACCATAGATCGAGAAATCGTCCATAAAGACTTCCATAGTTTCTTCAACCATGTCATGAAATATTGGCATCATACACATTTGGAAAGTCCCGGGAGCATTGCATAAGCCGAAAGGCATTCTTTTGTAAGCAAATGTTCCATAAGGACAAGTGAATGTGGTTTTCTCTTGGTCTTTTGGATCGATAGGGATTTGAAAATATCCGGAAAAATCATCTAAGAAGCAATAGTAATCATTACCCGCTAAACGCTCGAGCATTTGATCCATGAAAGGAAGAGGAAAATGATCCTTACGAGTGGCATCATTTAGCTTACGATAGTCTATGCAAACTCGCCAACCCGTTACGAGTCGAGTAGGAATCAACTCGTTATTTTAGCTCGAGCATTGGGAACAACGGTTATTCCGCCTTTCTTAGGCACACAATGGACGGGACTAACCCATGGCGAATCCGAGACAGGGTAAATCATTCCGGCATCTAGAAGTTTGATAACTTCTTTCTTAATGACTTCATGAATTTTTGGATTAACCCTTCTTTGATTTTGGATTGCGGGTTTAAAGTCATCTTCCATGAGAATTTTATGAGTGCAAAAACTAGGATCAATTCCGCGGATGTCGGAGATTTTCCAAGCAATTGCTTTCTTATGATTCTTAAGCACTTCGATAAGTCGAGATTTTTCGTCTTCCTTTAAGTCCTTAGCAATAATGGCGGGTAGCTTATTATCCTCTTCTAAGAAAACGTACTCTAAATGAGACGGTAAATCCTTAAGCTCTAAATCCGGTGGATTGTCGATGGAAGGCTTAGTCAAATTTGGATCATCGTTTGTAACTTCCTTAGGAGTAGGTGGAGAAATATGGTCCTCATTGAGAAGTTTCTCAATGGTACGAATGTCTTCTTCCCAATCGGTGGGAGAATCGTCATATTTTAAATCCACGTCCCCTAAACTTGCTTCAAATTCTTGTAATAGAAAGTCACTTTCTCCGAATGGAGTCAATGAAGGAGCAATAGAAGCTACGGTCTCAACATGAGGTAAATGAAAATCCCGCTCTTACAAGCCTCGTGAAAATGTTCTTCACATGCTTCGTCGAGCACATCGATATAATTCACGGATTCGGGCTCATCGGGAAGTTTGGAAAGTTTACCCATGTTAAAGACGATTTTATCATCCCCTACCCTCATGATAAGTTCACCCGCGGCTAGATCAATCAATGTACGCCCGGTTTTCAAGAAGGGTCGTCCCACAATTAAGGGAACACGGGGATCCATCTCATAGTCGACTACAACGAAATCGGCGGGAAAAGTGAATTTGTCGACTCCTACAAAAACATCCTCGGCTATCCCCACCGGATAAGCAATCGTACGGTTAGCTAATTCCAAGGTCATACGAGTAGGGACTAGCTCAGGTAAAGATAATTGTTTCCACATGGACAATGGCATAATATTGATACTCCCTCCGAGATCCGCCAAGGCCATACAATTCTCAACACCCAGAAAATTACAAGGAATAAGGAATCGACCGGGATCTCCTAACTTAACCGGTAATTTTCTCAAAAGAACCGCGGAACAATTCTCATTCAATTGGGTATTGCCAATATCGAGCAACTTTTCCTTATCACTTAAAAGGTCCTTAAACATCTTAACATACTTAGGCATGTGAGCGAGAGCCTCGGTAAAGGTGATATTAAAATTCAATTGTTTGAACATTTTTAGGAAGTTCGAAACTTGAATATCATCCTTATTCTTCAATTTCTCTTTCCTCAACCTTGAGGGATAAGGTATATTGGGTTGAGATGAAGGCTTTGGAGTGGATTGCTCACTCACATCCTTTGGTGGAGAAGGGGTAGAAATGGAAGGTGAAGGGATCGATTTGGGAACCGAAGGTGTGGTATAAGATTTAGGTATCAGTGGAAGATAAGGTGTAGACGAAGGCATAACGGGTGGTATGTCACAAGTAGAAGGTGAAGGAGGGTGGGTAGAAGAAGAAGGAATCTCGGGTACTTGGTTAGGTGGGGTATAAGAAGGTTCTATGGTGGTCTTACCACTCCTAGTAGTGATGGCATTAACGTTAGCCCTAGGATTGGTCACGGTGTTCGAAGGGAGGGCACCTTGGGGATGAAGGGTTTGAATCATTTGCAAAAATTTCTTATCGGTTGATTCTTGCATCGCTCATGGTCGGTTAATTTTTGTAGAACCAAGTCCATTTGAGGATTATGCATGTTCATTTGATTATACCCTTGATTAGGAAAACTTTGATTAGGAAAACCTTGGTTTTGATATTGATTATAACCTTGATTAAATCCTTGATTTTGAAAACCTTGGTTGCTAAATCCTTGATTTTGATTATTGAACCCTTGGTTTTGCCCTTGAAAATTCCCTTGATTTTGATTAAAACCACGTTGATTAGAATTTCCTTGAAAATTACCCCGTTGAGGACCTTGGTTCCTATTTTGGGCGGGTGGGGGATGGTCTTTGTGGAGCTACAAAACCCGGGGGAGCCAAATAGTTATTAGACTTATAAGACAAATGGTTAACATCAACATTTGGTTTGAAATGAACCCGCTCATTTTCATTGTTGTTATAAGCATAAACTTCTTGTTGATTATTGTAAACCTTGTCACAATTATAATATGAATGTGGTCCACCACAAGTCTCACACGTTTCACAAGTTTCTTTTAAGGCATTAACTTGCACATTGATGGCTTTGGTATTGTTAGCGGTTTGTAGAGCAATTGATTCAACAAGCGAAGTAATCTTATCAATTCTCTTGTCATTCTCACTAGTACTAGCACTTGCCATAGTAGCCCTAACACTCTTGGTTTGTACTTTTGCCTTGTTTTCAATTATGGCCCAAGCCTCGTTCATTGATTTCACAAGAATATTACCCCCCCCCCCCCCCCCCCCCCCCGCGGCACTATTAAGTGAGTCTTGGTCATTAAGAGTTAAACCATTGTAAAACGTATTGATTTAATGCACTTTAGTGAAACCATGTTGTGGACATTTTCTTAAAAGCTCCTTAAAACGATCCCAAGACTCACTAAACGTTTCCCCATATTGTTGTTCAAAGGTAATGATGTCATTCCTTAAAGAGGTGGTCCTTGATGGTGGGAAAAAATAGTTAATGAACTTTGTCTCAAAATCGATCCATGTAGTAATACTTTGGGGTGGTTCCTTATCAATCCAAATCCGGGCTTGTCCCTCGAGGGAAAAAGGAAAGAGTTGTAAACGAATGGCCTCTTGTGACACCCCATTGTATTTGATGGTGTTTGCCAATTGTATGAAATGTTTGATATGAGCGTGTGGGTCATCATTAGTATGGCCTAAAAATGGTGTAGCGAAAACCATTTTAATAAAACCCGTTTTAAGTTCAAAATTATTCGCTCCAATATCCGACACCACAATCGCGTCATCCTTTCCTTCAACGTGAGATTGTAGAATCTCAATCATTGGTCGATTATCCGTTTCCATCGTGTTGTTCAAAGCTCGATTCTCGGGATCGGCTTGATTGACGGTCTTTTTGTTTTTCTTCTTCTTCTTTTTGGAAGAATTAGAAGTATTTGGTACACCAATCGGTATGTATGTACGCGCGCGAGTGCGCATACAATTAAAACTTGAGGAATGAGGTAGGAGACCTCGGTTGACTTTGAGAGGAAAGGGATTATCCCTCTCGAGGTTCAATATTAAAAAGCTACAAAAATATGTACGTAATACTACTTGAGTTGGCAAACCAATAATCGGTCGTCCCTCTCAATATATGCACAAGCAAGCGGGGAAACGAGGTGGCACAAAGCACTTAAAAACCTTTTTCCTTAGACGGCCTTTTATAGCGCGTCGTCTTATACCCACCTTATAGTTTGTATATATCGAGTTCAAACTTCTTACTAGTATTTATCTATTTTGCCTTGATTTTTTTGTTTTCGATTCGAATACAATAGCTAGGTGATGAAATCCCAACTAAGGTCTTATTTGAAAGTAGGTAAATTAATTGTGCTACGTAATATAATATAGTAAAAGAAAAAATCTTTTTGTATTTTTTATAAAAATATATATTCACAATAAAAAGCGAAAGAAATCGAAATAAGAAAAATAACAATAATACGTAATAGTTTTGGTGTAATACTTTAGGAAAAGTATTACTTTTGGATTTTTTAATTTTTTTGGTGAAAATCTTAGGAAAGAGTTTGCTTTTGTGATTTTTTAATTTTTTTGTATTTTTAAGTTTTGGATTTTTTTGTTGTTTTTGATTTTTTAACAATAAAAGTAACGTTCAAAATGAACGGATCCCAAAATCCAAAGCTTCTCACGAAAAATCGTCAATCGTAACGAGCGAAGCGGCAGCGGCGCCAATTTAATGTAGTGGTTTTTTGCACAATTTATATCGATTTCTCCTCGACTCACTCGAATTGATATCAGATTTAACACAAGATTAATTATTCTTGGTAAATTAAACTCTTTTTGGTATTTTAAAAACTTTTAAAAATTTAATCTAATTAAAACTACTTTTAAAAATACTAATAGAACAAATTTTAACAAAACTATTTAAAGACTAATTTAAACTATTTTGAAACTAATTAAAAACTATAAAACTATTTTAAAATAAAACTTAAATCTAATTAATTTTTAACTAAAACTTTTAATTTATATGAAATCTATTTAAAACTAATTTTAAATAAAACTAAATAAGAAAAAAAAACTAATTTATAAAAGCAATTTAAAATTTCTTAAACGTAAATAAAAATATTTTTTATCTTTTTATTTTTATGTTTTTATCTTTATAAAAGAAAACTTATAAAAACTTTTAATTAAAAATTAACTAAACAAAACTAATAAACATCTATTTAATAAAACTGGTAGTCGGCTTAATGAACCTATATAAATGACTAAAGCTGAACTTATAACAAAATAAGTAACTAGGAGAGATGGTTAAGTCGTATGGCTGTTAAACTGAAGGTCAAGGGTTCGAGTCCCTGGAGTGACCTTTGTTGAATGATTTTTCTCTTTTTTTTTTGGAATTTCGAACACTCAGACCAATTGGGTCTGATGTTATAACAGCAAAAATCAGCAACTTAACAGAACCCCAAATAAGCACATACAGCTAAACAGAAAAACAAGCAGCTAAACATAAATAATAAGCTAATAGATATTAAACTTAAAATAAGCAAATAAAATTGAGAAATAAGCAAATAGTCTTAAATAATCAGCAAATAAATTAAACTAAAATTAAGCAAATCTAATTTTACAAAATCAAATAAACTAATAAGTCCTAATTAGCAGATCTAATCTTATCCAGCAGGTAAGATCTAAAGAACTTATAAACAAATCAAACTTAACAGATAAGACAATAAGCAGATAAAACCATATCAATCAGCAAAACTAAACCAAAACAAAACTACTCAGATATCCAAAATAAACCCAAACAAAACATATATGCAAACATAAATAAACAGGTAACTCAATCCTATAACAAAATAAACCCAAACATAAACTACTCATTAACTAAACAGATATGCAGACAAATATACAGATGACAAAATAACCAGAAACGTAACTTCTATCAGATTAAAGCAGTTCAAATAACAAGCATAACAAATAATCTAAAAAATCTAAAACAATAAAACTAAACGAGAGATTAAACCTTGTGTCGAATCCGTTGAGCAGAAGGATGGGCGCTGAGCCTCCTTAATGAACCGAAGAAAAAAACACCTTATCAACTAATCATCACCATCATTCGATCCAGAAACATCAAATTCGAACCAAATTTCATTTAATCTTCCCAGTGGGGGAAATTATCCACTTTTATTTAATTTATTTTGCTTAAATAAACTTTTAATTATTGTAACTAAAACAATTTAAAATAAATTGCAATAAGCAGAATAGACACGAATTGATTAAAAATAAACTTTCATTAAATATGTTAGAAATACGTTTTTACGTATTTAGGAAGATTCGGTCACTCCGACAATATACTAAGTAGTAGCTCGTAGTCTAGACATTGTTATTTAACAAACAAGTCCAAGCCTAGCCTACAACATGTGTAGGCCAGCCCAAACGTGTAAGCCCAAGCCCATTACAAGGCTTGGGTATATAAACCCTCTCCTTTGATGGAGAGGGTGTGTGGTTATTCACTTTTTCACATAGTAAACATTGGTTTTCTCTCTCTAGAAGTGTGTGTAATCTACCATCTCTCTATCTCTTTCTCTCTCTAAAAACATAAGCAAGATTTACATTTCTACAAATGGTATCAAGAGCTTGGGATGAGATATAGGTTTGTTTTAGTGTTGCGTATGTTTTTATAAACATTTCGTAGGTTGTTGAGTGTTTCTTGCCGAATCATCAAATTTTTTTTTGTGTTTGATCGTGATTTCAAGTAATATAACGTAGTGATTCGTGTTATAGTGTTTTTGGTATCTTGGTTTTGGTTAAAACACAATCTTCTTTGGATCAAAAGTTCAAAAAGTTCTTGTTTCTTCATTCCGAATTTCAAGCAACCATCACCATCGGAAAGTACAAGTGCAAAGGGGTCTCCATCGCAATAACCATCACCATCGGAAAGTGACTGGTTCCACATTGTGATACTTGGATTTCGATACTTATTCCGATCTGGACATTCCGATCGTTCTTTGCGATCTGGGATTCCGACGGTTATAAGGAAGTTTTAAGTCGTTACTCTGCCTAAATTTTATCAGCTATATTCCGATCTGAATCATTCCGACAGCACTTTGCGATCTGAGCATTCCGATAGGACTTTGCGATCTGAACATTTCGACAGCTTTGCTTTACGATCTGAACATTCCGATAGGACTTTGCGATCTGAATCATTTCGACAGCTTTGCATTGCGATCTAGGCATTTCGATACCAACAACATTTCGACAGGGTTATTTTACGATCTGGACATTCCGATCTGACATTCCGATCTGGACATTCAGATAGTGTGACATTCCGATCTGGCATTCCGATCTAGACATTCCGACAATCCAAAAATTATTCCTTAAAAAATTTCGAACCGTGTGTAATTTTGCCTTGGAATTTTTGGTTACCGAGAACATACTTTAGGGGATTTTAACATTGTTTCTCGATTTTAACTCACAACAACACAAAAATACTTAACCTTATTTCATTGTTCGATCAACTTTGTAAATCTTAACTTATTGAAATGGAGTACACATCTCTTACGGATAAGTCCATCCTCTCGGGTACGGATAATCGTTCACCAATGTTGGAGAAGTCTATGTACGAGGATTGGACTTCCCGAATGGAACTTTACATGTTGAAAAAAGAGAATGGACATCTCATTTGGGCATCGGTGCTCAATGGACCATTAGATTATGGTACAGTGACGGAAGGAACGACTACTCGTCCTCGCACAACGGGTGAGTTCACTAGAGATATGAAGATTCAAGACAAATGTGATAAGTATGCTACAAACATCATTCTCCAAGCCCTTCCTCCAGATGTCTACAAACTCGTCAGCAAACATAAAGTTGCCAAAGAGTTATGGGATAGAATCTGGGTTCTAATGCAAGGCACCTCGTTAACTAAACAAGAACGAGAGTGTAAGCTTTATGATAATTTCTATAAGTTTTCCTATGTGCCAGGGGAGACTCTCAATGATTACTATCTGAGATTTACCCTATTGTTGAATGAGCTTAATATTCATGGCATGGCAATTCCTACCTTTCAATTGAACACCAAGTATTTGAACACTCTTCCTCCAGAATGGAAAAAATACGTGACGGATGTTAGGTTGGCTAAGGACTTGCATAACACCAATATGGATCAACTTCAAGCTTTTCTTCAACAACACGAATGCCATGTGATCGAGGCTCGGTTGTCTACACCTCAAGTTCATGATCCACTTGCAATGTATGCTTCTCAACAAAACATGGCTTATACTTATCAGCAACCATCATACTTGCAGCAGCCACCACCACACAACTATCAGCAACCACAACAACTATCTTATCCACCACTAATGATGCCACAACAAGCATTTCAACAAAGTGTTCATCAACAATCTTTTCCACAGCAACCACCATATCAGACATCACCATCACAAGCCAACACTTCTCCAATGGGCTATACTCCTCAGCAAGGATATTTTCCAATAGAAGCACAACCAACACAAGCACAACCAACACAAGCTTTCTACTCTAATGAACTTCCACCAATCCAAGCACCGGTCTTTACTCCAAATGATACGCCAGCTGACGTACTAAACCATCTCACCGCCTACTTGTCAAAACCTGTTGCAACTAGAGGATTTCCACCAACAAACAATCAGCTCCGCACCTCTTCAAATCCTCGACAACAAGCTACTGTTCAAGATGGTCAAGTAACAGTGCAACCTATTCAGGGAAGGCAAAATTCATATGGACCTCCTACAAGGACTGTGAGTGCTCAAGATGTGAATTCTAAAGCTAATGGAAAAGGAAGCCCCATTGGTCCTAAAAAGGTTGTGACTTGCTTCAATTGCCGAGGACAAGGTCATATGGCTAGGGAATGCACTCAGCCGAAAAGGAGGAGGGATGATGCATGGTTTCGTGAGAAGATGTATTTGGTTGATGCGCAGTCTAAGGGGAAGATTTTGGATTCAAAGGAGTTAGCATTTCTTGCAGACCCAGGGCAGCAGATACTGAAGGCATTGCAGTCGTTTCTACTTCTAATGCAACTTATCAAGCAGATGATCTTGATGCATATGATTCAGATTGTGATGACATTCACTCTTCCTAAGCTGCTCTCGTTGCTAATCTCTCTCACTATGGTTCTGATGTCGTCAGTGAGGTACACACCACAACCAATCTTGGCAATGATGATAACCAACATCAAGTTAGGCATGAACATGACAACCTCGAACAACATTCGGGAACTAGTAACTCAAATGATGTGGTACCCAATCCTACACATTTGAGTGAACCTCAACCAAATGCTACGACGGGTATGGAATCTTATGCTCAACATGATTTGGTCATGGTGCCTAAACATATTACTGATCAAATGCATATGGCCCTCAGACAATCCGTAGATACCAATTCCACCCTAACTGCTGAGCTTGCGTTGCATAAACAAAAGGTCAAAACTTTTGAAATGGTCCCTCAAGCAGAGAAAATAACATGTTCTGAATTTGACCAATTTCGTTTTGAAAAGATTGAACACTTGAAAGAAATAGAATCATTAAAAGCTGATCTTTCCAATGAATTAAAAGCAAAAGAGTCGGTTGTCAATGATTTTCAGAAACTTAAAATGGATTTCGAAACTCTCGAGTCTAAAAAGGTTGAATCGGATATTAATGCTACCAAACTTCTTAAATTTAAAGAACAACAGCTTTTAAAACAATATGCTTCCACAGAAAAGGTTCATCTTTTAACTAAATCATTTAAAGAACTCGAACTTAAGCGTCTTCAAGATTTACCACCTAATCCAGGTTATGCAAAACATGCTCAGGAACATATTCCCGGTCTTTATGATATGACCATAATTGGCAAATCGAAAGAAGCACCTTTTGTTCGTAGTACTGAGGAGACACAATCACTTGCGGATGAAACTCATTCTAAAATGTTTTCAAAATTCCATACAATTGATTATGATCAACATAACAAAGATCAATTTTCGAAAAAGACACGCATTCGCTTGCAAAAGGAATTAGCAGAATTGACAGTTCTTGTGCCCCAAAGTTTGTCAAATGAAAACTTTCCTAGTACGTCTCCTACACTTGTCAAAACGGATTTAACAAAGTTAATTCCACCGGTAAGCAAGGCGTCCGTTAACTTAAATGCGGTTCACAAACACTTAGCCAATTTTGACAAGGTCATTTTGGAACGTACGACGGCTTCGGCCATAACGGAAGGTGAATGGAACTTTGAGCACACTAGAGCTGCGTTCCGAAATGAAATTGTTCCGTTTGTAGACAATGTTAAGGCTTGTCTTAGTAATCTTGATCAAGATTTGTTTTTGGAAATAGAGGAAGTTAGACGTGTTTTCAATGAAATGGAAGATGCTTATGAAAATAGTTTACTTGCAATAGAACAGGTTTCACGCCAAAATGATCTGCTACTGAAGCAAGTGAGTGTGAATAAAAGTATTGATAATGATTCTATTGTGCATAATGTTGAATCTGTGGATAATGTGGTAGATAATACTTGTCACGAATCTGACGCTGAATTTTTAAAGCTTCAAGATTCATATTGTAACACCCCATTTTGGAAATGGAAATATCACAGTAATTATGGCGTGTCATCAAAGCATACAAGGTAAAATGTCTAAACATTTCTTGACCATATAAAGGAAAATACCGGAATCAAACATCGGTAGTCCAAAAGTAAAGTTCATCACGCACAAACACAGGAATAAGGACGAAACAATGTCCAAAGCATAAGTATCATAAAGAAAATAAATGCATAATGTAAAGAAGGCTAGACAGCTTCCAGTCCATATGCACGTACTCTTAGTGTCTACGAGCGTCCCTGAGTACCTACCGTTTTGGGAACATAGAAAAGGAAAACGGCTGAGCAATACGCTCAGTGCACGGATGTATAATAAAGCATTAATAGGATAAGCATATAACATAATAACAGCGGAAGAAACTATGTCCCGAGTAACCTGGTTAAGTCTTAATAAAACTGGTTTTATAGTTTGAAAGTCTTATGTTTATCTTATAAAAATTATTTGTCATATTTTACCATTAGCCAATATAGGTCATGAATATCCAACGTGCATGAATAATTGGAGGGGCGACCTCATCATGCAAATTAGAGGGGCTGCCTCTAATTTAATATACTGGTTAATGGGTAGGAGGGATCAGCTCCTTGTGAAGGATGCAAGGCACACACGACATTCACCATGTAATCCTGAATAAAAACGTGTAACTAGGATGCACCCATACGCCCCACATGATAAATATAAATAAATGGCCAAAAGCTGAAGGGACGCCACGAGCAATCACTCCGCCGTGGTGAAGTCATAACATCAGTGCCTCTAATGTTATGGTTAAGGTACCTCCATAACTAGGTGAAACTGGTCATGCATGTATATGGCTATAGGTAATCATATTTAAAACATAAGCAATCTAACTCATACTTATACTACGGGAAAAACGTTGGCTGCATACGGGGAAATCCTAATAAGGAAAGAATGTCCATAGTGAAAGGACGGGAATCCGTACCTTATGTCCAGTGAACGAGAACGATGAACTGCGAGAATCCTACTTCCGAAACACTAGTGCTACATAAATACATACATGAAATAAGTATCTGCTTACTACATACATAGCTGGTTTTATATCATGTCTTAGCTTATTTTATGTGTTCTTACTATTTACACTGTTTAAAGCCTTAAACTGTGTTAAATCTTATATTCTGTTCATTCTGATTAAGTATTTCTGATATTTCATATGTTATTATACTTACTGTGTAATAATAAGTAACTTTCCAAAAATAGCAATTTTCCTAAAATAGAAAGTTACCAAAAATAGAAAGTTTCCAAAAATAGAAAGTTTCCAAAAATAGAAAGTTTCCAAAAATAGAAAATTTCCAAAAATAGATTTACTGCCTAAAATAGATAAGTTTCTAAAAATAGAAAGTTTCCATAAATAGATTAGTTGCCTTAATTAAATAAGTTTCCATAAATAGATTAGCTGCCTTAAATAAATAAGTTTCTAAAAATAGCTGGTTTCCATAAATAAAATAGCTGCCTTATTTAATTAAGTTTCTAAAAATAGAAAGTTTCCATAATTAGAATAAGCTAGTCAAATAAGCTAAGTAAATAAGTCTAAGTATTTTCATGATTATTTTCTAAGTCATATGATATATTATATAGTTTAATAATTATTTCATGTAATTTAATTAAACTATAGGTTATAATATTTAATTAAAGTATACATGTTTTTAATTAAATATATTAAATACTTAGGTTAAAATATGTATTATTAAATATTATAATATAACCTAAGTCATGTTTAATAAATTAATTATATCCATGGTTTTTAAATAATTAATTAATTATAAGTCTTAATAATATAAATACTTAGGTTAAAATAATTCATGATTATTAATAATTAGTTAACCTAAGTCATGTTATTAAATTAATTACATCTTTATTAATTTAATTTTATCCTAAGTTCATAACATAAAAACTAACATAACCATGATCCGGATCTAAGCTTAAAAACATGAACCGGACATGAATCGACACCGTACCCCGACCCAAATTGGGGTACCCCTTGCTGCCGTGGGACCCACACGCACCAACCAAGACCAAAAGTTCTTGGTGGTGGTCGGCTAAAACAAACCGAACCCCCCTTGGGGTCGGTTGCACCTTGCGGCCCAAAAACAAACACCCTTTAATCGACCCTCTGATTTAATTAATGATCAAAACATGTTAGATCTATGTTTAATTAATGTGTTTTTATAAAAAACATCACGTGTTCATAATTAAATAAAAGATTAATTAAAAGAAATGGTTTAAAAAGGTTTTACCGTATTCGTGGATCAAAAGGGTGAAGAACAAACACGAACAAACAATAAAACTTCAAGATCCGAGATCAAGAATCACCTTGTTTGGTGATTTGAAGGTGGCGGCACAAAGAGAGGAGAAAGAGAGATTTTAGGTTTTCTTGAAATCTTCTGTAAAAGTGATTTTTGAGTAGTAAAAATCTATTTAACCCCTTTTAGTAAAATTGGTAATGGGCTTGGCCCATTACCCTTGTTTTGGCCGCGGGTAGGGACTCCCCCGTGGGGTTCCCGTACCTCGTTTCGTGTCTTGTTATTTAATACTCGTTTATGTTTAATTATGTTCGTGTTTTAAATGTTCTCGTTACGTAAATACCCTACTCTTATATATTTAATTATGCTCGTATTAAATATATATACGTAATTAATAATAGCTCGTGTTTTAATTACGCTCGTGATTTCGTGATCGTATGTTCGTGATTAATAATTGCTAAATAATTATTACGTGATCGTGCAAATAAAATACTTATCGTGTTCTAACACGTACGTAATACATAAACTCCTAACACGTAATCGTAATTATGCTATATTAGGAAAGTTTTTAACTAGTACATACGATCCTAAGGGTACTATGCATGGTAAAAGCATGCGGGTTTTACAACTCTTCCCCCCTAAAAAGAATAATTCGTCCCCGAATTATAGATAAAGTAAACTGGAAAAGAAGAACATACCCGAATTTAAAATATGAAATGAGGGTAAGAAGTCCGGATAGACTCCTCCGTTTCCCAAGTGGCTTCCCGCTCGGTATGATCCCTCCATAGAATTTTGACGAATGGAATCGTCTTCTTTCTCATGACTCGTTCTTGCCTGTCAAGAACTCGTTCGGGTTCTTCTATAAAAGTGAGATCTTCACGTATCTGTTCCAGTGGATACTGAACCATGTGAAGGGGATGATATTGGTACCCTCTGAGTAAGGACACATGAAACACATTGTGCACATGCGAAAGCTGCGGAGGTAACGCCAATCGGTAAGATACTTCACCGACTCGTTCAACGATATCAAACGGTCCGATGAAACGAGGACTGAGCTTCCCTTTAATCCCGAAGCGTCTAACACCACGTGCCGGCGAAACCTTAAGGAAGACGTGATCTCCTACGTTAAAGTGTAAATCCCTACGATGCTTGTCGGTGTAACTCTTTTGACGTGACTGTGCCTCATGAATCTTCTGCCTAGCTACTGCGATCTTCTCGTTTGGCATCTCTATGATTTCTGGTCCTTCGAGTGTTCGCTCGCCAACCTGATCCCAGCAGATTGGGGCGCGACACTTTCTGCCATACAACATCTCAAATGGAGCACACTTGATGCTCGCGTGCCAGCTGTTGTTGTACGCAAACTCCACCAAACAGATGTATTCGTCCCAATCACCCGTCCATTCCAACGCACATGACCTCAACATATCCTCTAATGTCTGAATGGTTCGCTCCGACTGTCCGTCCGTTTGAGGATGAAAAGCCGTGCTAAGCTTGAGTTGTGTACCCCAAGCTTTCTGCAGACTTTTCCAAAAGCGCGAAGTGAATCGAGGATCTCTGTCTGAGACGATGCTGGATGGTGCACCGTGTAGTCTCATGATCTCTCGTCTGTACGTATCTGCGAGTTTACTTACCGGATCTTCCTTGCGGATCGGTAAGAAATGAGCTGATTTGGTAAGTCGATCAACGATAACCCAAATCGCATCGTGCTTCCTTTTGGTAGGCGGAAGACCGGTAACAAAATCCATTGAGATTTTGTCCCACTTCCAATCTAGAATATCTAACGGTTGAAGGAGACCGCCAGATCGCTGATGCTCGATCTTAACCTGCTGGCAGGTAAGACATTTGGAGACGTAAGTGGCCACATCCTGTTTCATACCACTCCACCAAAAGTACTGCTTGATGTCATGGTACATTTTAGTTGAACCAGGATGTATCGAGAATGGGGAGCTATGAGCTTCTGCTAGCAAAGCTTCCCGGAGTTCTTGGTCGTCAGGAACACAAAGTCTAGTGCCCTACCATACGATACCGTCTGCATCTACTCTGAATTCTGTCTGCTTCTCCAAATTCTGAACTATCGCCCATAATTCTCCGTCATCCTTCTGAGCTTCCTTAATCTTAGATAGTAACTCGGGTTCTACTATAAGATTAGCCCAGTAACCGTGCTGTCCACGTACCATGATCTTGATGTCTAGTCGCTCTAAGTCTCCTATGATTTACTCTTCGATTCTAATGTTGTTGATCATTCCGGACTTCCTGCTAAGGGCATCTGCTACTACATTTGCCTTTCCGGGATGATACTGTAGATTAATGTCATAATCCTTCAACAGCTCTAACCATCTTCTCTACCTCATGTTTAATTCACGCTGAGTGAAGATATACTTCAAGCTCTTGTGGTCCGTGAAAATGTCACATGATTCTCCATATAAGTAGTGTCTCCATATCTTCAATGCAAACACGACTGCAACAAGTTCCAGATCGTGCGTGGGGTAATTCTCTTCATAAGGCTTAAGCTGCGGTGAATCGTACGCGATCACTTTCCCATGTTGCATGAGAACACAGCCAAGTCCCTTCCCCGATGCATCGCTGTAGATTTGAAGTCCACCCGTACCAGATGGTAGAGTAAGAATAGGTGCAGATACTAGCTTCTGCTTCAGGTCTTCAAAGCTCTTCTCTCGATCTTCAGTCCAGACGAATTTCTCCCCTTTCCGCATCAGTTTGGTCAATGGTAGTGCTAGGCGGGAAATGTTCTCTACGAACCTACGGTAATAGCCAGCTAAGCCTAAGAAACTGCGGACTTCCGTCGCTGATGTCGGCCTCGGCCACTTAGTAATGGCCTCAACCTTCGCTGGATCCATAGTGATTCCTTCTGCTGATACAATGTGACCTAAGAATGCCACCTTGTCTAACCAGAACTCACACTTGGAGAATTTAGCATACAGCTGCTTCTGGCGAAGAATCTGTAGTATTGTACGAAGATGGTCTTCGTGCTCCTCCTTGGATTTAGAGAAAATCAGGATGTCATCGATGAAAACAATGACAAACTTGTCCAGAAATTCATGGAAGATTCTGTTCATCAGATCCATGAACACTGCTAGAGCATTTGTCAGGCCAAATGGCATAACTACAAACTCGTAGTGGCCATAACGAGTACGAAAGGCAGTCTTAGCAATGTCCTGCTCCTTGACCCGTAGCTGATGATAGCCTGACCTAAGATCGATCTTGGAGAAGTGTTTGGCCCCTTGGAGTTGGTCAAACAGATCGTCAATGCGTGGCAGTGGATACCTATTCCGAATGGTAATCTTGTTGAGCTCGCGATAGTCTATGCAAAGACGCATACTGCTGTCCTTCTTCTTAACAAAAAAGACCGGTGCGCCTTATGGAGATGCGCTCGGTCGAATGAAACCTCGTTCAAGAAGTTCTTGCAGTTGATCCTTTAGCTCCTTCAGCTCTATGGGAGCCATGCGATAAGGAGCCTTGGAGATTGGTTCAGCTCCTGGAACCAGTTCGATACTGAATTCCACTTCTCGTGCAGGTGGTATGCCCGGAAGTTCTGCTGGAAACACATCTTGGAATTCCGACACTATTGGTTGATCCTGAATTGATGGGGATTCAGCATCCATGTCGTGAACCGTAGCTAGATAACCCTCGCAGCCATGTGACAGTAGTGCACGCGCTTGCAGGGTAGATATGACTTGTACAGACCGTCCGGGTATGAACCCATTATGAATGTACTCTGGTGCATTAACATCACCGAAGATAACTCGATATGAATGACAGTCTATGGTAGCATGATATTTGGATAGCCAATCCATACCCAAAATCATGTCGAAGTCATTCATGTCCAGCGGAAGTGCGTCGACAGGTCGAACCTTATCATCAAATTCTAAGGGAAGACTCTTGTATACATGGGTGATTAATACAGAGTCCCTCAAAGGCGTGGAAATAGTAAGCCAATTTTCTAGTGGCAAGGGAGGCATCCTAATGTTCTTAGCATAAGCAGTAGAAATAACCGAGTGAGTAGCACCCGTATCGAAAAGAACACATGCAGCGCGACCATACATATACAAGATTCCAGTGATGGTACCTTTAGACTTGTTGGCCTGGTCTCGAGATGTCATGCAGACACGCCCGGCAGTAGGAGGCGGCTTGGTATCAGCATGTCCCGATGTACCCTCCATCTCGCCCTTACGACAATCCTTCATAATATGGACAGGAAGACCACACTTGAAGCACGCATCAGTATTACGATGACATAGTCCTGGGTGCCTATGGTGGCAAGTAGAGCAAAGAGGATGAGTGTATCCTCCAGCAGGTGCTCTGGCTGGCTGAGGACCTGATAAAACATTTAACATGAGACATAATAGTTGGGTACAAAGGACAAAGCGGATAATCGTAAGATTGAATACCAGTGATAGCTGGACGGCTAGGCTGCGAACCTCTCTGGTTCTGGTCCCTACCGTTTCCATGGTTCCTGGTAGAAGTTTGCTTAAAGTGTCAGAATATAAGTCATAACATAAAACATAAGGAATTTCGTAAGTATTAGGACCTGCTGTTGCTGGATAGCCCGGCGTTGTTACGGTAATTGTCATTACCGCCACGCCTGTCCGTAGCAGATCGGTCATTAGTCTGACCGTTTCCCTTAGGCTGATGAGGCTGCTGCTGCGTAGCCGGCTGAGACCGGTCCCCAGTTTTCTGCCTGGAAGATACATTTAAAGAGATGAATAATTGACATATGGAAAGTATACGGATTGATCACCGCTTGAATACGAAGGTTTACCTCTTGTCGGGTCTTTCAGCTTCCCCGAACTCATCCCTCTCCTGCAGCATCTCCAGTTTCCGTGCTGCATCGGCCACTTGTGCTACAGTATTGAACGTAGCACACACCAGATTGTTTGCGACCGATGTGCGAAGAGCCCATCTGAAGTGATGTGCCTGCTCTTCTGGAGTACCTGCTGCCGCACCAAGGAAACCAGCCAAGCGAAGAAAGCGCTGCATAAACTCATTGCTATTCTCCCCAGCTCTCTGACGGATCCCATGGTACTCTCTCTTGAGCTTGTCCTGCTCAGCCTTGGGAAAGAACTACTCCATCACCCTGTCCTTGAACTGTGCCCAAGTCAAACCAGCAACCCACTCATCACCACCTTCAGATTGCATCAAAGCTAACCACCAGTTGAGTACATCACCTTTGAACCGATAGCATGCCAACCTCGCCTTGTATGCGGGGTCACAGCCCATAGCGTTGAAGATCTTCTCAATGTGAGCCAACCAGCTTTCAACATCGCTGGGGCTATCTGTCTTCTCAAAAGCTCGGGGGCGGAGCTTGTTGAATCTCTCCAGCCATACTGCTAATGTCACTGGAGGAGGAGGAGGAGATGGCTGATTGTGCTGCAGCTGATTGTTGGCAGCTTGAACTTTAGCCCGGATGTCATTCCTCAGTTGAGGAAGCAAGGCTTGCATGGCAGCCTGAATTGAAGCATTGAGCTGCTCTTGTTCGCGTGTGAGAACCGTCTGATAGTATAACATAAAACATATGATTAAACAGTTCAAAACATAAAATATAAAATATATACATGAAAAAAAAATTATCCTAAAAATTTCACGAGAAAAATTTTATGCAAGAAAATTTTGTGTATGAATGCATGATGCAGTTTTATGAAAACTTTTGTATGCTCGAGAGTGAATGCCTCTGGTCAGTTCACCCAAAACAACAACATTGAGAGGGGACGCCTATGGGTCGGTCCCAAATCTAAAGGTTTCGATAAAACACATGCGACTAAATAGGGCCAATCATGTACCAACCATTACTTAGTCAAAAACCCTGTAACAATGACATATATATGTATGCTTAAAAATGATGAATGCATAAAAACAACTGTCGTTTCTAGGAAGACCGTAGTGACTACCCACTAATCACAGGTCATATTTGAGAGCCTACAGGTCGAAGCCTTGGCTCTGATACCATAATTGTAACACCGCATTTTGGAAATGGAAATATCACAGTAATTATGGCGTGTCATCAAAGCATACAAGGTAAAATCTCTAAACATTTCTTGACCATATAAAGGAAAATACCAGAATCAAATATCGGTAGTCCAAAAGTAAAGCTCATCACGCACAAATATAGTATAGTAAGGAATAAGGACGAAACAATGTCCAAAGCATAAGTATCATAAAGAAAAGAAATGCATAATGTAAAGAAGGCTAGACAGCTTCCAGTCCATATTCACGTACTCTTAGTGTCTACGAGCGTCCCTGAGTACCTGCCGTTTTAGGAACATAGAAAAGGAAAACGGCTGAGCAATACGCTTAGTGCACAGATGTACAATAAAGCATGAATAGGATAAGCATATAACATAATAACAACGGAAGAAACTAAGTCCCGAGTAACCTGGTTAAGTCTTAATAAAACTGGTTTTATAGTTTGAAAGTCTTATGTTTATCTTATAAAAACAGTTTGTCATATTTTACCATTAGCCAATATAGGTCATGAATATCCACCGTGCATGAATAATTGGAGGGGTGACCTCATCATGCAATATAGAGGGGCTGCCTCTAATTTAATATACTGGTTAATGGGTAGGAGGGATCAGCTCCTTGTGAAGGATGCAAGGCACACACCACATTCACCATGTAATCTTGAATAAAAACGTGTAACTAGGATGCACCCATACGCCCCACATGATAAATATAAATAAATGGCCAAAAGCTAAAGGGACGCCACGAGCAATCACTCCGCCGTGGTGAAGTCATAACATCAGTGCCTCTAATGTTATGGTTATGGTACCTCCATAACTAGGTGAAACTGGTCATGCATGTATATGGCTATAGGTAATCATATTTAAAACATAAGCAATCAAACTCATACTTATACTACGGGAAAACAGTTGGCTGCATACGGGGAAATCCTAATAAGGAAAGAATGTCCATACTGAAAGGACGGGAATCCGTACCTTATGTCCAGTGAACGAGAACAATGAACTACGAGAATCCTACTTCCGAAACACTAGTGCTACATAAATACGTACATGAAATAAGTATCTGCTTACTACATACACAGCTGGTTTTATATCATGTCTTAGCTTATTTTATGTGTTCTTACTATTTACACTGTTTAAAGCCTTAAACTGTGTTAAATCTTATATTCTGTTCATTCTGATTAAGTATTTCTGATATTTCATGTGTTATTATACTTACTGTGTAATAATAAGTAACTTTCCAAAAATAGCAGTTTTCCTAAAATAGAAAGTTACCAAAAATAGAAAGTTTCTAAAAATAGAAAGTTTCCAAAAATAGAAAGTTTCCACGACGGAGCTGTCGAGTGAGGATTGGCCGAGGGGAGGTCATGATGTACCTGGGTACAAATCCACCAATAAAAAAAAGACAAGTAGAAGCCAATGAAAGAGGAGTAGGCAGGGCTAAATAGTGCCAGTAGGGTACGTAAACGAGGACAAATCACATGGTTTTCTACTGGTCAGCTTTGAGCTGTCGAGTAAGGAGTGCTCTATCTCTTAAGAAAGGGGCTTTGGAAACCTGACTTATTAGACGAGAAAGGGCAGTACTCTCTGATGTGCGTTCTATTATTGCCTCCTATTCCTCTATTATTGCCTCTATTTCCTCTATTATTGCCTCCTATTCCTCTATTTCCTCTATTATTGCCTCTATTTCCTCTATTATTGCCTCCTATTCCTGAGGGAGTGATCGGAATTAAGCCGCGTGGGGATACCCGAAAAAAACAAAGGACTATTTGATTCCCTTTTTGGGCAGGGCCTTTCGTACTCCAATCCGTACGAAGATAATTATTCAGCACACTAAAATCGAGTGGATCTGCTTACATATTCATGAAAAGCCGGGGTTGAAACATGTTATGAAACTAAGACAACAATTATTACTAATAATAAGAAAGAGTTAAGCGCCTCCAAGGCCTATAAATAGAAGCTTCTTTCAGTCTATATTTTCAAAGAGAGAGGTAGAAGTCAGAAAGAAAGACTTTCAGTAAGACTTAATGGATATCATTGCCGGAAGACTCGCAACCATTCAGACTGAAATCCGTCAAGTGGAACAGCGGAAGCTCCAATGTGAGCAAATGCTTGGTCTGTTCTGGGAGCATCCGCCTGCTCTCGATCCTGAGGACGTAGGCAGAAGGATGTAGTTTTTCCGAGACCAAATTCGGAGTCTCGAAAACCGGAAGAGGGCCCTACTCCAGGAAGAAAAAGACTTAATTGTTCAGGCCGCCACCCTCGGTGCCGGGGGAGACTAGAATAGAAGAGTCCGCCGACTCTTTCTAGAAGATTGAAATAAGTGTCTGTAAACGCAAAGTATTGTGTTTTAATGCATGGCTTTATCTTTCTTTGTTTGGTGGAGATCTACTCCTATGCTTACTGGAGATAGACTCCTATGCTAAGTGTCTTTGTTGTGTTTGTGCTAAGTGTCTTTGTTGTGTTTGGCAGAATTTTCTGTTCACAGCACTTTTCATTGTTATCTTTAATGTTGTTCTGTGTCTTTTGTTAACTTAATATGTTGTTAGTTCACTTTGTAATGTTGTTGTTGAGTTGTGTGTTTGTTGTCCTTTCTAGTCTAGTGCAATCTATTTTCCAAAAATAGAAAATTTCCAAAAATATTTTTACTGCCTAAAATAGATAAGTTTCTAAAAATAGAAAGTTTCCATAAATAGATTAGCTGCCTTAATTAAATAAGTTTCCATAAATAGATTAGCTGCCTTAAATAAATAAGTTTCTAAAAATAGCTGGTTTCCATAAATAAAATAGCTGCCTTATTTAATTAAGTTTCTAAAAATAGAAAGTTTCCATAATTAGAATAAGCTGGTCAAATAAGCTAAGTAAATAAGTCTAAGTGTTTTCATGATTATTTTCTAAGTCATATGATAAATTATATAGTTTAATAACTATTTCATGTAATTTAATTAAACTATAGGTTATAATATTTAATTAAAGTATGACATGTTTTTAATTAAATATATTAAATACTTAGGTTAAAATATGTATTATTAAATATTAATAATATAACCTAAGTCATGTTTAATTAATTAATTATATCCATGGTTTTTAAATAATTAGTTAATTATAAGTCTTAATAATATAAATACTTAGGTTAAAATAATTCATGATTATTAATAATTAGTTAACCTAAGTCATGTTATTAAATTAATTACATCTTTATTAATTTAATTTTATCCTAAGTTCATAACATAAAAACTAACTTAACCATGATCCGGATCTAAGCTTAAAAACATGAATCGGACATGAATCGACACCGTACCCCGACACAAATCGAGGTAACCCTTGCTGCCGTGGGACCCACACGCACCAACCGAGACCAAAAGGTCTTGGTGGTGGTCGGCTAAACACCGAACCCCCCTTGGGGTCGGTTGCACCTTGTGGCCCAAAAACAAACACCCCTTAATCGACCCTCTGATTTAATTAATGATCAAAACATGTTAGATCTATGTTTAATTAATGTGTTTTTATAAAAAACATCACGTGTTCATAATTAAATAAAAGATTAATTAAAAAAAAGGTTTAAAAAGGTTTTACCGTATTCGTGGATCAAGAGGGTGAAGAACAAACACGAACAAACAAAAAAAACTTCAAGATCCGAGATCAAGAATCACCTTGTTTGGTGATTTGAAGGTGGCGGCACAAAGAGAGGAGAAAGAGAGATTTTAGGTTTTCTTGAAATTTTCTGTAAAAGTGATTTTTGAGTAGTAAAAATCTATTTAACCCCTTTTAGTAAAATTGGTAATGGGCTTGGCCCATTACCCTTGTTTTGGCCGCAGGTAGGGACTCCCCCGTGGGGTTCCCGTACCTCGTTTCGTGTCTTGTTATTTAATACTCGTTTATGTTTAATTATGTTCGTGTTTTAAATGTTCTCGTTACGTAAATACCCTACTCTTATATATTTAATTACGCTCGTATTAAATATATATACGTAATTAATAATAGCTCGTGTTTTAATTACGCCCGTGATTTCGTGATCGTATGTTCGTGATTAATTATTGCTAAATAATTATTACGTGATCGTGCAAATAAAATACTTATCGTGTTCTAACACGTACGTAATACATAAACTCCTAACACGTAATCGTAATTATGCTATATTAGGAATGTTTTTAACTAGTACGTACGATCCTAAGGGTACTATGCATGGTAAAAGCATGCGGGTTTTACACATATTCTTCGCTTTCAAAACGTTTTGATGAGATTCAAACACATTGTATTTCGCTTGAATGCAAGCAACAATTTATTCATGAAATCTTTGAAACGTCATTCGAAGGTGTTAATATCGATGATGCAAACTTTGAAAAGAATTTTCGATTGAATTTACAATCAAAACAGCGTCAGCCAAGCGACAAGGTTGCTCAATCTTTGCCGATAGACATAGAGAAATCTAAGGAGCTTAACTCTGTGAACGTACTTGAGGCGGCTGAGAATTTTAAACTTGATCTAGATAATCGAGTTTCCAAGATTTTGTCCAATGTTGATAACTTAAAACAGAAAAATACACGACTCTTCGATTCAGTAAAGCCCGCATGTGTTGATACCACTGCACATAATCAATCGTTTGATTGAACAATTGAATCGAAAGTCTGTGGAAATATCTGATTTGAGGGAACAAATTTGTGATAAAAATCTGGTCTTGGCTGAGTTAAAGGAAACACTTCGTACTCTCAAAGGTAAGAATGTTGTGGATAACGCAGCCACTGTCTCAGCATCGTCCTCTAGTGCAATCAAAAGAACCCTTATAGCCGTCACACCACTTAACAAGGGCCCTAGGACTAAACCATCTCACCCTTTGGTCACTAAAGATAAGGCGGAATCAAAACCAGCTTCTAATATTCCCGTGTTGCCTTCTACAGGAGTAAGCACCACTACTAAGGCTCAAGGATCTAAGCTTAAGAGAAACAAGAAGAATGATAGGATCTTGCCCCCATCTAGTAGTCAAGTGAAGAAAAAAGTAGAAGCCCATCCTAGGAATGTTATTTATGTTTTGAATAAAAAGAATCATGTAGCTAAACCTAAAGGCTCTGCGGTTGTGCAAAGTTCTAAGCCTAGTGTGAATTCTAATTTGAAATGTTGGAATTGCAATGAATGTATGTTTTCTAGTCGTCATGATTCTTGCCTTATTGACCATGTGAATGAGATGTATGCCCGAAAAAATGGATTAGAATGGAAACCGACTGGGAAAGTGTTAACCCAAGTTGGTTGGTTGTGGCGCCCCACTGGTAGAACTTTCACTATAGTAGGAAATACGTGCCCTTTAACTAGGATCACTCCCACTGAAGTGAAGAAAGCGTGCCCTTTAACTAGGAGTACCAAGGCTACCAAAACACAAGCATGTCCTTTAACTAGGAACACTAACACTACTGTAGGAACCAAGTTTCCTTTAAATAGGTCTACTCCCACTGTAGTGCCCGCGAATAATCCAAAACCTATGAAAGTTGGAACAGTAAAACCTGTTAGTGCTAAAACTCACATTAGAAAACGTAGGAAATCTAAGGATCACAAACCTGTTAGAAATTCTGATAATATTTTATCTGTATCTGCTAACACTCCGAAACCAATAGTTTCCAATGCATTGTCTACTGTTGTTATTGAAAACAGGTGGTCCAAATTGTTCTCTGGTATTTGGACTCTGGTTGCTCCAAGCATATGACCGGAGATCGCTCTCAGCTCAGAAATTTTGTCAGCAAGTTTCTTGGTACGGTTCGATTTGGAAATGATCATATTGCAAAGATAATAGGTTATGGTGAATATCATATTGGGAATGTTATAATTTCAAGAGTATATTATGTGGAAGGTCTCGGTCACAACTTATTTTCCGTGGGACAATTTTGTGATGCAAACCTAGAAGTTTCTTTTCGAGAGCATACCTGCTTCATTCGTAATTTGGAAGGGGTTGATTTATTGAAAGGTACTCGAGGGAATAATTTGTATACTTTGTCTCTACAAGACATGATGGCCGCTTCTCCCGTATGTCTTCTCTCCAAAGCATCGAAGACTAAGTCATGGTTATGGCATCGACGGTTATCTCATCTTAACTTTGACGCTATTAATCATTTGGCGAAAAATGAACTTGTTCGTGGTCTTCCTAAACTTTCATTTCACAAGGATCATTTGTGTTCCGCGTGTACAATGGGGAAAATCACTAAGAAATCTTACAAACCCAAGACGGAAGACACCAACCAAGAGAAACTTTATCTGTTGCATATGGATCTTTGTGGGCCAATGCGTGTTGAAAGTCTTAGTTGTAAAAAGTACATCCTTGTCATTGTCGATGATTACTCTCGGTTTACATGGGTGAAATTTCTTAAAACAAAAAATGAGGCACCTAAATTCATCATCGGATTTCTCAAGATGATTCAAGTGCGTCTCAACACTACTGTCCGACGCATTCGTACAAATAATGGAACCGAATTTGTGAATCAAATCTTGCGTGATTATTATGAAGAAGTTGGCATATCTCATGAAACATCCGTTGCACGCACTCCACAACAAAACGGTGTCGTTGAAAGGCAAAATCGCACACTTATGGAAGCTGCTCGAACGATCTTAATTTACGCAAAAGCTCCATTGTTTTTATGGACAGAAGCAGTATCTACCGCAGTGTACACCCAAAACTTGTCACTAATTCGTAAACGCCATGGTAAAACACCTTATGAGCTTCTCCATGGTAAAGTACCAGATTTATCATATCTTCATGTATTTGGTTCTCTTTGCTATCCAAATAATGATGGTGACAATTTGGGAAAACTTCAACCAAAGGCTGATATTGGTATTTTCATTGGTTACGCACCCGCAAAGAAGGCATACCGAATCTACAACCGTAACTCTCGCAAGATCCTTGAAACTATGAATGTTGATTTTGATGAGCTGACAGCAATGGCTTCTGAGCAAAGCAGCTCTGAACCCGCACTTCATGAAATGGGACCTAGTAACATTAGTGTTGGAAATACGTTTTACGTATTTATGAAGGATCGGTCGCTCCAACGATAATTATGTAATGGGCTCGTGATCCACTTAGTAAATGTATAGTCCATATAGCCCACATGTAGGGTGGGCTATATATATACCCCTCCTAGCATGTTAGGAGGGGTTGGTGGTTCTTCTCATTTCATAACTTTCATTTAATAAAATCCTTTTCTCTCTCTACTTTTCTTTTCTCTCCTTTCTCTCTCTACACCATCTTCTTCCTCCTTCCCCATCACCATTAAGGGTGCGTTTGGTATGTAATTATCGGAATCAATCAATCACTATCAAAGTCATTGCAAATGTTTGGTTAAAGATTCGGGAATAAATCTATGAAAGTAAGGTCATAGAACCATAGTAGGCTAAATAGATGTTTATGGAGGGAATGAAAGGTTATTTTTGTGGGGCCAAATTTTTTTTCTTTTTCAACCACAAATTATTTATCAAATCATACATTTACTACTATATTTATTTTTTTATTCTAAATTTTATATTTATATCTTTCAAACCGATAGTGATTCATTATTTATACCAAGCAACAATTTATAAAAAGTAATGTGTGCTTTCATTCCATCTAAACATCATAGTCATAGCCATAGTGATTCATGTATGGATACCAAACGCACCCTAAATCAATAGATCCAATCCATAGTTTACCAAATCCTAGGATACCGTAGACCTTCAATTGGTATCAAGAGCCATGGTTAAATCTTAGGATTTGCGTTTATTTTTATCTATTGATTTGATTTAAAAATCCCTTCTTTCTAAAATTTTTTAGCCTTTACGTATTTTGTTTAAATCTTTGTCCAATCCGTTTTTAGATCAGTTTTTTTAAATTTTTTATTTGTTTTTTCGTTTATCAATTTTTTTTTTCTGGTACAACTTTGTCTAATCATTTTTTAATCAGTCATTTTTTAATAATTTTTTAATCAGTCATTTTTTATTCAGTCATTTTTTTTAATCATTTTTTAATCAGTAATTTTTTAATCAGTTTTTCTTCTTCTTTTTCATATCAGTCCAAACCAATCTGCCAAAACAGTCCAAACCTGTCTTCTTTATCTGGGTGACAGTAATTTTTTTAATCAGTTTTTCTTCTTGTTTTTCATATCAGTCCAAACCGATCTGTCAAAACAGTCCAAACCTGTCCAAAACTATCAGTTTTCATATCCTTTTTCCGAATAGGCTTTCCGAATAGGCTTTCCGAATAGGCTTTCCGAATAGGCTTTCCGAATAGGCTTTCCGAATAGGCTTTCCGAATAGGCTTTCCGAATAGACTATTCGGAATAGACAGACTCTCGACTGAAAAAATATAACGGGACTGGACTCGAACAAGATCTCACAACACCAATCTAAACCAACATTTTATCTCAAAACAGACTCAACCAAAATCTCTCAGCCTCACCCAAACACAATCAACAGACTCAAACTTTACGCCTAGAATCAACGAACCCAACATCAATCAACTCAACAAACACAGTTTCAATCTACAAACCCGTCGTCTCATTTATTTCAAACCACATCAAACAAGACTCGAATTTAAACTTAATGATCTCAGATTTAAAATTTCGTGTAATGCATGTCTAGATCCTTTAAAGATCCAGTCACGAAATTAAGGATTTCATCATAGATCTTTTGTGAAGTTTAAACCTTCATGTGATTTTCGAACTCAAATGAACAATCAAGAACAAGAGTGTTCTGATGTGTTTTTTGGTTCGGTTTGTTAAAGTTTAAACATAAAGCATAAAACAAATCCAAATCAAACCTACCCGAGACCTTCGATAGATCTTGAAGACGAAATCGTTTTGGATCTTGGCTCTTTCTTATAAATTGAATGATGTTTATTCATAATATTAGATGGTGATTGTGATTTAACTTGGCACTGATCATAACACCATAGGATTGAATGGGTTTATTATTTAATTGATGATTGTATAAGATATGAGATTGGGATATAATCTTTGAGGCGGAGGTTTCATTGTTATAATTTTGTCAACAGCTATCATTTTTTAGATGTGGAGATTGGGTGGCTGAGAGAAATATTGAGAGAGAGGGGGCGGACAAAACTAAGTGAGTGAGATTAGGTTAGTTTTTGTGAGTAATATTAGGGTTGGAACTTATTAATACTACTATTGCTGGACCGGGCATTGCTCTATATAAGATGGGCCTCATTTCTTTAAATGGGTTTGACGAATAAGGAGGATAAAAGAGCCACGAATTGTAAAAGAGCCACGAAATTGTATTTTTTTTTGTTTCATAAAGATGCACATCAAATTGATATAACTTATATCCAAATTTCTTGTCAAAATATTATTTTAAACAATTTTTTTTTTATATTAAGTTACATTTTGGTTCTAATCGGGGCTTGACAATGACAAAGTGACGAGATAAAGGTGACAAGATTTGAAGACAAATATCGAGACAAAGTGACTAAATTTTTTTGACGAAACCGAGAAAATTGGCTACATTTGAATTTTTTTAGTGGCTACGAATTTAATCGGGTATTATTATTTGTAATTGAAGACTAATTTTTATCGACCAGTAATCCTTAACGTCATTGTTCATCGAACTTCAATGGAATCTTTGACTTCGACGTTTCAAGAGGGAGAATCGCATTCAATGGAAAACAAAGTTAGGAAAAGTGGCATCACTTCATTGCAAATGCTTCAGTATCATCTTGTCACTCTTTCGAGGATTCAAGGAGGGAGCGAATTTGTGACCATCTTTGGACAAGATCGTCATATATTCATCGATTCAATATTCACCACTTTGACCCAACTCGCCGAGCAACTCAACAATGAAAACTTCAATCACTCTGCATCGGCACTTGCATATAAGACTCTTGTGACACAACTCACGCCTTTCCTCCAATACAATATCATCAAGTCTGAAAGTTTAGTGATTTGCCAATCTTTTCTTCGAGATACACATACCGAGCTTCGAGTTTTCCGTGATACAATATTGAAACTCATGACATCGGTCTCGTCTTCGATTTATCAAAGATCACAACTTCAGCAAGTGTATGATAATGGAGTGCAAGAATCAATGACGCATATGCAAGAGGAGAATGGTCATACGGTTGACAACTTGGAGCCTAACGATGGCAAGAGCACGGAATGGCACATCAGGGAATGTTCACGAGATCTCTCTTGATGACACCTTACCCGTTTATGACGAAGAGCCGGCAAACATGGTACAATGTAATGTTGTTTATGATGTATATGCTAATGACATGCCGCATATTGAGCATTTTGAACCTAATTATGACAAACATGGGATGGAAACGAGTGATAGCAATACCACTTCTGATTCATCCGATGTGAGTCATAATGGGGGAGAGATTGTTCAGAATGCTATAGTACATCATGATAATTGTATTATAACTGCTTCATTGACTGCTTCTGATTCCAAGATTAGAGAGCTCGAAACGATTGTTGCTCAACAATCAAAAGATCTTGAGGATGCCAAACTTGAATTTTCTAAGAAAACGGACAAATTTGAAACATACTTTGAAAAACTTGAAAAGTCAAACGTTGCTCTTGAAAGAAAATTGGATCAAAAAGTTTTAGATTCTAAAGCTGAAAAGGATAATCTTTTGAAACAAATTCAGTTACTAGAGTCTAAATTAGCATCCCAAGATAGAGTGCTTAAAGAGAATGAGACATTAAAGCCTCAAGTACAGGAAAAGGTCTTTGCTATAGCCGCGTTGAAAAACGAGTTAAGGAAAAATAGAGGACCTAGTGTGGACACTAAGCTTGAAAAACCATCAATTTTGGGGAAACCGCCTACAAATCAGTTCGTCAGACAACCGATTGTCAGACAACCTACTGCATTTAGATCCGAGCGACCACAATCCTCGAGACCGCGGTTTGCCTCCCAAGTTGATTTGGGTCATATTTCTAGAACAGTCACTCCACCAACTAGGCCTAATGTGACTAAATCAGTTTTGGCAAGACCTCATCACATGATTGCCTCTAGTTTCTCTAAGAATAGCACAATGAACACGTCTAGAACTAGTTCAACTGATGTGCGCCAGGATTTTGGTCAAAGGGAAGCTAAGCAAAAGACACATGTAAGAGATAGCAATGTCCAACCTAGTCAGATGCCTTCTAGATTACCCAACACTGCTAACCGTAGCATGCCATCTTCTAGGAGCATCGATCAATCATCTAGGAATTATTCAGACATTAAATATGCTACTTGTAAAACATGTAGAAAATGTGTCTTTACGGTAAATCATGATGCTTGTGTCAAGAAATTACTTGATGAGGTGAACTCCCGTGCTAGAATTAAGTCCCAATGGATAGCTAAAATCAAACCCTTTGGTAAAGTTTGGCGCCCCACTGGTAGAACTTTCACTCTTGTAGGAAACGAGTGCCCTTTAACTAGGATAGTCTCCGATTCCACTAAGACTACTAGGGAGGAAATTGATAAAGATGATACTTCACTTAAGCCTAAACTTAAGGTTTTCTATAAAAGGAAACGTTTGCCAGCTAAGATAAGTGAATCATCTACTCAGGTCGCCTCTGACACAAGTAAAGCCAACTGTGAACCCCCATGTGCTTCTATAATTGATATCGCTAACCCACATCAAAGCATGCAAATTCCTAATGAGATTGCAGGTACCAAAGTTGATGTTCCAAAAGAACGAAGCGGTCCAATCATTGTGTACCGTTCAACTAGGGACACTCTTAGAGTTTGGTTGCTCAAGAAGCAGATATCGGAGAAACAAATGTTTCAGGGGATTCATGGTTAACCTTACTTAGGACTTACAGTCACATAACAGACTGTAACTCGATCTCAAAAGACAGGAAAGTTCATCCCGATGATGACTTATCCTAAAAACGAGAAATTCATTTTTCTCGGTCATGAGCTTATATCGAAAACATTCCAAGTTTTTAAGCTCATGCATTATGGCTCACAGTCAAATTACGGTCTGTGACCCGTTCTTCAAAGGCAGGAAAGTTTATCGCCGATGATAAACTTATCCTTACAACGAGAAATTAATTTTTCTCGGGCATGAGCTTATATCGAAAACATTCAAAGTTTTTAAGCTCATGCACAATGACTTACAGTTAAATGTCAGACTGTAACTCGAACTTCAAATAAAGGAAAGTTTATCATTAATGATAAACTTATCCTCATAACGAGAAATTTAATTTTCTCGGTCATGAGCTTGTCTTAAAACATTCGAAGTTTTAAGCTCAGAAAGGAAAGTGTATCTTTTAAATAAGAGAACTTTTCCTCATAACGAGAAATTAACCTTTCTCGGTCATGAGCTTTCCGTTAAAACAGTCAAAGTTTTCAAGCTCATGAAAACGACTTCTAAGTAAATGTCAGCTTAGAACTCGTCCTTCAGATAAAAGGAGAGTTTATCGCCGATGGTAACTTATCCTTAACAATGGGAAGTTTACAACTTCTCGGACTTGAGCTCGTTTTGTAAGGTATTCAACATCTTAAGCTCAAGTAATTGTTTTTCAAAACTTAGAACACAATTTTTCAAGAATTTTTTCAAAAGATTTCTCTAAATCTTTCAAAATTGTGTGTTCAAATATGTTTTGATAAAAAGAGCATGTCTTCTGGAATCGATAATATTTACGAACCTAGAAATGTCATTCAATAATGACACGGGGTTGTAAATAAAGTTCGAGCAGAAGTTTAAAAGTTTTAAAACATACTCCATATGGTTTGCTATTATTTCCGATAGTAACCCTCTTTTCACTTTGAAGTCAAGCATTTCACCGGGAAGCTTTGACTTCAGAATCCGAAGTTATCAACTCCACAATCCGAAGTTCGTTGCATATGATATCTACATACTAGACGATGCGACTGCTCAAACGACGACTACAGCTCTTTAAGTAGAACACGGGTCAACAATTGAGGGGGAGCAATTGTCCAGCATTCAGAATCTTTGATGCCGAAAGTGCCATAGTTCACAAGTTGGTGTCAAGACAACGATATCAATTGTCCATGTGGTGTAAAGGAGAAGATAATTTCAGAAGTTACGAGGAAGACCAACATTCGTGAACAAGAACCATGTGCTTCTTTCATATGATGTTCTTCATCATTCAGGTCCAACCTCGTAAATTGCTAATATTGTGAATTTATTATCATATATGATCTTTGCACGTGATAAATACCCCACACTTGTGTTTAAAAGGTATTTAATTTACGTTTCAAGTACACCCTCATTAATTTGAGGGGGAGCTTGTTAAAATCATGAAGATAACTTGGATTTGCATTTTTCTTCCCAAATTTTCTTAAAATGCTATTAAATCAATTGATATTAAAAACATCGATTGGGTTAATATTTTTAATATGGGGGAGAAAATGTGATTTAATATGGGAAATGATTGATCACAAATGGTTTGACTTAACGTGCTAGCTCATCCCGACATGTGCGAAATGTTTTCGGATATCGTGGCATATGTTAAGGGGGAGCAAAATGGATTTGCACTTCAAAATGGATTTCATGGTGACATACACTTACCCAAACCATCTCTATTCACGACGGTGAAGCTTGTGGTGACATAAGGATGGTAGGATAGGTTAAAGTCCAATGATTTTTCTAGAACCGGAGGAATCTTCCCAAGGACATTCCATAGCTAGAAATAGTAGTCCTTAGGAAAGATGGAGAAAGATTGAGAACGTAGCTGAATGCCGACCAAGTACTTAAGTTAGCACTGGAACAATCACAACAAGGTGCTAGTTATGACGTATTGGTAAGCATTGAAGGGGTTGAAGAATGAAAAAGAATTGTAAAGATAAAGGGTGTAAAGAAAGAAGCCCTCCTTACAACCTTAGGCAGAAACCGGGTCAATTCATATGCTATTGAGATCATTTTTAATGATTCTTGATATTGAAGAAAGACATCATGGACCCAGTGATGCAATGCACAACCCTTCCCAGCTAACTCAAATATCTCTCAAAAGGTATTTGTTTTAATCACACGGAGATCAACACATTATCTATTGGTTTATTCACTCTGAATTAATTGGTATTGAAAAGGTGGCACTCCTCTCCAGCCTCCGATCACTAAAATCCAAAATGCACGATCGAGTCTAGAGCCATTTGAGATCATCAAATATCTCATTAGGACACACTTTCATATTTCCCTGCTTCTTCACACACTGTGAAAAGTAAGAAAGATCTTAAGAGTCCTACGCAAAATCTTCATGATCTTGCCTGAACATCCGAGTAATACGAAAGTATTTACAATGAAGATGGAAATCCTTCTTGAGCGAATATCAAAAAGCTCATGGTAGGTGACTTGTGCGATTCTATATGAATCAAACTTGTGATAACTGGAAAGCAACAATGGTTTAATTCTTAAATGAATTTAAACACGTTCTAGGCCTCTACGCAATATCTTAGTGATCTTGCCAGAACATTCAGAGTAATACTATTAAGTATTTACAATGACGAATGGAAATCCTTCTAGTGTTAACATCAAACAGCACTTGGTTGGTAACTTGCAAGATTCTATACGAATCAAGCTCGTGACAACTGGAAAGCAACGATGGTGTGGTTCTTAATTGAACTTCACTTGTTCCAGGAACATAAATTGACGGCTTCAAATCATGCGGATAATATTATCCAAATGATTCACTCTTTACGTTCACAGTCAGCTTTGGACGGTCGAGTAAAGAGAATGGGTTTACCCGCAAAATCTTGTCAAGGAGGTTCTTAATTGAACTACCTGCCACAAGTACGATATTTAATATCGTCCAACGGTCTTCACCGGCCGGAGGTAAAATGCTACCGAATTAGAATGAAATGTTCAAGGCCATTTCATCCGTGTATATGGTTTGTTGCTAACTGTCTTATGCAGCGCAACAAGAAGGTGGCATTGCGGTGTATAATCCAAAAGAAGTCGTCACCACATGCTTGTACTACATACACTTAGTACTTCAACAAATTCAAGAAAGTCTGAAGGTCAAGTCTTCCGATGTATCAATCTCTGAAGCTTTCAAGAATTTAAAGGTATAAGTATGTGGAACATGAAGTCACGAAGAGGCGAATTTCACAAGTAATGAATGCACAAGGTCAAGGCAAGGAAACATGCTCAAGACTAAAGTCAAAGATCATATCAAGCATATTCACAAGAACAAGATCGAAGACTCAAGCATAGATGCTAGGTTTAAGATTTTGTAAAATGGTGTGACCTCCCTTAGGGGGAGATTGTTGGAAATATGTTTTCCCAAAGGAAGTCTCGGTCACATCATTATTAGCATAGATCACGAGCTATAGAATATTTAGAACTTTGTAACTTGGAGCGACCTCCCTTAGGGGGAGATTGTTGGAAATACGTTTTACGTATTTATGAAGGATCGGTCGCTCCAACGATAATTATGTAATGGGCTCGTGATCCACTTAGTAAATGTATAGTCCATATAGCCCACATGTAGGGTGGGCTATATATATATATACCCCTCCTAGCATGTTAGGAGGGGTTGGTGGTTTCATTTCATAACTTTCATTTAATAAAATCCTTTTCTCTCTCTACTTTTCTTTTCTCTGCTTTCTCTCTCTACACCATCTTCTTCCTCCTTCCCCATCACCATTAAATCAATAGATCTAATCCATAGTTTACCAAATCCTAGGATACCGTAGACCTTCAATTAGTTATGGTCTTGTCCCAAACAACCCTACTTCATCATCATTTACACCACCTTCTAGGACTGAATGGGATACGTTGTTTCAACTGTTCTTTGATGAATTCTTTACTCCTCCAAGTATTGTTGCTCCAGACCCTGAGGTAATAGCTCCGGTAACCGAAGTTGTCACTCCAGCAACCGAAGTGCAATCAGCCACATCTGCACCTACAATTGGTCAAGATATACCTTCAACGAGTAATTCTCAACCAACACATGTTTCAACTACCCACGTCATGCCTATTTATGATGAAGAGGATGATGATGATCACGATTTGGAATTCGCTCAAATGCGTGAACTTCCATTCTTTGGTGTACCTATTCCCGACCCTAATCAAGCCGGGTCGTCCACCTCGGAGGAAGCTCCTTCTACAGTTTACTCCAATCCACGGATTCGTGAACATGACAGCAAGTGGACAAAGGATCATCCTATAGATTCTATTATTGGTGACCCTAATCGTCCGGTATCCACACGAAGTCAGTTACAAGAAAGTGCAATGTTTTGTCACTTTGATGCTTTTCTCACTAAAGTTGAACCTAAGACATGGCAAGAAGCTTTTACTCAATCCTGTTGGATAGAAGCTATGCAAGAAGAACATAATGAATTTATACGTCTTGAAGTATGGGAACTTGTCCCATGCCCAGATCAAGTGCAATTACTCACTTTGAAATGGGTTTACAAGGTGAAACTCGATGAGTTAGGCGGAATATTGAAGAACAAAGCTCGACTAGTAGCTCGTGGATACAAGCAATTATTGGGCATCGACTTTATGGAATCCTTTGCACCTGTTGCCTGTTTGGAAGCTATTAGACTATTCCTCGCTTATGCAGCCCATATGAATATGATCGTCTATCAGATGGATGTGAAGACGACATTTCTTAATGGTGAAATCAAGGAAGAGGTCTATGTTCAACAGCCGGATGGTTTTGTGAATCCTAATTATCCTAATCATGTGTACAAGCTTAAGAAGGCTCTCTATGGGTTGAAGCAAGCTCCTCGCGCATGGTATGATCTTTGGTCACAATTCCTCATTACGCAAGGCTTCGCTAAAGGCAAGGTGGATCCCACGTTGTTCATTCAGAAACGAGGTAAAGATATGATTATGGTACAAATATATGTTGATGATATTATATTTGCAGCCTCGACCCAAACCTTATCGGATGAGTTTGGGACACTCATGTCTTCCAAGTTTAAGATGTCAATGATGGGCAAGGTATCATTCTTCTTAGGTCTTCAGATATCTCAGAGTCCCAGAGGCATCTTTATCAATCAATCCAAGTATGCCCTTGAATCGCTAAAGAAGTATAAGATGGAATCTTGCGACCCCGTGGATACTCCAATGGTGGAAAAATCTAAGCTTGATGCAGATCCACATGGAGTTGCCGTTGATCCGACACTTTACCGTGGAATGATCGGTACTCTTCTGTATATCACAGCCAGTCGACCTGATCTTCAGTTTGCTATATGTATGTGTGCTAGGTATCAAACTAGGCCTACTGAGTTACACTTAGCTAATGTTAAACGGATCTTTCGATATCTTAAAGGAACCATTAATCGGGGACTTTGGTATTCGAAGGACTCTTCTATTGCACTAATGGCATATGCAGATGCGGATCATGCGGGTTGTCAAGATACAAGGCGTAGCACGAGTGGAACTTTGCAACTACTAGGAGATCGACTAATCAGTTGGGCATCGAAAAGGCAGAAAAGTGCTGCAATTTCAAGTACCGAAGCAGAATACATAGCTATGTCCGGTTGCTGTGCTCAAATTCTTTGGATGACATCGCAATTAACCGACTATGGTCTAGGTTTCAATAAGATTCCGATGTACTGTGACAACAAGAGTGCAATTTCCTTATGCTGCAACAACGTTCAATTCTCCCGGTCAAAGCATATTGACATTCGCTACCACATCATCAAGGAGCAAGTGGAAAATAGAGTAATAGAGCTTTATTTTGTCCGATCTGAGTATCAATTGGCGGATATTTTCACAAAGGCTTTAGATCGCGCTTGAATTGAATTTTTGGCAGAAAAGCTAGGAATGAGAACCTTCTCGCCTGAGACTCTAAAGGAACTGGCAGATGAAGCGAAAGAATAGTGGTGGTAAAACTATTCTCCGTATCCTTGGTGATCATCTGTATATATTGTTTATATTTTTATCCACAAAAGCAAAATACAAAAATATAAAACCATATAAAAACCATAAAAATTGAAAAATCTAGAAAAATCCAAAAATATTTTTACTTTATTTTTCAAAGGCATGTCTTTTGGTATGATAATATTTACGGCTTTAGAAATGTTGATTAATATCGACACGGCGCCATAAATAGAGTTCGTACAAAAGTTGTAAATATTCCATAAAACATGCCTAAATGGCTTGCAGTTATTTCAGACTGCAATCCGGTTTTCACATTAAAGTCAAGTATTTCTTATGAAAGCTTTGGCTCACAACGGGAATTAATTTTCTCGGGAAAGGTTTACTTTAAAACCTTGTAAGGGATCAAGTTTACTTTATAACTTGGTCTAATACAAATCTATGTACGTTTCAGTGCATTTATTTGTTAAAACAAGAGAAGTCTTGTTTTTATGAAGCTATCATCTCTACAACTATGCAATCTACAATTGGTATCTACATACTCGACGATGCGACTACTCAACCGATGACTACAACTCTTTCAATAGAACACGGGTCAACAATTGAGGGGGAGCAATTGTCAAGCATTCAGAATCTTCGATGCCGAATGTGCCAAGTTCACAAGTTTGTGTCAAGACAACAATACCAATCGTACACGTGGTGTCAAGATATGACTTCAGATGTGACGAGGCGACCAACATATGCTGACAAGAACCATTTGATCTTATCATATGATGTTCTCATCTATTAGGTCCAACCTTGTCAATTCTTTTCTAATATGGTGAATATGTGATCATGATACAAATCGGTATCATATCTCATTTGATATCATGAAGATAAAACAGACTCGCATCTTTCTTCCCAAAACCTTTGTTAAAACTTCATTAAATCAATTGATATTAAAAACATCGATTGGGTTATATTTTTAATATGGGGGAGAAAATGTGATTTAATATGGGATATTATCACAAATGGTTTGACTTAATGTGATGGCTCATCCCGACATGTGCGAAATGTTTTTGAATATCGTGGCATATGTTAAGGGGGAGCAAAATGGATTTGCATATCAAAATGGATTTTCATGGTGACATATACTTACCCAAACCTCATTTAATTCACGACGATGAAGATTGTGGTGACATAAGGATGGTAGGATAGGTTAAGTCCTATGATTCTTCCAGAACCGGAGGAATCTTCCCAAGGACATTCCATAGCTAGAAATAGTAGTCCTTAGGAAAGTTGGAGAAAAGATTGTGAACGTAGCTGAATGCCGACCAAGTACTTAAGTTAGCACTGGAACAATCACAACAAGGTGCTAGTGATGACGTATTGGTAAGCATTGAAGGGGTTGAAGAATGAAAAAGAATTGTAAAGATAAAGGGTGTAAAGAAAGAAGCCCTCCTTACAACTTTAGGTAGAAACCGGGTCAACACATATGCTATTGAGATCATTTTAATGATTCTCGATATTGAAGACAGACATCATGGACCCAGTGATGCAATGCAAAACCCATCCCAGCTAACTCAGATATCTCTCAAAAGGTATTTGTTTTAATCACATGGAGACAACACATTATCTATTGATTTATTCACTCCGAATAAATTGGTATTGAAAAGGTGGCACTCCTCTCCAGCCTCCGATCACTAAAATCCAACATGCACGATAGAGTCTAGATCCATTTGAGATCATCAAATATCTCATTAGGACACACTTTCATATTTCCTTGCTTCTTCACACACTGTGAAAAGCAAGAAAGATTTCAAGAGTCCTACGCAAAATCTTCATGATCTTGCCTGAACATCCGAGTAATACGAAAGTATTTACAATGAAGATGGAAATCCTTCTTGAGCGAACATTAAAAAGCTCATGGTAGGTGACTTGTGCGATTCTTTATGAATCAAACTTGTGATAACTGGAAAGCAACAGCTGTTTAATTCTTAACTGAAATTAAACACGTTCCAGGCCTCTACGCAATATCTTAGTGATCTTGCCAGAACACTCAGAGTGATACCTTAGTGTTCATAGTGATGAGTGGAAATCCTTCTAGTGTTAACCTCAAACAGCACTTGGTAGGTAACTTGCAAGATTCTATACGAATCAAGCTCGTGACAACTAGAAAGCAACGATGGTGCGGTTCTTAATTGAATTTCACTTGTTCCAGGAACATGAATTGACGGCTTCAAATCATGCGGATATTATCATCCAAATGATTCACTCTTTATGTTGGCAGTCAGCTTTCGACGGTCGAATAAAGAGAATGGGTTTACCCGCGAAATCCTGTCAGGAAGTTACTTAATTGAAACTATCCGTCACGGGTACGATATCTAATATCGTCCAACGGTCTTCACCGACCGGAGGTAAAATGCTACCGATTTAGAATGAAATGTTCAAAGCCATTTCGTTCGTGTCTACTTATGTTGTGGCATTTGAAGACGGTGGCGTTGCGGGATCCAAGAAGAAGTCGTCCCCGCATGCTTATACTTTATGTACTTAATATCTCATCTAATTCAAGAAAGCCTAAAAGTTAAGTCTTCCGCTGTATCGAACTCTGAAGCTTTCAAGAATTACGAAGGTATAAGTATGTGGGACATGGCGTCACGAAGAGGCGAAGATCACAAGTGATGGATGCACGAGATCAAGGCAAGAGATTAATGCTCAAGATTGATATCAAAGATCACATCAGCATGCTCACCAGAAAAAGAAAAGGAAAAGAGAGACGAAGACTACGAGCTCAAGACAAGCATAGTATGCTAGGTTTATTTCATTATTGTAACTCGGGTAACGCCCTTGTTTGGAGTGACCTCCCTTAGGGGGAGATTGTTAGAGTACGTATTTAGGAAGATTCGGTCACTCCGACAATATACTAAGTAGTAGCTCGTAGTCTAGACATTGTTATTTAACAAACAAGTCCAAGCCTAGCCTACAACATGTGTAGGCCGGCCCAAACATGTAAGCCCAAGCCCATTACAAGGCTTGGGTATATAAACCCTCTCCTTTGATGGAGAGGGTGTGTGTTTATTCACTTTTTCACATAGTAAACATTGGTGTGTGTAATCCACCATCTCTCTATCTCTTTCTCTCTCTAAAAACATAAGCAAGATTTACATTTCTACAAAATATAAAGATGATTACAATAATTTGAAAATAGAAATTACAATTTAACCTAAAAACTAATTTGCATAAAATAAAATTAAAGTAAAAATTGGCACACCATTACAGATTATGGATGGGTTTTTATAGGGAAACCCTAAAAACCTGCTGGTGAAACTTGGTGAGCAAGTAGAACAATCTTGGCCGCTCTTTTCTTCTCCTCTCTTCTCTGTCTTGATCAAACGGTTGAAAATACACCCAATGGTCACACGGATCGCCAGCATGGACAACTTGTGCTAGTTGTGTTTCTTGAAATCTGATTTGGCATCATTTGATTGGAGAAGTGGTTGTGGTGATTTGTATCAACCAATCAGGAAAGGGAATTTAAGCCATGTAGATGAGGACCACATCATGCTTCTCCGAAAAACATGGGGGATTTAATTCCCCTTCGTGTGAATCACACGAATCCACAAGAAGCCCCAATATTTATTGTGACTTAGGGTTTGGGGAATAGTAACTTTTTAAGGGTTAGGGTAAAAAGGTGTGTCTGGTTATTTTGTGGGAGAGAGATGAGTGTTAAAACTTCGTGTGTATCAAAAGTGGGGAGAGTGGGTGGGTAAAGATTTTAATAAACGTGTGTATGTGTGAGGGTTGACCAAAAATTGGCTTTCTTGTTTATATCGAGGGTAAACGTTTGACTGAAAACGTTTATAACTTTTCCATTTGAAACGGACTTTTAACTTTGGGCTTGGGCCCAAGTTTAATTATGCCTCATCCGTCTTCTTTTGTTTTGTTAAGTAAATGGGCTCTTGGCCCAAAACTCCCATCCGTGTGATATAACATGTAATTGGGCCTTTGTTGGGCTGTTTTGTCAAAAGTAAGTAATAACAATCCACTATTAGTCTTTTGGGACCAATAAGAAAATGTGGGACCCACAAGGCCCAATTAACTCCAATAATATTAAATCCACTAAAAACGAGCTCGATTTCGGATTCCTTGATCATTTCTTCAGAAACCGTGTTGAAATTGCCGGTTTTCGTGAACTTCGGTTTCTTTCGGTACACTTTTGGTTCCTTGACTTTGTCTTTGTCTCTTTCTTGGACTTTTCTTCAACATTTGACCGTGAAATCCCGTGTTTTCTTTCCTTTTGATCTTTTGTACCTATTTAACACAAAAACACAAAACCACGCGTAATTCCGACATTTACGATACTAAACACATGATTAGGTCTTGTTTTTCCTTGATTTTAGTGGCAAAAGGATAAGTGTTTACACACTTATTAATCACAGTATCTGATAGTCGTGTCAAACACTTTCAGATCAAAGTATTTTGATGATTCTATCGAAATCTCTAATCAGATAAAACTCAGAATTGAGCAGTATTTGTGTTTTTGTTGTTATGAACAGAACTAGAAACAACAAAACGTTATATGACCAAAAACCTGTGCAAAAGTCGTAACTGCCAAAATCAGTTATTACAACCAAACCGCAACCTTTAGTAACGGGCAGAAATTAGGTCCAAATACCCAGGAATTTTATTTTCTAATGCGTTTTTAACCCAGCCAGGGGCGCTGCCCTTTAGACCCTACTAGGGTCAGCCGCCCCTTGGACCCTGCTACCAGGGGCGCTGCCCCCAGACCCTCGTCGTACGGGGGCTTTTACCCTCGTATGATAATCGTAATAACGCCATACAAGTGTGCACTCTACACAACCCCGACTTGATGAACTTTTATCACGATTACACACTGGTCAACTAAGTTAATCCATTACACTTAAATCATGATTGGTAATACAAAATCACCAACAGTTTAATTCCTATAGTAGATTTGAATAAAATGATATTAAAACATAGATTTACACAATACATCGATTAGAATCTAGTTGAATCTGTTAACTTGTAGTTGTTTGGCCTCATCTAAAAGTTGTGTATACGAATCTAAACGCATTATTTGGTTCTTGTCTAGTCACAATTGTCCATTTATGTTTCGGTTGATAATGGATGTAGATATTTACTCTGTTGGGAATTATTTGTAAGTGTCAAGTACCATTAGTGTTATTGAAGTACTGTTAGTATCTTTCAAGTATCGTTAGTGTTAACGCGGTACATAGTAAGTACTGCTACTTATAAAGTAAGTACTGCTATATTGATTAGGACGAATATATCTTTGTATAAGATATGTCATAGTTAAAGTTAGAGTATATCTTATGTGATATACTAAAATAGTTAGAATATTGATAATATATCGTCTGTGATATAGTTATCTTTATAGAATATTCTAAGGTTTCTAGGGTTCCTTACTCTATAAAAGGAACATAGGTACAATGTCATTCATGTACCTCATTCAAGGTGATTAGTAAGAGAATCGAATAGTTAAACGTAATTTTGTTCTTCTGTGCTTTATAAGTTAGATTCCGCATAACTTATTTAGCTTGAGTAAGAGTTCTCAAAGTGTTTTAGTTTGATTACAAACTACTATACTAGTTCTTAACAGAATATAGATCTAATCAAAGGGGGTCAACAAATGGTATCAGAGCTTGTTGAGAAACTCTGAAAAAAGAAGAACATAACCCCAAACACTCGACTCACACTAAAACTCAATGTCTCAACCTGGTGATGTCGCTCACTTGGATGATATTCCAAATCCTGATCTAATACCACAGGGACAACCTCAAGTTGTGCATCCTGCACCAACACAAGGTGTTTAAGCCGTGAATGCTGTAGTTACCTCTACAACTACAACACCTTCTCATACTCTTTCTACTGTCAAACTCCCAATGCTCAAAGGTGACAACTATGAGACATGAGCTATGCAGATGGAACATTATTTGAATCACACAGATCACACTATGTGGTAAGTTATCAAGAATGGGAATACACCTAAGAAACTATACTGGTTGTCTGATGTTACATGCTATGCTCTTCCTGTTGTGACTGCTGAGGAGGTACAAGCAGAGATCAGAGAGAGAAAGGCCAGAACTACTTTGGCTATGGCACTTTCAGAAGACATCTTACCTAGCTTTCATCACTATAAGGATGCCAAGGCTATGTGGGAGGCTATCAAACTTAGATTTGGAGGTAATGACAAATTTAAGAAACTAAAGAAGATTGTTCTGAAGCAAGAATTCGATAACTTCTCAATATCCAGTATAGAAGAGATCCATGGTGGCTATGGAAGGTTCAGTAAGCTGCTTATTCAATTGGCAGTTTATGGATAAATTATTCCCAATGAAGAAGCTAATCTGAAATTCTTAAGGAGTGTTCCACAAGAATGGAAAGCTATGGCTATGCACTTCATCACAAGAGATGATCTGGATGAAATTCCTTTTGATCATCTCTACAACAATCTTAGAGCGTACGAGATGGATGTAAAAGGCATTGAGGTGACCAAAGCAGCAACGACAACAAAGTCTAACTTAACTTTTGTGTCAGAAGGTAATAGCGGTACTTACTTTCATAATACCGCTAGTGGATCAAGCAGCGGTGCATACTTCAAAAATACCGTTGGGGGGCTTACAAGCGGTACTTACCCATAAAGTACTGAAGGCAGACCTATAGTCTCTCAAAATCCACAAGGAAGATCTTCACCATTGTTTAGTGACAATGATGCCTTCTTATTCTTTGCTGGACAAGATAACAGGCCAAGACTAACACTCAATGACTTGTTCCAAATGGATGATGCTGATGTTGAAGAGATGGATCTCAAATGGCAAGCTGCTATGGTGTCAGTAAGATCTAACATGTTCTTCAAGAAGACTGGAAGGAAGATGACTTTTGATCCTAATGAACCATTAGGATATGACAAGTCCAAAGTTGAATGCTATAACTATGGAAGGAATGGACACTTTGCAAGGGAATGCACTAGAGACAAAGCTGAGAGTAGCAGTCAAAAGTCCAACAACAGCTATAGAACCAGTCCAAGAATTATTGAAAGCTTTCCAAAAGGAAACAACAGGAATCCCAAAGGAACCCAAGCATTGGTGACTATAGATGGAGTGGTGAACTGGACTGAAGATGAAGAAGAAGAAGAGATTGGCTTAATGGCTCTCTCACATGAAGATACTGAGGTACATCCTTGTTCTAAAGACTGTGTTCTTAAATTTAATAGGTTAAAAGTAGAACTAGATGAACAGTATCAAAAAGTCAACACATGCACTATAGAATTAAATGCTTTTAAACAGGGTGTTGCTAAGTTAGACGAAAATTTAGTTTTGTATAAAAAGGGTCAACAAAACTATGTAGAGAAAATAAGAATTATAACTCTTCGAATGAGGGAAAAAGATGTGGAAATTAAAGCATTTGAAAGAAAACTTTTGAAAGTGTCAGCAGAAAATGAAGCTTTAAAATCAAGTCTTAATAATGAAAGGGAAGTGATTAATCATTGGCAAAAGTCCTCTAAAGGACTGGGAAAACTGATTAATTCACAAATGGGGTATTATGATAAGTCAGGCCTAGGATATATTAAGGACCAACCTGGGATAACTTTAACTGACAAGGACTTATCAAAGGGGGTTTTTGATAGTTCTAGTGATTCAGATAATACACCTGAAAATGATAGATATGCTGAAGGAATGAAGGCAGTTCCTCCACCATCATCGGGAATTTTCATGCCCCTAGTAATGATACAAATATAGAGTTAGAAGAACCAAAGGTTTTCAACACATCAAACTCTAGTACTTTGTCCCAAGATAAGACTGTTGTGACCAAGAACATTGTTTATCCACCTCTAATGAACAATTTTGTTTCTGAGGAGTCTAAAACTAGTTCTGCTCCCAAGCAGGTAATCACTCCTAGCAAGACATTGGATAATGATGTAAAACATAATAAAACCAAGAGGGGTGGGTTAAGTTTTGAGAAAGTTAAGTCAAAACAACCTTTTGGGTCTTCTTTGAGAAAAAAGGATGTTATGTTTGTGGTAGTCTAAGTCATTTTATCAAAGATTATACTTTGCATGAAGATAAAATTGTGAAACAAAAGGCTGCACAAAAGGTCATGAGAAACAGTAATGGGAAAAATGTACAGGTTAATAGGCAACAGAAATTTAAAAATGACAAACCTAAGTTTGATCATTCGAAAGGAGTAGCTAAATAGGTTAAAAATAACTCTACCAAAAATTTTGTTCCTAGAGCAGTACTTATGAAACAAGGTATAGTACCTTTGAAGTCTGGTAAACCAAGTATCAGCAAGTCTAGAACTGCAAGTACTGCTAGACCAAACTCAAGTACTATTGGTTCAAAGTTTGTTAAACCAAAGTTCCCCAAGACTTCTAAGAATGTTATTGAAAAAGCCAAAACTGTTAGGACCATTGGAATAATTATTTGTAATAGGTAGACTAGGAGGTATGTAGTTCCTCCTGGTCATAGTAGTAGTAGGAGCAAGTCGTGCTCTTGGTCTTATAGAAAGTCAAACTTTATTATTTAAATATTATTCTGTTAGGATATGCTTGAGATATGTTAGGAAAGGATATGCATATCAGTTTTACACGTTTTGGTTAATGATGTATTAGGGTTTCCTTGTAGTATAAAAGGAACCTTAGGCAGAAGGGTTTTACATACCTTCATAAAACATAATTATAGTTCATATTAATATTAGAAATCCTTTGAAAAGGATCAAGTCGTTATAGTTATTCTGTTCTTCTTATTCATAATATTTGTATTCCGCACTTATACTATGTGATTTGTATAGAGTCTCTCTGTGAATAGACTTGTGATTACAGAAGTTGTTCACCGTTCCTAATAGGCTGCAAGATCCACATCTAGTGGACCCTACAAGTGGTATCAGAGACTGGGAGAGTCTCTGTACAAGAAGAATAATTTTTTCTCATTACTAACATTTTTTTTAATTATGTCTTCCTCAAGTTCTACTCAAACAGGAGAAGATAGTACCCCTAAAACACAGCAACCTCAGTAGATCATTGCTACGGTTTCAAACACAAATGGTAAGTTTCCTCTTCTGAAAAAGGACGAGTATGATAGCTGGGCAATGAAGATGGAATGCTGGATCACCAACACTGATCAAGACCTTTGGAAGATTATTCTGAATGGAAACAGTAGGAAGTTGACTGGAAGAGACAAGAATGGAAGTCTTATTCTTCTTGACCCTAAAACTCATGAAGAAATCACAGCTGTTCAGAAGGAGATCAAAGCAAAAACTATTTTGCTTCAGTCTCTTCCTGATGATCACATGGGTGATTTTTATCATCTGGACGATGCTAGAGAAATCTGGAATGGAATAAAAGCAAGGTTTGGTGGGAATGAGGAGTCAAAGAAAATGCGAAGATCCATGCTGAGAGATGAATTCACAGACTTCAAGATCTCAAAAACTGAAGGTATCCATCAAGGGTATGACAGGTTCCAAAAGATACTGAGCCAGTTGAATCAACTTCGGTCGAAACCTGACAATGGTGATATCAATGCAAGGTTTCTTAGAGCCTTACCCTACTCATGGAATCAGGTGGTAATCTCTCTCAAAGCAAAAGGTGGGCTTGACTATCTTAATTTTGATGATATGTTTCATAAGCTCAAAACCTTTTGAACCTCATGTGAGGGGATACTCAAGTGATTCTTTTCCTACTCTTGCTAACTCTGCCTTTGTGAGTTCTATGGGATCTAGTCCCATGTCTTATGCTAGTAGCCCAAGCAATACTGTGTCTTCTCAGTATACTTTTCAGCATACTTCTAATCTTGAACCAAAATTCAAGTCTGGTAGCATGGTAGAAGCTGTTCTTCACTCTTTTGTTGCTGACGTTGATGCTCAACAGCAACTTGCTTTTGATGACTTCAAACAGGTTGATAAACTTGACCTGGATGAAATGGATCTAAAATGGTAGATGGCCATGCTCACTCCTAGGGTTCACAAATTTGAGAAGAAATCCGGTCGAAAGTTTAACTATAACCCAAGAGAGCCAGCAAGGTTTGACAGAAGCAAGGTTAGATGCTATAACTGCCAGCAGCAAGGTCACTTTGCAAGGGAATGCTCTAACAAGCATGACCAGGAGAAGAACAGGTATTCAGCTTTCAAGATTCAGGAGGTGAAGGATGACAAGAAGGCGTTGGTGTCTGTTGACTCTATGGTCAACTGGAATGATCATCAGAATGCTACCCTGGAAACAGCTGAACTTTCTACTGACGTGTTTGCAATGATTGCTGGGAATCTGTCTGATGCCGAGGAAGCAGACGAGTTTGCTCTTATGGGCATCTCACCTCAGGTACAACATTGTCCTGTTGGTTGTCATGATAAATATTCATAATTGTTGTCTCAATATAATGACTTAAATGATCAGAATGATAAGTATTTTTTAGAGGTTCAAGCATATAAGGCTTCTTGAAAAACATTGGAACAACAAAAGAGGTGGCTTCAAGATACTCAACGAGAGTACGAGGATAAAATTAGGATTCTGAACATTGATTTAGAAAACACAACAAATATGCTTAAATACACTGAAAAGGTAAAAGATGACAGTATCAAAGATAAACAAGACATGAAGGAAAAATTAGATGCTACACTTTTAAGATTTGAAAAATGGCAAAAGGCACCTAAAAATCTTTCAAAATTAATTGATAGTAGTATGTCTGGTAGGACTAAAAGAGGGTTAGGATTTGATAAATATATTGATTCAGAAGATGTGTTTGATTTATCTTTTTCAAGTGTCTTTGATCCTGACAAGGAGGAAGAGGGAACACCTAGCTACAATAGGTTTAAACCAGCAGCAGCAATGCATGCTTTCCCTCCACCTCTTACAGGAACTTTCATGCCCATTACTAGGCATAATGACTTGGATGGACCACAGATGCATGAGTCCCCAAAAATTTCTACTAATTCTAATGACTTTGTCTCGTGTACTTTTAGTGACAAAGCCAGTGACTCTGCATCATGTGGTTCAAGTGAAGAGTCGAGACCTACAAGCTCCAAGTCAAAATGACCATGCTGCTACTAGTGCTAGGAAGAGTGAAGAGAGAGTTGCTTCTACTTCAACTGTGTCTAGTTCTGGTTTATTGAGTCCTAGGAATAATGTTTCTCCTAGAATTATGTGTAATAAAGTTCGCAGTATGACACAATGTCATTCTAATAAAAGGTCGTTTAAAACATGTTTTGTTTGTGGGAGTGAATTTTATTTGATTAAAGATTGTGATTTTTATGACAAACATTCTTTTGTTTATCAAGCATTTCCTCCTCCTGGTCCACCAGGAGTTGTTCCATATTCTTCTAGAAGACTAAACCCATGTGCTCAATCTTTTTCTTCTTCTAGAAGGACCTCTCCATTAGCTTCTGATCATTGGAGAAACACTGGATTAATACCAAATAGACCAACCAGCAACTATTTTCAGACTTTTAATCCAAATTATGCATTTAATTTAGACCACATGTATTTTGGGTTTGGAAATCTGGGAACTGCTGTTAAGCCCTCAACAAGTTGTTCTTGGTCAAACAATAACACACGTATGATGAATAGGCAATCTAAGAACAACGGTGGATCTCATCAATCTTCTTGGCTATCTACTAATGATCCACAAGGCAGGCTCAAACCTGAAAAGGTTTGGGTCCCCTTAAGACACTAACTTTTGCATATATCTTTTCTTGTTGTTGTAGGTTACTCCATACCAAGATCCTACTCTAGGAATTGTTGATAGTGGATGCTCTAGGAGCATGACAGGAAATAAAAGTCTTCTATCTAACTTTGTACCATTTCAAGGCGAAAAGGTTTATTTTGGAGGAGGTGAAAGAAGGATCACTGGCAAAGGAACGATTGAGACGCCTAATCTTAACTTTGAGCAGGTCTACTATGTGGAAGCACTTCAACACTTCAACTTGATATCTGTCTCTCAGATTTGTGACAAGAAGCAGTTTTTCCTCTTTATGGATACTGATGCACTAGTCTTATCCAAAGACATTAAACTCCCGGATGACTCACAGGTTCTGCTCAGAATCCCTAGAAGACCCAACCTCTATAGTATCAAGCTGAATGAAGTCAATCCTACTGGTCAACTAGCATGTTTGGTTGCTAAAGCTTCAGAAGATGAAGCCACTAAATGGCACCAAAGGATGGGACATGTGAACTTCAAGACCATTCACAAATTAGCAAATCTGAATTTGGTCTCTAGTTTACCTCCCAAAACATTCAGAAATGATATCAATTGCCTTGCATGCAGCAAAGGCAAACAACATAAAGCATCCTTCAAGGCCATTACTGCTCTCAGCCTTATAACTGAACCATTGCAGCTACTACACATGGATTTATTTGGTCCTACCTCTATTAGGAGCATTGAACACAAAAAATTCTGCCTTGTGGTAACTGATGGGTATAACAGGTTCACGTGGGTTTTCTTCAAGGCTGCCAAGAGTGAGACCTACTAATTCTCAAGGACTTTATTACACTTATTTAGAATCATTTATCCAAGAAGGTTAAAGGTATCCGATGTGATAATGGAACGGAATTCAAAAATGCAAACCTCATATCACTTTGCAATTCTAAAGGCATCAAAAGAGATTATAGTGCAGCAAGAACTCCTCAACAGAATGGCGTGGCAGAAAGAAAGAACAAGACTCTAATAGAAGCTGCGAGAATAATGCTTGCCGATTCCAAGCTTCCAACCATGTTCTGGACAGAAGCTGTCAATACTGCAAGTTATGTTATGAATAGAGTTTCTATTACTAATCCTCACAAGAAGACTCCCTATTAGCTACTCACAGCTAATGTACCAAACATTGCTCATTTGAAGCCATTTGGGTGTCCTTTCACCATTCTGAATACTAGTGACTATTTGGGGAAATTTGATGGCAAGGCAGATGAAGGATACATTGTGGGCTATTTAGCTCATTCTCGGGCTTATCGTGTCTACAATCTCCAAGCCAAGCGATTCATTGAAACTATTAATCTCAGGTATTTTGAGGAGAAGTCAAACATACAAGGCAAGGGTCCTGAATGGTATTTTGATCTTGATTATCTTAGTGATTCATTGGGATATTTTCGTTTCAAAACTAACCATGATGCAGGTCCACAAGTGTTTGCAACTTCTAGTGTAGGTGCTCATTCTGGTTTCTCAGACTCAGATGAAGAGGATGATATTTTTGTCGTTCCATCCTATTCCACCACAGTCTCTCCTACTGTCAATATTACTCCAAGTGATGCTACTCCATCAGACATTTTGGACTCACAAGGAGCTCTTGACACATTGCTCAAGCAACAACTAGATGCTACTACAGCAGCTGCTCAAGGTGGATTTGAGTTTCCTTTGAATATTTCTACTGACAAAGCTACTCCTAGTACTCCAGTTTTTACTCTTAGTGCTAGTTTAACACCTATTGGTAGTACGGCTAGTGATTCCACTTCCTCTACTAGATTCTCTAGTCCTTCTGACCCAGGAAACTATCAAAAGAAGTCTTCTACCAAGCTGGATGATATTAATAAGCAACCAATAGATGGCATCTTCGACTATGCTTCATATGATGATGACTTTGTTGGGGATCTTAATAACTTAGCACCAGAAGTGGAAGTAGCTTCCAATCCAGTTTTGCAGTCACACAAAGACCATCTTACTACTCAAATCATTGGAGATCCTGGCTCTACTGTCAAGACTCGCAGAATGCATAAGAAAGCAACGTCTGATCATCATGCTCTTGTGAGATATATTGAGGACCAAAAGCATAATAATCATACGGACTTTCAACATTGTTTGTTTGCTTGTTTTCTTTCACAGGTGGAACCTAGATCAGTCTCTCATGCTCTTGAGGATCAAAGTTGGGTGGAGGCTATGCAGGAGGAGATGCAACAGTTCTTGTTTTAGAATGTTTGGATCCTAGTTGACTTGCCAGACGGAAAGACAACAATTGGTACCAAATGGATTCTCAAAAACAAGAAAGATGCGAGGGGTATTGTCGTGAGAAATAAGACGAGGTTGGTTGCACAAGGTCATACACAACTTGAAGGCATTGACTACACTGAATTTTTTGCTCCTGTTGCTAGGATTGAGGCCATTCGTCTGTTTTTGGCTTTTGCTTCTTATGTGGGCTTTACAGTTTTTCAGATGGATGTCAAGAGTGCATTTCTCTATGGCAAGATTGATGAGGAAGTTTATGTCACTCAACCTAAAGGCTTTGTAGGTCCACTTCATCCCAAGAAAGTTTACAAGATGGTCAAATCTCTCTATGGACTTCATCAGGCTCCTAGAGCTTGGTATGAGCGTCTTTCCACTTTCTTGTTGAAACATGGCTATAGAAGAGGCACAATTGACAAAACAATATTTCTTAAGAGGAATACCAAGGACATTATCCTTGTTCAGGTATATGTGGATGACATAATCTTTGGGTCTACTAAGAAGGAATGGTGTGATTAGTTTGAACAACTGATGAAGGGCGAATTTCAGATGAGTTCTATGGGAGAGCTTACATTTTTCCTTGGTCTTCAAGTCAAGCAACAGTCGGATGGAATCTTCATAAGTCAACATAAATATGTTCATGAGATCCTTCAGAAGTTTGATATGGGTCCTCTTAGACCAGCAGAAACACCTTATGAAGTAGCTAAAGTCAAACTCAAGAATGAGCCAGATCCTCCGGTAAATGTTCACATGTACAGGTCAATGATTGGATCACTCATGTATTTGACTGCATCGCGTCCGAATATTATGTTCGCAGTAAGTGCTTGTTCTAGACATCAGGTGGCTCCAACGGTTTCTAACTTGAATGCAGTCAAGAAGTTTTTCAAGTTCATCAAGGCTCAACCAAATCTAGGCTTGTGGTATCCTAGAGAATCACCTTTTGTTCTTGAAGCATATAGTGATAGTGACTATGAAGGTACTAATAATGATAGAAAGTCTACTACTGGTGGTTGTCAGTTTTTGGGTCAAAGACTTATCTCATGGCAATGTAAGAAATATACGATAGTAGCTACTTCTTCAACAGAAGCTGAATACGTAGCTGCTGCTAGTAGTCATGGACAAGTCTTGTGGATACAAAATCAGATGCTTGATTATGGGTTCAACTTTATGAACACCAAAATTTTCATTGACAATCAAAGCACTATCTGCATTGTGAAGAATCCTGTTTTTCATCAACGTACAAAACATATAGAAATTAGGCACCACTTTATCAGGGATTGCAATAAAAAGAAGTTGATACAAGTTCTTAAGGTTCATACGGATGATAATGTTGCTGATCTATTGACTAAAGCCTTTGATGGTCCTCGGTTCAACCACTTGGTGGTTCACATTGGAATGGTCAATCCTTGAGACCTAGGATTGATGGGAGGCTAAGCCTAAGGGGAGGCTTAGTGTACATATTTACTTGCACAGATTAACATATTGGTAGTTTTTAACAACAGATTGTATGGGTATTTGCGGTGTGTGCTACTTCTAGTGGAGGATTTTGGTCACTTCTGGTGGTAGTCTTCAACTTCTAGTGGATAAAAATCCTTACTTAACATTAATGGTTGGCTTCTAGTCTTGGTTTGGGTCACTGTTCACTTCGTTGACTTCTGTTGACCACATTGTGCTTCTAGTGTTGACCCTTATGCGTTTTGACTTTTAGTCAACGCAAGTTACTTCTGGTATATATGCTATTATTTTACTTTGGTAACTGGGATTTGCAAATCAAGTTAATAGGGGCAAGTAGTTATTTGTGCATTAACTGCCTAATTTGAAAGGGCAACCCACATTATTAGGGGTCAATGAACAGTTACAAAACCATTATTTATGGTCAATTAACCCCCTTGACTCATTCATCACTACCATAACACACACACGCTCCTACTCTCTCAATCTCTAATCAATCACTCTCCATCACTTCCAATCATCATCAATGCTGCTCTGTTCTACAAACCCGATCACAATAAGGTAGCGTATCTGGGAGATGGTCCTAAATGTGACGAGTTAACTGACGTAATCGAGTTTATTAAGGCTTCTAACCTCAGGTATGCTTTTATTGTTTGCCCGATTGTCTATGATAGTGTCATTCGCCAGTTTTGGGACACTGCTCATCTTGTGGATGTTTTGTGTCGCCCACTTGAACTCCATGCTACCATTGATGGACGTTCTTATGTGGTTTCTGAAGCTTCTATTAGGAGTTCACTTCATCTTCAAGATGAAGGTGGTGTTGTTTCCATCCCCAATTCTGAGGTTTTGGATGGGATGGCAGATCTTGGTTATAACCATGGGGGGAAGTTTAACTTCCAAAAGAATAGGTTTTCCCCTAATGGAAGCTTCTAGTGCACTTCTTGATTCACTGCTTAAGCCCCAAGTCTGGGAGTTAGGATGCATTTCCCATTCCTTTGGTTACTGGTTTGATCTGCATAGCACAGGGTCGAGTGTTTAATTTTTCTCGCTACTTATTTGATGGGATGGTTTGCAATCTTAGTAGTACTGGATCTAGAAAGAAATTTTTAATGTATCCTAGGTTCTTACAGCAAATACTTATGTGTATACCTCGTGATAGGGAGGAGTATGAGACCCCCAAGCTTAGTTATAAAGTTTACTCCAATATGGCTCTTGGGTTTAAGGGGGTTTCGAGGCCCCTTACTGATGCTATGCTGGGCCTTGCCCAGGGTCCTCCTAATGTTTTTCCTCCGGTTGCTGAAGCCGAGGAGGAACTTCCATTAGGAGATGATCCTATGGAGGAGGAGCATCCTGCTGGTGGTATGCCTCATGTGGTGGTGGAAGAGCCAGTTGAGGAAGTGGTGGTTGAAATGCCATCCACTTCCCATGCCGCCACCTCTTCTATGCCACATAAGTCCCCATTTGTGGATACTACCCCTTCTAGTCCAGCCCCTCATTCTGCTGAGAAGCCCTCTAGTTCTCGTGCTCATAATGCTGACCCCTTTATTGCTTCAGGTTCTAATGAAGCTTTCCCTGATCCAAGTCCTCTTGGTGGGGAAGTGGAGGAACCTGCTACACTGACTTCTTTGCTTGATCTCATGCATAGGTACCATGAAAGGATTATTTCTTTGGAGGTAGATTTGAATCAGCATCGCAAGCTTACCAGGGAATTTGTTCTTCCAATGGCGGACCGGATTAAGGCTTTGGAGACACAGTAGATGAGGAGGAAGAAGCATGTTGTTCATTCTGATTCTGATGAGGATGTTGAGGATCTTGTGGAGGATGGTTTGACTTTACTGGCGAAGGCTGCATTTATTGATAAGTCGTATGCTGATTTACCTTTTCCTCCTAGTCCATCAAGCATCCCTCCTACTGCTGCTACCCATAGACCAAAGGAGGATATTGCTGGTTCTTCTGCTGGTCCAACTGCTGGACCGTCTCATGATCCTAAGAGGAAAGCCCCTATGACTGATGCACCCTCACACCCTAGAAGGCATACTCGCAGACAACTTGAGGAAGACAGGTTGGGGGAGGAGACTGCACAGCGAATGCAGGCGAAGATTGATCAAGCTGCTAGGGCTGAGGAAGAAGCTCTTCAGAAGCAAAGGCGTGAACAGTTGCAGCATGATGCTATGCATTGGGATGAAAATGATTGGATGCGGGTGCTTACTATTCTTACATCTGATTATTCGCAGTTTACTGATCTTTTGGGTGTTGATGTGAATGAGCAGAATTGTATTCCCCGGGCAATGGCATTAATGCGTAAGCAACAATTGTCTCTTGCTGCTCAACTGCGTGAAACGCGTCAGAACAGACCTTTGACAAGAACCGAGGTGAGAAAGTTAATGCAGAGGTATGTCAAATATCAGTCGGGTGCTCACTTTACTGTTGGTTGGACATGGGATCGCGTTAAGGGATTGTCTTTTGACGAGCTTAAGGATCTCTATCAGCGGATGATAAAGCGTCAAAACACACCGGTTCCTGAGCACTTCATCTATCGTCCTCCTCCAAGAGGGGTGTCTACTTCTCAACCTGTTGTTGCTCCTGGTTCTTCATCTGGTGTTCCTCTTGTTTCTACTGGTATACCATATGTTGTTGATACTTCTACTGCTGGTTCCATACCCACACCTTCGGTTGCTCATCGTGTTTCATCTACAGGTCCTACCACCACCACCTATTCTACTACTCTGGTGGAAGGGATACAAGCTCGGTTGCAAGCTGACAAGGTGGCAGCGTCTGGTATGTCATGGGCATGTTTTTATGTTTTTATGTTTTTATGTTTATACTGACATTCTTTTCACCAATTTGTACAGTGATTGGTGACTTACATTATAGTTAAAAAAGAAGAAGAAAAAAAAAATACTTTTTATATAATATCTACTTATACTTTAAATAAATTATGGATTTCACACTTGTGCATAATATAATATCTGCTTATACTTTTCCAAACATTGGGTTTCATTTGACTGTTTCACACTTGTGCTGGTTTGGAGTTTCATCTGGTGTTGGACCTGGTCCACACAACAAATGGTGCTCAACTCACCATGTCTCACAGACAAGAAAGAGTTGATTCACCATGAGGGTACGACTCTGGTGTGATAGTCAAATTCGTTGATGGTTGCCAGGTTACCAAAAACTGGATGGTTTTCACTTGCCATGGTCCTAGACTGAAAAGTGGCTAATCTAAGGGGGTACGGCTCTTGGTAAAGATTTTATCAAATCCGTTGATAGCTATAATAGCTTGCTCTAAGCAATAGGATTTTCAACTCACCGATGCTTCATTGCTAAGAGTTGGCGAGTCCAGAAGGGTATGGCTTCGGGTAAAGACATATCAAATCCGTTGACGGCTGTGATGGTTTGCCTAAAATCATCAGGGTACCCCCGCTCACCATTGATTCACGTTCTAAGAGTTGGGCTGGGTTCTGGTCTCCCAGGGTGATGCTTATTCCACCATAAAGACTGGATAGCCCAAGTGCGAGCAACTACTTGGTAAAGGCTCATAAAATCTGCTCATGTTGCTGAGAGGATTCAACAAGATGCAGATTTGTTTCAAGCTTTCAAGAAGCTTCTAGGTGTTCATTGTTGCAGCGGTTATTATGTTCCTTATGCTGATGGTTTCGATGCTGCTATTTCTTTTGTTGTTCCAATCCTCAAGCTATGTTGCACGGTTTACCAGGAAACTTGAACTCAACAGGTCAAATTCAAGTTTAGGGGAGGATTGTTAGGACCATTGGAATAGTCCTAACAATTGTTAGGACCGTAGTAGTAGTAGGAGTAAGTCGTGCTCCTGGTCTTATAGAAAGTTAAAATTTATTATTTAAATATTATTCTGTTAGGATATGCATGAGATATGTTAGGAAAGGATATGCATATCAGTTTTACACGTTTTGGTTAATGATGTATTATGGTTTCCTTGTAGTATAAAATCAACCTTAGGGAGAAGGGTTTTACATACCTTCATAAAACATAATTCTAGTTCATATTAATATTAGAAATCCTTAGAAAAGGATCAAGTCGTTATAGTTATTCTGTTCTTCTTGTTCATAGTATTTGTATTCCGCACTTATACTATGTGATTTGTATAGATTCTCTCTGTGAATAGACTTGTGATTACAGAAGTTGTTCACCGTTCCTAACAGGCTGCAAGATCCACATCTAGTGGACCCTACAAAAACATCTAGAAGTAAGCCTAATAACAAACCAGTACAAATGTGGGTTCCTAAATGAGAAAAACCATGTGTTAAAGCAAGTATTGCTAAAGCAGTACTTAAGGCAAAGAAGTCTGAGCACATAGAGTCACCCTATGTCTTTGACTACATAACTGAAACCAAGAAGTATAAGAGCAAAAGCAATATTACTGGGAATGCTTCTGAACAAACTCTTAAGTGTGTAGGTCCCACAAGATCCGAGCCAAATGTGGCTTGGGTCCCTGTTAAAAACTAATAAGTTTTGCTTATGTGTAGGGGCATCTAATTGATGAATTGAAAGATAAAGGTATAGTAGATAGTGGATGCTCAAGATACATGACAGGGAATAAAGATTTTCTAGCTAAATTTGAAGAATTCAGAGGAGGATCAGTAGCCTTTGGAGGTAGCAAAGGTATAATTACTGGTAAAGGGAAAATCAATACAGGGAAGTTGGAATTTTAAGATGTGTTCTTTGTGAAAGAATTGAATGAATTCAATCTCTTTTTATGTGTCACAAATGTGTGATAAGAAGAACAAGGTGTTGTTCACAGACACAGACTGCTTGGTGTTGTCTAATGACTTTGAGATGCCAAAATAATCTCAAGTACTGCTTAAAGTACCCAGGAAAGAAAATATGTACACCTTCAATCTTCATACTATTACTCTAATAGGTGGTATTACATGTTTGCTAGCTAAGGCTTCTTATGATGAGTCAAATTTATGGCATAGAAAGTTAGGTTATGAGAATTTCAAGAATCTTAACAGATTAGTGAATAGGAATTTGGTTAGAGGGTTACCTAACAAATCTTTTCAACATGATTTCACATGTGCTGCTTGTTAGAAAGCTAAACAACATTGAGCCTCTTGTAAGACCAAGACTGTCAATACTGTGACAAAGCCTTTGCAACTTTTGCATATGGATTTGTTTGGTCCAGTTTCTGTAAGAAGCATTAGTCATAAGACCTTTTGTCTAGTCATAACTAATGATTATAGTAGATTCGGTTGGGTTTTATTTTTAGCTCTTAAGAGTGATACCAATGAATTACTTAAGGATTTTATTACTTTAGTTGAAAATCAGTTCACTAAACAAGCTTTAATCATTAGGACAGATAATGGGACAAAATTCAAGAATGCTGAATTTGATGAATTTTGTAGGTCTAAAGGCATTAAGAGACAATTTAGTAATCCTAGGACTCCACAACAAAATAGAGTAGATGAAAGGAAGAATATGACACTAATTGAGGTTGCTAGAACTATGCTGGCTGATTCTCTTTTGCGAAATACATTTTGGTCAGAAGCAATCAATACTACATGTTATGTGTTAAATAGAGTCTTAGTGACCAAGCCTCAAAACAAAACACCTTATGAACTTTTGACTGATATTAAGCCAACCATAAGTCATTTAAGACCTTTTGGGTGTCATGTGTCTATACTAAATACTCTTAACCATTTAGGAAAGTTTGATGGAAAATCTGATCCAGGATATTTGTAGGATATTCATTGCAAAGTAAAGCATATAGGGTTTACAATTTGGCATCTAAAAAGGTTGAAGAAAATGCCCATGTTAATTTCTTAGAAAATAAACCCAATGTCCCAGGAATAGGTTATGCTTGGATGTTTGATTTAGATTATCTAACTAATTCCATGGATTACTATTCTGTGCAAAAGGATTGTCAAAATCAAAATGCAGGTGAGGAGTCTGGTACAACTAATTCAGGTACTCAAGAAGAAGCTTCACCTTCAGATGATGATGTTCACATCTATGTACCCAGTATGCCTATTGTTGCTCCCATGTCTGCTACTCCCAAGAAGCAAACTATGCCATCAACGGATGATCAAGCCTCCCAAGAGCTTCAGAGGCTTCAAGATCAAGAAAAGAATGTTACATCTGCTAATAAGCATTCAAGAGAAGAATCTTTTGAGTCACAGCACTCAGCAGTACATACTACACCTGGCGGTACCTCATCTGCAAGTACTGCTAAGTCAAAATCTACAAAGTCTGCTGATTCATTATAAGATATTTTACAAGCTATGGACGATGAAGACATGTATGCTAATCCAGCTAAAGGAATCTACTCTAAAGCTTCCTATGATGAGCAGGGTGCAGTAACTGATTTCAACAATTTGGAAACTGAAATTCCAGTCATTTTTATTCCCACTCATAGAGTCAAAAACAACCATCCTACTACACAGATCATTGGAAATCCCATGTCTGCTGTGCAAACCATAAGACAACTTTAGACCAATAATGAAACTCATGCACTTGTGAGTTATGTCAAACAACAACAGAGAACTAATCATAAGGATACTCAACATTGTTTTTTTGCCTGTTTCTTATCACAAGTAGAGCCCAAAAACATTTCTCAGGCTCTTGATGAAGAAAGTTAGGTAGATTCCATGCAAGAAGAATTAACCCAATTTGAGCTACAAAAGGTTTGGATTCTTGTGGATCTTCCCTCAGGTAAGAGAGTAATTGGTACTAGATGGGTTTTCAGGAACAAGAAGGATGAAAGAGGAGTTGTTATGAGAAACAAGGCAAGGGTTGTTGCTCAAGGCTATATACAGGAAGAAGGGATAGATTATGATGAGGTTTTTGCACTAGTGGCAAGGATAGAAGCCATTAGGTTATTTTTGGCCTTTGCATCATATTTGGGTTTTATAGTCTATCAGATGAATGTGAAAAGTGCCTTTCTTTATGGTACTATTTCAGAGGAGGTATATGTCTCACAACCTCCAGGTTTTGTAGATCCTAAGTTCCCCAACAGAGTCTACAAGGTTATCAAAACACTTTATGGTCTGCATCAAGCTCCAAGGGGTTGGTATGCAACTTTATCCAATTTTCTGTTAGAGCATGTATATAGGAGAGGGACCATTGACAAAACTCTGTTCATCAAGAAGAATTGTAAGGATATCATTCTAGTACAAGTCTATGTTGATGACATCATTTTTGGTTCTACCAAGAAATCATGGTGTGAAGAGTTTGAGGCTTTGATGAAAGGAAGATTTCAGATGAGTTCTATGGGAGAACTTACTTTCTTTCTGGGATTACAAGTCAAACAAAGGAAAGATGGAATATTTATCAGCCAAGATAAGTATGTTGCTGAAATCTTGAAGAAATTTTCATGTATGGATACAAGGAGTACAAGCCCACCTTTTGAAGCTAAGAAGTCTTTATCAAAAGATGAACATGGTGAAAATGTTGATATTCATCTATACAGGTCAATGATTGGTTCATTGATGTATCTTACTGCTTCAAGGCCAGATATTATGTTTGCTGTGTGTGCATGTTCAAGGTTCCAAGTTAATCCAAAGGTGTCACATCTACATGCTGTGAAGAGGATTTTTAAGTATCTTAAAAGTCAACCTAATTTAGGATTATGGTTTCCTATAGATTCAACCTTTGAATTGGAAGCTTACTCAGATAGTGATTATGCTGGAGCTAATCATGATAGGAAATCCACAACAGGAGGTTGTCAATTCCTAGGCAGAAGACTCATATCATGGCAGTGTAAGAAGCAAACCATTCTTGCTACTTCTACAACTGATGTTGAATATGTAGCTGCTGCTCATTGCCGTGGACAAGTACTTTGGATTCAAAATCAGTTGTTAGATTATGGGTTCAACTTCATGAACACCAAGATTTACATTGATAATGAAAGTACTATATGCATTGTCAAGAATCCAGTATTTCACTCCAAGACCAAGCATATTGAAATAAGACATCACTTCATAAGAGATGCCTATGACAAGAAGCTTATTCAAGTCTTGAAGATTCATACAGACAACAATGTAGTTGATTTGTTGAGCAAGGCATTTGATGCAAAGAGATTTGAATTCTTGGTGACACATATTGGTATGCTCAACCAATAGATTGCTACATATGTTGAGGGGAGGTAACAGCTATACAATTTTTATGCTAATTATTATTGTATAGTCTATGTTTTTGTGTTTTTGATGTGATTGCAGGTTAATAGAATAAGATAAAAGAGGTTATTATGATAGTGGAATGCATGAACTGGTCAAAATAGTGAGGTACCGATATGGATCCAAGTACCGCTAGCACAAGTCTAAGTACCGAGTATGTTCCATGTACCGCTAAATGTCCATTGTACCGTTAAGGGTCTTTTTTGTAAATTTGGCGGTTTCTTCAGGCTTGGGTTTGTTATTTACTTAAATACTTACTCTAATTACACAATTGATTCACCTAATCTTTTGTTTTTATCTCTTGATTCTATAACTTTCTCTCTAATTTTTCGTTCATCAAAAATACTAATGGCTTCTTTACAAGTGATCTCTAAGCATAATTTGGTTGCGAATCTTGCTCTGAATGATGACTCTCTTAGATTCCATGAGATTCTTGGATTCCTATCTCGAAGTCATGTTTGTTTCGCACTCACTGTAAGTCCCATTGTCTCTGTTCCCATTGTTGAAAATATTTTGAACACTGTTGTGTTAGGTACTCGGTTTTATCGACCTTGCATTAAGGCTAGGGTAAATCATAGAAATATATATGTAACTGAGGTACTGCTAAGGGCTAGTTTGAGATTAAATGATGAAAATGGACTTAGTATGCTTAATAATACAGAGATACATGATGGCCTTGCAGCCATGGGCTTTGGAGGTGGTAGGGAAAGTCTTACTTTCTTTAAAGCTTTATTTTCACCTCAATGGAAATTGCTTTTTCGTGCCATTATTCACTGTTTAAGATCTAAAATTATATCTTTTGATCAAATTCCTGCTGCATTGGCATCAGCTGGTATTTTTCTAGCAAATAACAGGGTTTTTAATTTTTCAAGATTAATTTTTGAAGGCATGACTAGGAATTTGGAAGGAACTAAGAAGTTTTTAATGTATCCTAGATTCATTCAGACTTTAACTAGTGACCAAATCCCTAACCTACCAGAGTGAACTGATACATGGGATGTTCCTACATTCACAAAGAGAACTTTCTCTTTCTTGACCAAACAAGGCAATGCCTTTATAGGAACTGTTACACCATTGTTTACTCACATGTTAGCCTAACCTGCCAACCAAGAAGGTGAGGAACCTAGCAATTCTAGTGCTTCTCAGCAAACTCCTTCTAACCAGAGTTCCCATTCCTCAGAAGATTCTAAATCTTCTTCTCACAATATTGGTGCTCCACCAAATACTGATGGGATGATCCATACACCTGCTGCTTCTATGGCTGCTAGTGGTTCACCACCAGCACAAGCACCAGAGGTGGTGGATGTTGCAAATTTAACTGCTTTGTGTAGTAGTTTGTCCCAATAGGTACAAGTGTCGCAAAAGGAAAAACATGTTCAAGACAAGAAAATTGTTGAATTAGAAGCTACCCTAATCAAGTTGAGGAACAAAGTATCACCTTGGATGAGGCAGCATAGGTCTATTCAGAAGGCTGCACTTAAAAAGCAAAGATTCATAAACCACAAGAAAAGACAACTGAATGCAACCAAACAGGGGAGGAATTATGAAGAACAACCACCTTTTTTTATAATCAAACAAGGATCTCTAGAAATGACATCAATTTTGAGTTGGATGATGATGTCATTGGGACTTATAAAGACAGAACTGGTTTAGAAACTGGTGTGGATGAACCTACAAACATAGAGTTTCAACAGGATGAACAGCCTACTCATGAGGAGCCACAAGTTGAAGAAATGATGGTAAGTCAGTCAGTACCAACACCTCAATCACCACAACTTCAAGTAAATTAGAGTACTTTCTATGAGAAGTTGGAGGAAATTAATGTTCAATTTCCTGTATCTTCAACTCCACCACGACAAAGACAAATCTGGTTTCACAAGAAACAGTCTTTGCAAGTACTGTCCAGATCAAGAGTGAGCAATAGATCAGACAAGACTGAAGAGGTGCAAGTTAAAAGGATAGCTTTAGTGGAAGAAAGGGTATCTAGAGATACACAAGTGATTGAAGAAACAAGTGTGTCTAATAATGGTGAAGTCAACATTGTTGAAGATCCAAGTACTGCTAAGCCGACTAAGCCGACTGCAAGTACTGCTGACATTGTTGAAGACCCAAGTACTGCTAAACCAACTAAGCCGGCTGCAAGTACCGCTGGTGATCATCCTTCACTGGAAAGTCAAACTCCTTTTGGAGAGGATGAGACTTTAGCCCAAATACTGCTTGACTTAAGAGAGAAGAATTAAGCTGAGAAAGCAAAACATGCAGAGGCAGAGAAGAAGACACAACAAGAAGTTCTTGCCAAAAAGGATCAAATTACAGGTAAGAAAGTTCAAGCTTCACACCCTACTAAAGGTATAGTTATTTAGCAGCAAGTAGTTGGCGCCATCCGTGGGACCATAACACTAAGCTAGAGCAAAAATTTCATCTTGATTTCTCAATGACGAAGGGGCATCCGCAAGGAAACCCCAGGAACACAAATCCTGGGAATCGGAAGTCCCCAGGGGAAGGGATACTCATTCCCAATCGATTCCCTAGCAACCAAGCCGGTGGACCAAACAACCGAAGTGGTCTTCAGTCCATGGGTATGACAAGCACGTTCTCTGTCACCCCACCACCTACTTCAACCTTGGATAACCCCGATCCAGGGAGTGCGCCCAACCCCCCTAACAAGGAGCCGCGCAGACCATCGACTGAGGAAGAAGTGGAGGTCGAACCGCTCAGTGAGGAAGATGTCACTCGAGTTCTCACGCAGAACTTCGAGAGGATCGTCCCATGAATTGCATCAAGGTTGAACCTAGGGAGGGACCTCCAATCTAGGCTCAACTTTGGCCACGCTGGACCAGGCACCTCTTCTCAAACTCAAAGGAAGCGAAGGACACGACCTCAGGAGCAGAACCTCTTTGAGGAAACTCCCCAACCCAGAAATTTGTTTGAACGCATAGGGGATCGTCTCATGCAGGAACTAACACAATCCCGTAAAGAGGGAGAGAGGTCCGACGGTTCACACGAACGACCAGATCTGGAGCTAACAAGAACTAATCGCCGCACAAGCATGTGGGATAGGATGAATACTGGGAAGAAGGCTCCTGGCTCTTCTCACAAGAGCGGTCCTCACCCAAAGGATGGGGCACCGCCCCTTTCTCCCGGTCCATCAGGAGAGGACTTGGATGACCATCCACCCAAGCGTCTCCGACCTAGGCGTACTCCTCCACCGCCACCAGACAATAAGGAGTACTACGACGGCCCCTGTTATCGAGAGGCGGAAGAAGAAGATCTTTCCCGCCTATGGTGTGACCCTAATTTCACCCGTCTATGGGCTGATCCCAGGGAAGATCCTTTCACTCTCCGCATACGGAATTACTCCAAGGATACAAAGCGTCGCATGCCGGCGTGTGTCAAGAGTTATGATGGGACTAGTGATCCGGATGATCACCTAAAGATATTTGATACGCAGGCGAAAATTGAACGATGGCCCATGCCTATATGGTGCCAAATGTTCAATTCAACCTTGATCGACAATGCTCGTGACTGGTTTGAGGGACTTCCTCCGCGAAGCATTGATAGCTTCACTGAACTACGTAATGCGTTCAAGAATAATTATACTCAGCGAAAGAAGTATAATAGGGACACGGTCTCATTGGCAACCGTCAAGCAACGGCCGGGGGAGTCTACGAAGGCCTTCACTGAACGCTTCGATGACGAGTGCACACACACAAAGACAATGCCGAAACTTCTGAAAATTTCCGATTATATGCACGCCATAACAGACAGGGAATTAATCAGATGTCTCAATGACAAACGTCCGGAGAGGTATGACGACCTTATGGAAATGGTCAGAAACTTCATAGAAGGAGAAACCGCGGTAGCCGCGTCCTATCCTTCAAAAGGAAACAGCTACCGATCGAACGACCAGTCCAAGAGATAGTCGGGCGGTCAAAACAACCAGAGCAGTGGGAGGGGCTCAGATTACAAGAGCCAAAACAAAGGAGGACGGTCGGAAGACAAATTTACCCCTCTAAAGATGTCCTACCGGGAGATCTTGCTGAAGGAAGGGGCCAATTTCCCGAGACCTCCCCCAATGACGACTCCGCTGGACCGTCGTCAAGGAAGTCGCATTTGCGAATTCCATAACGACAAGGGCCACGGCACGGAGGAATGTATCTAGCTCAATAAACACATTGAGTCACTGATCAAGTCAGGCAAACTCAAGCATTTGGTCAAGGATTGGAAGTATGGAAAAGACAACAAAATGTATGACAAGAAGGATCCCCAAAAGGACAAACCTTCAACTATATACATGATCCAATCCAGGCAGCGCCGTACAAGGCAGAAAATTAGTCAAAAATTTTCAGGCGGCAGAGAAATTTCATTCCCTCCCATCACGGGAAGAAATGTGATTGATGCGCCTCTCACTATTGAGATAAGCATTGGAACACACAATGTCCGCCGTATGTATGTGGATGGAGGGTCATCAGCAGAAGTACTATACGAACACTGTTTCGTATAGTTACGACCAGAAATAAGAAGCCAATTAGTACCGGCCACGGCGCCGCTCATCGGTTTCAGTGGAGACACTATTTGGCCAATAGGACAGTTGTGTCTGCTTGTAACCATTGGGAATGAAGAGCACTCCACCACGACGTGGATGAACTTTATGATGATACGCTCACACTCTCCATACAATGGGATCATAGGCAGACCAGGTATCCTGGCCATACGGGCGGTACCCTCCACGGTACACGGGATGATCAAATTCCCCGTGGAAGGTGGAATTGTCACTATCTATAACACAATCATACCAGCATCCTGATTACCCGGAACAAGAGGTATCCATAGGGGGAACACTCTCGGACAGCGGCAAGAGGGCTATGTGCTCTCTCCTGAAAGCAAACTTAGATGTATTCGCATGGGAGCCCAAGCATATGACAGGCGTACCGCGTGCGATAGCAGAACATAAGCTCCAATCCGCCAGGGATATCCTCCCGTTAAGCAAAAGAAGCGCGGTCAGGCACCCGAACGCAACCAAGTAATATTGGATGAAGTACGAAAATTGGTGGATACAGGCATCATGCGCCAGGTATACTACCACGAGTGGTTATCCAACCCAGTCATGGTCAAAAAGCATGACGGAAGCTGGCGCATGTGCGTGGATTTCACGGATCTGAACAAAGCCTGTCCACAGGACTGCTACCCGTTACTGGAGATTGATTGGAAGGTGGAATCCCTATGTGGATATCCCTTTAAGTGCTTCTTAGATGCATATAAAGGATACCACCAGATCCCGATGGCGTAAGAGGACGCAGAGAAGACGGCGTTCCATACTAGTCAAGGCGTATACTGTTATACAAAAATGCCATTCGGACTAAAGAATGTCGGGGAAACATATCAGCGGCTTTTTGACAAAGCTTTCGACTCACAGATAGGCAGCAACCTGGAGGTCTATGTTGATGATTTAGTCATAAAAAGTCATACGGAGGATGCACTTCTCTGAGACGTCCAAGAGACGTTTGACACATTGAGGAGGATTAATATGAAACTAAATCCAAAGAAATGCATGTTTGGGGCAACGGAAGGAATGTTCCTTGGATATATGATTGATCCAAATGGCATCAAGCCTTGCCCGGAAAAGACGGATGCAGTGATACAGTTACCATCTCCTCAGACACGGAAAGAGGTGCAATCCTTAAATGGGAGGTTGGCTGGGCTAAACAGGTTCTTATAAAAGTCCACAGGGAAGTCACTCCCCCTATTCAAAACACTCAAGAAGTGTATTAAGAAGGGAGACTTCCGGTGGACAAAGGAGGCTGAAGAAGCCTTTGGTCAACTCAAGCAACACCTTGCATCTCTCCCCATGCTAGTAGCTCCCCGGCCCAAAGAGGAGCTCATCATGTACCTATCAGCCACACATGGAGCAATAAGTGCGGTACTTATGACGGATAGGGACACAATCCAAACTCCGGTCTACTTTATAAGTAGAACACTACAAGGGCCGGAGTTGAATTATTCTTCCATGGAGAAATTGGTTCTGGCATTAGTGTTTGCTATGAAACGATTACACCGGTACTTTCAGGCGCACCCAATTGTAGTGATTACTGATCAACCAATAAAGCAAGTCATCTCCAGACCAGATGTGGCCGGCAGGCTACAGAAGTGGAGCATTCTATTGGGAGAACATAACATATCTTATAGACCAAGGACGGCTGTTAAAGGCCAAATCTTGGCAGATTTCTTGATAGAGAAGCCGGATGAGGAGGGACCAATCGTACAACAAGACGAAACTCCAGCAGAACCATGGGTATTATTTACGGACGGATCTTCGTGCACGGATGGATCAGGAGCTGGTCTCATCCTTACGAATCCGGAAGGTATGGAGTTTACGTACGCCCTGTGCTTTGAGTTCACAGCCACCAACAATGAGACAGAATATGAAGCGTTGATTGCGGGTTTAAAAGTCGCCGCTAGAATGGGAGTCCGCAACCTTGAGGCCTACGTGGACTCACGGCTTGTCGCGTACCACATTCTGGGAGGATACGTAGCTAAGGAGGATAACATGGTTCGATATTTGGAGAAAGTCTAGTCATTCATCGCGGCTTTCAGTAAGTTCTCTATCAAGCAGGTACCAAGAGGTGAAAACAAGAAGGCGGACGCTCTTAGCAAGATCGCGTCTACAAGTTTCACCCACTTATCCAAGCAAGTCTTGGTGGAAATACTAAAGTAAAAGTCTATAACGAAAGGGGAAGTCGCAGCTGTAGTTGAGGAAGATGGGCCTACATGGATGACCCCGATCATCAACTATTTGACTAACGAAACCCTTCCCGACGAGGAAAAGGCGGCACGGCGCATCAGGAGGAAGTCGCATCACTTCGAGCTTCGAGAAGGTATTCTTTACAAGCGCTCTTTCTTACAGCCGTGGTTGCGGTGTGTTGGGCCACGCCAGGCTACTTATGTGATCAGTGAGATACATGAGGGGTTATGCGGCATGCACCCGGGTCCCCGATCCGTAGTAGCCAGAGCTCTACCTACAGGATATTACTGGCCTACCATGCATAGGGATGCACGCGACATGATTCGCAAGTGCAGTGATTGCCAAGTGCACAGACCAGTACCACGAAATCCACAGCAGGAACTTACACCCATTACATCCCCATGGCCATTCTATAAGTTGGGGATTGATATCGCAGGACCTATTCCCGTAGCTGCGGGGGGAGTTAAGTTCTTGATTGTCGCAATGGACTACTTTACACGCTGGATAGAGGCCAAGGCAGTCAAATCCATCACAGGCAAACAAGTTAAAAAGTTTGTTTGGGAGAACATCATGTGCCGTTTTGGCTTACCAGGAGAAATCATCTCGGACAACGGGAAGCAGTTCGCGGATAATCCAATCAAGGACTGGTGCGCAGCATTGAATATCAAACGGCGCTTCGCATCTGTTAAGCACCCGCAGACAAATGGTCTTGTGGAACGAGCAAATAGAAGCTTGGGTGAAGGCATCAAGGCACGCCTGGAGGAACGAAGTGCCAAATGGGTAGACGAACTACCACATGTTCTATGGGCACATAGGACTATGATCAAAACAGCCAACGGTGACACCCCATTCGCATTGGCCTACGGTACTCAAGTTGTTATACCAGTAGAAATAGGAATGCCTACCATCCGCACAGCGTAGGTTAATGTTGTCACAAACGACGAGCAGCTCTGGATCAATCTGGATTTGTTGGAGGAAAAAAGGGAGATAGCGGCTATCAATGAGGCCAAGTCCAAGTCATGGATGAAGGCTTATTATGACGCCAAGGTTAAAGGCGTTTCTTTTCAACCAGGAGATTATGTCTATCGTGCTAACGAGGCAAGTCGAGCGGAGAATACAGGAAATCAAGGCCCTAAGTGGGAAGGACCGTATGAAGTCATGGAAGCCTTAGGACGGGGCGCGCACAAGTTACGTGACATGGATGGCCGCGACCTGGAACGCACATGGAATATCTGCAATCTTAAAAGGTGCTATCTTCGAAAGCTACGGCTTCCTCATGGACACTTCGCTATATCTGGCTTCAATGAAGATCCATGTGTTCTCTTTGTTTTTTATGCTTTCTAGGTTTCTTTTTGTTTTTTAGGATTTCCCATTCTTGTTAAAACAAAAAAACATAAACATTCTAATAAAATGCCGTGGTGCCTAGCTAGCTCCACGACTCGTTTAGTGCAAATTGTTTTTTATTCTTTAGATTCTATTATTGTCGTATGGATTTAGTTATTATTAATACAATGTGTTATATCTTATTCATATGCATTCATTCAATACCGTACATGTACAATGCGCCTCCAGGCGGGGTAAGAGGATTAAGTGAAACTAATAATTCAACTTGTCGCATAAGAGGGATGCAACCCCAGTGACGCGGATCATGTATCCTTACTAGACACCTTACTCACAAGACGTTGTGATAAGTTTCCATATACCGCATTCACGCAGTGCTTTGCATGGTAAAGACGCACGCCGCACGTCTAGTAAAATATAGACTTGATTGTATTTTTTTAGTAAGACGTGACATGTCATGCAATACAGGTATATGATATCTAACAAAAAAAAATACACAAGTTTCAAACTCATAACACCAAAATAGCCATGGTCATCACGGACTTACTTGCATACATATGACAAGTTATTTCAAACATCAGTTTTAGCCATATACATATACGGACGAATAAGATACAAATGTTTACAATGTAAATTACAACGGAGGTAGGAACTCCCCTATCTCCTTCTTCCCTTCTTCAATCAAGGTGCGGAGGGCCTCCCCGCGAGCATTCTTCCCATCTTGTGCCTTGATCATATTCGCATCCAACGCCTCGGCAAGCAGCTTTTCACCTTTCATCGCCTTTGACACAGAGTCGTAGGTGGGCAAGGTCAGTTGGATAGGATCGGCAGTAAGCTTGGACATTATTACCCCATTCGGAGCACCGTTTAGCGCTTCTAGCTCGTCTAGGAGGGGATGTTGGATTTCAGCAAGAGCATCCATTGACGCATTCATCTTCTCCGCAACTAAAGGGTTGTGGTAGGCATGCTGGGTAATATCTTCCTTCTTACCTATCAGTTCCGCAGCTTTGACCAGGCCCTCGTGCCTACCATGGTCAATACCATCCGATACGACGCCCGCAAATGCCTGTAGTAGGTAAGGAGCTTCCATAACCTTGCTCACGGCAAGCTGCATTCCTTGGCCAACCATCCACCTGCGCCCAGCTAGGGCTGTGAGCAAAGGAGGACACATCATTTCAGCACACTCCGTGGCCATTTTGCTTAGCTTTCCCTCAGCTGCCGCAGCTTGCTCATCCAAAGTAATTTGCGCTTGGGTTAGCTCATCCTTCAGCGCATCGCGCTCTTGAGCAATGTTGAATGCTTGTACGGTTACGGCTTTGGTGGAAGCTTTAGCTGCGGACACCTACATATGACACTTAGAGTTATTACAGGGATAATGTGGTTTTTCTTGTGTGTACACAAATAAGCATTCATAGTGAGAGCATACCTTCTCGTTGGATGCGGCTAAAAGGGCATCCAGCTCGGTAATACATTTTTCACGAGTGTTGGCGTGATGGGCCTGCTCCTTAACGGTGAACTCTGCTACGACCAACGCTGACTGCAAGGATATGATATTTTTCTCGTGCTTCTCAACTAGTGCTTCACGAGGAGCTATCTTTTTATCAGCACGCTTCACATTAGCCAAGGCCTTGATCAGACGGCGTCTTAGGGCCGCACCAACTGTCACTTGGTGTGCGGATGACACATCGAACTGCCTCAGCAATGTCTCACGATCTAATTCGTTCAAGTCTTACGCCAGAGCCAGAGGAGTGATGTTTTCGATGAATTCCGTGCACTCGGATTCCGCCTCTAACCTTGTTAAGCTGGATAAATTCCATGTTAGGCGCAGGCTGGTGTCCGATCCCTCAAGACGTGGCTCCTCGACAAGTGTCACAGGAGGGGATGGAGGTCTCGTTGATGTCGTGGGTGAAGGTTCCCTTTCCACCTCCTCCTCTTGGGCTACGGTCGACGGATCCGCCCTGTTATTAATGCACATTAGTTTTGCTTATCAATTTACTTTGAGTTGTAACGAAAGGTACTTACATAGTGCCAGTGATGGTTCCGTGATGGTAGGAGCTACAACATTCACGGGGGTGGCTATCCAAACTTGCTCATCAGCACGCGGTGAGGGGTCGACCTGGGCCATAGCTGTGCTGCTTCCTTCTTGGTACTACGGATGGTCTTTCCTTAGTTTCTTCGGGGGAGCATTAGATAACCCCGCCCCGTCCCCTAGAGCTTTGGCTACCCTCATGGTAGTCTTTCTTTTCCTGGACTTGGGTTTGGGGGATCCGGAAGCTTGGGTAGTTTCTTTATCCTCACTAGTTCGAGTGTCAGCAGGGTTGGTGATATCTTCTTCTTCTTCGTCTTCTTCATCCTGGTGCGGCACGGTGCCCTCCAGCAGCAACTCTCCACCATCTTCGTTGTGGAAGTCAAGCGGGGACTTCTCGATCACGGGCTCTCCCTCATCTGATCTCTGCTCGGTGGTTTCTTCCAGCGGGATGGTTTGGTCTGCGGTCGCATCAAGAAGGGGGAGTTCATTCTCTTTCAGCGGACGAAATCCTTCAGGCACCTTCATTGGATCGCTTTGGCGCAATAATACATGTAGGTTCATCTCTGCGGACATATGCAATTATACGGATTAGTAAGTTCACAAAATGTAAATGTGGCATTTATTACATCTACAAATATAAGTGGATCTACCCTGCCTACGTTCAGTCAGAAAGCACGGATACATATCCTCCCTCCCATAGTAGTGGCGGCTTATCCCTACTAGGCACAGAAAGTGCTCTGGCAAACCCCTATGAAATTCTGTGCGGTGGGTATCTAGAATTTTCAAGTCCTTACTACTATAGTCTTTTGATTTGGGCAGAAAATCTTTGGGTACTCTGGTTTTGAGAACGAACGGGGTAGGGAATACTTTCTCATCGACGAAGAAGTAATGATCGTACCAGCTCTTAAGGGAGTCTAATGGCTTCCTATACGTCACGGGGGCGTTCCCGGATCGTTTTTTGAACGACAGCCACCCATTCACTAGTTGGGGGGAGTAAAAGACCCTAAATAGATTTACGGTCGGGGTTACTCCGCATGTATGGCATGTAATCTCAAATTGATTGATTTTACACGCCCCTATGCAGTGCATTTGGGTTATGCGGAAGTCATAGTATAGAAGCAGGTCTACCAAAAACTTGGATAAGGAGATGCGGTAGTTAGCCGAATCGAATAGGCGCGTGTACACGCCTATCTTTCCCCTCGGTGCATCCGTAATCGCTTCACCATCACCTGGATAGGTTGGGTGTACGCTTTCGGGTATATAATACTTAGACAAAAAGTCTATGTATTTCTCCGCAGGCATCATGTTCAGGACATCTGTAATAAGGGGATTTTCCTTTACCATGTTTTATAGAAAGGGTTTGAAAGGCGTGATGATCTAACCTGCGGTGGTGGAGATCCGTGGAATAAGAGGCAAAAGGTGGAAGGAAGGAGCTTGGGAATAACAATGGCGGAATGAATATGAACTTTGTGTGTAACAGTAGCACACACCAACTCTTATATAGGGTTGCCTCGATTTTCGATGTAACGTAGATGTTTGCCACATGTAAACCACTACGCCCATCCAACGGATGGGATTTCTGACACTTCTGAAAACATCAGAAGGGACCCATGGGTCACTTCTTAACAGTTTTACGTGGCTCGATGGTGGGCATTAATGGTGCACTTTTGTAGTAGTGTGACTGACTAGTTGACTACCATTAATGCATTCATTCTTATGTCGGGATATGCGGTCATACGTAAGACTATATTTAATGCTACATTTAATTTGTCTCGGTTGTCACGTGCGGCTGGGGTATCATTGGAGTTCAATCCATGTAAGGTTGCCACGTGCGGCCAAAACAAAATTTTGAAAATTTTTCATTTCCTAAAGATCTTTCTTGGTACGTCTGGGGAGCATCTGGATAGTCTAGAGGTTACGCCTACGGCTGTAACAACTAGACTGGGGGGACATGATGACGTATAGTCCCCAGCTGGGTCATGAACCCGGCCCACGGGTACTACCCGTATCCGGCCCATCACAGATGGGTGGGAATAATGTTATTTGAGCTTATGGGCTTGGATGAACAGTAACCGCATACACGTGTGCGGCCCACGGCCCGGCACGCCCGGTGCAGGGTTAGACATAATCATACTCCTACTATGATTAGGATTTATCCCAAAGGAGAGGATATTCACTCACCATAATTAGAAGATAAGAATCAATCTAAATCTGGTGATTATCTTTTCCTTGGGGCCGAAGCATCAGTGACAGCCCATTAGGGTTTCACTGCCTAGATAAGGAACCACCAAGGGTTCCACAAAGGTATTACATTCTACACACTTTCAACTCTCATCCGATTCCTATAACCCTAACCGATTACTTACTCTCACGCCGGAGTCTAATCATGGGAAACATTCTCACGGTAAGCCTAATGCGTGTTGTTTAGTGTGCAGGATCCCAACCAGACAATTCACTTGGTGCAGGAGCCGGAGTCCAGCCAACCCGAATTAAGCCTAATTCGGGTCTAGCAAGGATCACCCAACTTTTGTATCAACACAAGCTAATAAGGAAAGACCTTCCAAGCTGAAGAAGAAGCTACCTAAGATTAATCCAAAGGATAAGGGGAAGAAGCAAATACTGAAAATGAGAGTGATTCAGATGAAGATATCAGCAAAGTCATGTATAGATTTAATCAATTAGACCATGATGAGGAATATGCTCTTAGGATACAAGCTCAGATTCTTGAAGAAGACTTGCAAGAAGAACTTGAAGCTAAGAAGCATTTGTTAGAAGCTAAGAGAATACAGCAAGAATGGACTATATAAGAGTATGATAGGATTCAAGCTGAATTACATGCAAGTGAGCTTCTTGCAGACTCATTGTTAGTTGAAGAGAGAGATGCTTATGATGAAGAAGAGAAATCAAAACTGATTGATGATCTGGTAAGGGAGCAACAAAGATTCTTTGCTGAAAAGAGAAGAAGATAAAAGATTAAGCCTCCAACTACCATGCAGATTAGGAATCAAATGATGACATTTCTCAAGAAAGTTAAGAATTTCACTCATATTCAGCTGGTCAAGAAGAATTTTGAAGAAATCAGGACTTTGTATGAACAACATAAAAGAGCTGACTTGAATTTTCTTGAGATTGGATATGAAGCAGACAGGATAGCTGTTGAAAAAGCTAGAAGACATCTGCAACAACAAAGGCAATTTAGAAGTGCTCCTAGAATTGAGCCAAGTACGGCTGAACCTACAACTACATCTCCAACTATGAAGACCACTTATGTGAGGAATAATAGAAAGGAGAAGGTAAGTTAAAAAGAGGAAGAGACTGCTCAAAGAATGAATGAAGGAGATAAAGCCCAAGATGTTGCTCAAACTGAAAATGTACAAGCAGTACATACACAGTCAACGATACATACAGAAGCAACGGTACATACAAACTTGGAAGAAGGTTCAATAGAATTTGAAGGAACCTCCAAGGGTGTTAAGAGGAAAAGATCAACAAAGAGGAAGCAGAAAGCCAAGAAGGCTAACACAACAACAGAAGATAGTGATGATGATGAGAGCATAAAAAAGTACTTGAAGATAGTAAAAATTGAAGATCAATGTATTGATACAGAGATTTTTGGAAAGAGGTCATCTATTGCTAGATAGATATACTCTATGGATCAAGGAGTGGAAGCTCATGGAATTTAAAGAACCGATGGCACAACAAGAATATTCAGACTTTTGGAAGATATTCTTCATATTCTTGACAGACAAGATATTCAAGATCTTTTCAGGTTAGTTCAAGAAGCCAGTGCAGGTAAAACTGAGGTATCACTATTATATATGGAATTGCTCTTCATGTATGAACCACACAACTGTGATCATGAAATATTGAAGGAATTATAGAATCAGGTTCCTAGTTACTGGAGATATTATAGGTCATGTGGTTTGCATATTTTGGATATAGATGATGTTAGTTACTATATGTTACAAGAGAAGAATTATCAATTTAAATGAAGATTGTTGGAAAGAATGTTGGAACAACAATTGGAAGTTACAGAGGAATCTGTTGATGCTTTGGAGTTGATCAGAATGGTTAAAAAACAAATCAAGGATTTGAAAGATGAGGAAGAAGCTGAGAAAGAGCCTTAAGTGTTTGACATTCAGTCACACTTCACAAATGGTTCTCAGTTCACCATGTCTAACACACATAAGAACTGGCTAGTCCATAAGAAAACGGTGTGTGGTAAAGACTTCTCAAATCCGTTGAAAGCTAGTAGTTTGCTAAAAACTATATCGTTCTGACTCACCTTGTTTTGAGACAAAGAGTTGGCTAGTCCTAGACAAACGGTACTAGGTAAAGACTTAATCAAATCCGTTGATGGTTGACAATTTACCAAAAATTATAGGGTTATCAGTACACCTTATTCTTTATGAATAAAGTATTGGCTATTCCAGAGTGTACGGATAACTGGTAAAGAATATATCAAATCCGTTGATAGCTGGTGATTTTCTAAAAATCATAAAGCTAATACAGATTGGTTTTTGTTGTTAACTATTTTATTTCAGGTATGAAGATTGCAAGCAAAGAAGTATTCAAGAAAAAATATTTAGAAAGTTTTGTGTCATCAAATCAAGACTGAAGTTCATGATTCAGAGTTCATAGATTTAACTCAAGAAGACAACTACTGTTGCTGCAAAGAAAATTGAATGTTTATAAGACACAAGAAGATCATAAGTTGAAGACAAAGATGATGTTCATGATGTTTGAAGATTATTTAATCAGAAGAAGATCTACATTGAAGTGTTTGGCTACATTTAGTTGGATACAAATACAAATTACTAAGTTCAGTCCAAGGATGAAGGAAAGACTGAAGACATGTATTCTAAATACATCCAGTACAAAGAGAAACAAGAAGACAACAAGTTATCAATCTTGTTTAGGGGAGGATTGTTGGGAATTATTTGTAAGTGTCAAGTACCGTTAGTGTTATTGAAGTACTGTTAGTATCTTTCAAGTACCGTTAGTGTTAACGCGGTACATAGTAAGTATTGCTACTTATAAAGTAAGTACTGATATATTGATTAGGACGAATATATCTTTGTATAAGATATGTCATAGTAATAGTTAGAGTATATCTTATGTGATATACTTAAATAGTTAGAATATTGATAATATATCGTCTGTGATATAGTTATCTTTATAGAATATTCTAAGGTTTCTAGGGTTCCTTACTCTATAAAAAGAACATAGGTACAATGTCATTCATGTACCTCATTCAAGTCGATTAATAAGAGAATCGAATAGTTAAACGTAATTATGTTCTTCTGTGCTTTATAAGTTAGATTCCGCATAACTTATTTAGCTTGAGTAAGAGTTCTCAAAAGTGTTTTAGTTTGATTACAAACTATTATACTAGTTCTTAACAGAATATAGATCTAATCAAAGGGATCAACATACTCTATCTGTTCTTTATGAGTTTTAATTTTTTTGTGTTACCTAATGGTATGTCACATCCTATGGAGTCATTTTCAATAATATTATCCTACTATCCGTAGCTTAAATGATAAACCTGTAGACATTTAGGCTGAAAAGAATCGAGGTAGGAAACTCATTATTAAGTTAGCGTCAACTCAACTTTCTCTTTTCACGCATAGTAATTATTTTTAACCTTATTTATGGTGAGAAACTCACCGCCACATCATACCATATTTTTTATTTTTTAATTACTAATTCATAAACTAAAACGCAAACGTAAACCTTTTATTTGTACATTAAAACTTAAAAACGATACTTCAAAAATAAATAAAAAACATAGTACATCGAAAATTTAAAGACGATACATAAATAAATAAAAACTAAAATGGCAAATCATATTTCATATTAATATGAGCTCGTTTTCATTTCATTGCAGTCCGTGGATCCATAGTCAAATGATCATATGATTGCACATAAAAAGTTGATGTCATCTTGTTGTTGCTTGTTTTTAGCTATTACCAACTCTTCCGTACGTATTTCATATATTGTTTTTTAAGCTCTAAGAAGGCTTTGCGTTCTTCTTTCTGTAATTGGGTGGCACGCTCAGTTTGCAAAGCAATCTCGGATACCAATGAACCTAGCCAATGCATCATCATTCGTGCTGTTAGACGATCCCGATATAAGTTTTATGGACGTAAAATTTAATAGTCGTGTGTTAGGATTAAACTCGGGATTACGGGATTGCTCATAATACGTAAAGAGTTAATTTATTAATAAATGTATTTATATGTTTATTAATTAAATCAAGCTTTAAACATTTAACAGTCGTTAGGTTTTAAGAGTTAAGGACTAATGGTTGTTGTGGAATAAAATAGAAGAGGAAAAGAAGAGTCCGGAACACCCCTGGTGGTGGTTCGACCGGCGGTGGACAAAAGAAAATAAGGGAAAGATTTCTTTCCTAATTTCCTTTTTTCTTGGCCTCCAAGTTTTGATACCCTATATAAACACATAGGGTGCTTCATAATTCTTCACCCCACTTTCTTCCTCTCTCTCTCTGTGTGATCGGCGACCAAACACCCTCTTAGGATTCCTTTGGTTTGTTTGATTTCTTGAATAAAGTCCTAGCCCCTCTCTAGGGTTGTTGGGTTGATTTTCCACTATACGTTTTAGCTCGTTTATACGTACTAGTATTACGGTTAACTCATTATTATACGTGTGTACAAGAACGTAATATAATCTTACTTTAGATTATATATTAGATCGATTAATAAAACGGTAAGGGGTTAATCATTGATCCGTCATAAACCCTAATTGGCGAATTGTTCTTGCTTGGTGGAATCACATTAGCTAAAAGGTATGTAACCCTAATTCGATTAGTTATGAATGTGTTATTATTATGATCTTATTAAATCGCTTCCGCTATTACGTATTTTGATCTTTATTATATTTTTATAATTGTGTTGGTCCCTTGTAATTAGTGCTATTCTTAAGATTACTAAGTATAGACCAAACTCATGGTAAAGTAATGCAAATAAACAAGATAATATAAGGTAAAAGACATAAAAGGTTTTTCAACATTTAACTCTTATTATTCAAAGAATTATACCCTATTGTATGTGAAACTACAATATGGATTGAATAGACAATGTGTGTTTGTGATCTCCTCACTAACGAACTATATCAATCCTAAGTTCGACGATTAAGTCAACAGGAGTTTAGAACTCAAGTGTTTTCTATCGTATTTGGAAGAGAGAACTGTTTGTGAATGTCTAAAGCATTAAATGCACAAACTTAAGTTCTATCTTATTTATTTGTGCCCGAAATCATGTTTAGTGTTTTTCTTTGTGCCCGCTTTCAAGAGGCTCCCAAAACCTCTCACCTTGAAGTGGTTAAGCGTATCTTCTGATACATTAAAGGTAATATACATTTGGGATTATGGTATCCTAAGGGGACCGACGTAGAAACCATAGTCTACGCCGACTTAGATCATGGGGAGAATATATGGAACCAAAAAGCACTAGCGGTATTTATACCTTCATGGGTTGTTGTTTAACTTCTTGGTTTTCTAAGAAAAAACCGCTCTTGACATATCCACCATGGAAGCCGAGTATGTGAGTGCCGGAAAAGCTTGTCAACAAGCTCTATGGATGAAGCAAGCCATTGTTGACTACGTGACTACACTCGATGATGTTCCCATCATGTGTGATAATAAGGGTCCAATAGACCTTATAAGAATCATGTGCAACATTCGCGAACTAAGCACATAGAAATTCGTCACCATTTCCTTAGGGATAATGTTTAAAAAGGAAACTAACACCTCACTTTGATAAGTGGACTGTTACGTGTATTTATGGCGTGTCATCAAAGCATGTAAGGTAATCTCTACTACAACATACATGACCAAAAGGGAAAACTAGAATCAAACATCGGTTCACAAACATAAGCCCAAAACATAAATAAAGTAAATGAAATTAGAAGGACAACACAAGTGTCCAAACAAGCATAAGTATAAGAAGGCAAAAGGAGAAGAAGTCTAAGGCAGTTTTCCTCCTATGCACGTCCTCCAAATGCTCAAGCCTGTCCATGGTTACCTGCCGTTTTGGGACATGGAAAGGAAAGTAACGGCTGAGCAATGTGCTTAGTGAATGGATATATGACATAGTATGAATGACATAACATAATAAAGACTGATTAGCAGTGGAAATGTATAAGTACTGGAAAACCTGGAACATGTTAATAAAACTGGTTTTATAGTTTGAAAAGCTTATGATTAATTTATGAACACTGTATTCTAAATTTAGCCAAGAGCCCATATAGGTCATGAGGTATCAACATGAATGAATACTTAGAGGGGTGACATCATCATGTAATTAGAGGGGTTGCCTCTAATTATATTGGTCTGGGTAAGAGGGATCAACTCCTTGTGAAGGATGCAAGGCACACACCACATTCACCATGAAAATCCTGACTGAAAAATATGTAACTAGGATGCACCATACGCCCCACATGATAATATAAATAAATGGACAAAACTGAAAGGGACGCCACGAGAAATCACTCCATCGTGGGGAAGTCTTAACACTGGTGCCTCCAGTGTTATGGTTATGGTACCTCCATAACTAGATGAATTGGCATGCATGTATATATAGCTCAGGCATTTAAAATAAAACATAAGCCTTCAAAACATATAAAATAACTGGGGAAAATAGATGGCTGCAAATGGGGAATCCTAATAAAGAAAAGAATGTCCATACTGAAAGACGGAATATCCGTACCGTATGTCCAGTAGTGAAGTAAGAGTGAAAGATGAACGATCTACACCTACTTCCCGGATACTACATAAATAAGGGACATGAATGATTTGCCTGATTACAATGTATTTTACTGGTTCTGTGTGTTCTTACTTGTTTTAAAATGTTCTTGTCATGTTTTACTGGTTTAAGTATTATCTTGTAATTATTCATGTTTACATATATTCTGATTATGTATTTCATGTATTCTTGTATTACTATACTTGTAGTGTCATAATAAGTAACTTTCCAAAAATAGCAGGTTTCCAAAAATAGAAAGTTTCTAAAAATAATAAGTTTCCAAAAATTGAAAATTTCCAAAAATAGAAATAAGCTGGATTATTAAGTCTAAAATATAAGCTAGTGCTTATTAGTCATAAGTTATAAGTCATGATGATTTATTAGCAAAGTCTATTAAATTAAATACTTAGGCTAAAAATAATTATTAATTAATAATGAAAAGCATGGTTTATTAATTAATAATATGACATGATAAATTTAATAAAACTTTGACTTATACCAATAATTAAATTAATTCATGGTTTTCAATTTAATTAAGTCGAATAAATACTTAGGTTAATTTTCATGATTATTACATTTAATAAATTTAACCTAAGTTTATAGTTAATTTAATTATTACATGTATTTTCATTAATTAAATTAACCAATTAAAATGTACTAGTTTATTAGGTGTTCATGTATTCCCGAGCCCCGAACCCGAGCCTACGAGACCCGTCTCAGTCGCACTAAGCAAAACAAACATAAACACCAAACAAAACACATCACCACAGCCCCTAGCCGTGACCCTATTTTCCACCGGATGTGGCTTGCAGCCACTGTCCGTGTGGTTTTCCTTCCCACCGGTTGTAGCCGGTTCCTACTGCCAGCAGTGGCTAGCCACTGACTGTTCAGGATTCCTACCGAGACCAAGGGTGGTCTCGGTTACCACTGTTTGCCCATCAGTTCCCACTGAAGGGCTGCTGGGTACTGCGATTGACCACAAAAAAACACCACCGCCCCTTATGGGTTGCCGCTGCTGGTGGAAAAAGACCACCGAGAGTCATAGACTCTCGGTTTTGAGTGCACAGCCGAGCCAAACATGACCAATCCCAAAACCCTTTTTTAATTATAATATTATAACATGTTTTAAACATATAAACATCATGTGTTCCTAATTCAAAGCATTAGATTCGAGATTTAAAAACAAAAGAGAAGGATTAGTATTGTTTACTTGTTGTTGCGTGATCAAGGATGACAAAAACACCCACGAATTGAATCAGCACCCAAAAATTTTGTCTCCCCCTTGTTTTTGATTTATTGTCAGTGGCTAGACACCACAAAACACCAACCCTAATTTGTTTTTCTTGTTTTTGTTAAATGAGATGGAAAACATCTATGTTTGTTTAGTTTCCCAAATGGGTTGGGCCTAAAGCCCAGTTTTTGTTTTCTTTTCTTTTTGATGTCGCAACCCATACAATACACACATACATATTTTCTGTTTTCACTTCGTGTTTTAATATTCATCGTTCGTGTTCGTGTTAACTCCTCGGAAAATAAGTCTTGTCATGATTAAGTGTTATGAACAATTACTTATCATGTTTTTAATATGTGATTTTACGTAATACTTGTAGCAATTTAATTATATACGTAGTTCTTGGATTACAAGTTCGTGACACTTGTCGTATATTTACTAAATCGTGAAGGTATTTTTATGCGGGTTTTACAATTTCTATTGAAAATGTACCTTTGGTAGATAACTTAGCCGTTATCTTCACTAAGCCTCTTAAGATGGAACCTTTTAATTACTTGTGCTTAGGTCTAGGTTTAATGGAACATATTCCTTGATTGTGCATGCTTGATTGAGTCTTTCCCTTTTGAGACTTTCATTTTTTGGTCAAATTTTTTGGGTTTCAAAAAATTTCACTCTGTTTTTATTCAAAAACATAGCCTCTTTCCACGGTTCGTTATCTTTAAGGAACCGCGAATGAGCTTTGGAACCGCGAGACTATTTAAGGAACCGCGGTGTCTGATTGTTTTCTAGTCATTCTCCTTTCTGAGTCTTTGATTTTCTATAGATTTTTCTTAAAATCTGGGGTTAATCTAGTGCATTTGAAATCTTGTTCCCTTGATCTTAAATCGCCCCATGTTCCTTTGGTCGAGAATGTTTTTGCATTGTTAATTCAATATAAAAACGTTTTTCTTATGTTTGCGATTGCTAACGAACATACGTTCGCAATGTGTATGGATCACACAATCATAGCAATAACAATATTGAATTATGGAGGATCTATGGATTATCAAAAATATGTCATGACTACGTGTCTAGATAATTGCACCTCCAACATTATCTTTACTTTCAAACAAAAGTCTTTTGGTCAAAGTCGTGTTTATCTTTCTTGTGTGTGTGTTCTAGTTTTTATTTTCCCTTTAGCATACCTTTATGATAAGTTAAACTATAATATTAGGATTTGTTGAATTAGATAAATTCCCTTCATCCTTTAAACACCCTTCTGCCCACAGATCATTAATCCTCTGCGACTCCTTATCTTTAAAGAACCGTAGATGCCTTTATTGAGCTGCGGTCAGAAAGCCTTGAATTTGATTCCCTTTAAACCTATTTTTCTTACCACCCTAATTATTCCAACATTTTCTGGAATATTAGTTTCTACCCTTTGACCATTCCTAAAATATCTTGTGCTTTCACTTCTTATACCCCAACATTTTTGCATCTGTTCCATCACAAATGAAAAATGTCTTACTCACCAATTGAAAGCCTTTATTCACCACCACTTTCTCCAATCCTTGATTACCCAAATTTACAGAACACCCCAAATCCAATCACATCTCCTACTAAGGAAATTTATTATAGAACCTCTTCTTTCCCTCTTCATCCCTTTTGTTTTCTTCCTCCATCACATGATAATGTCATGCATCATGGAACATATTGTCATTGTTGTCAACACCACCTCTTTCCATATCTCACATATATGATGAGTTAAATTTCATAAAACAACTTCAAGTTAAGCCCTCACTTAACTATGACTACAAGAACATAACAAAGCCTTCTCCACCAAATTTCGCTACTACTTCGTCTTCTAATTAAGCAAGTGTCTTGCTTAACAATAAGACAACTAATTTAAGCAAATATTAGGATTCTAGTGTAACTAGAATTAAACTAGGCTTAAGTTTTAGGCTTGTTTTTCATACACCTTTGTATGAGCATTATCTTCTTGTATCTTCTCATGTGCCTAACATGATTTATCTAGGGATCTTGGATCTTATGATTCTTGTATTCTTTCTTTTACTTTCTTTTGTGAGCATTGCTATATATATGGGTGTTTCTTTCTTTCTTTCTTCTAACCCTTCAATGTAGCTTGTCACCATAACTCGATCTCTTGGTGCCCCGAGCAAGGGGGTAAGCACCAAGGGGAGCCTTAGCAAAGTCGATTATTTTCTTCTTCAAAGACTTGTGATACCTTTTTGTTTCGACTAAGGGGAGAAATAGAATAAACTCGTATACGAAAATCTTGTTTTTATACATGATTGAGTTTATATGTTGTTGTAATCAAAGAGGGGGGAGATTGTTAATACAATGATGTCTAAAAAACGTTACTTGCATTTTTCGGTCTCGCTTTGTTTAGATTACGACAAAATATAAAACAAGCATTTATAAAAAATAATGAATATCGAATTCTTAAGTTCAAGTATCTTCCACCTCATCTACAATCACTTAAGGTATGAATATACAAGTTCTTAACCTAACTAAGTGATCAAGGATTAATTATTTTCTTTAACATCACTTTTATTTTTAAGTGACAAAAGTTTTTAAATAAACTTCATTTTTAAGAAAATGTTTTATTAAAAAGAATATGGAAATTTGAAAATATGATATTCAAAATAGATATAGGATATTACCTTTGGGTAAAATCTTTAGCTGCTGTACTTTCCTCACTACAGGATAAAAAGGAGCGTGCTCTAGTGTATGCAGTTCCTTATAGTTGCCAGCGGTTCCTTACTTATAAGGAACCGCACAAAGATAGAGTCGTTGCCCCTTTCTCCTTTAAATAGTGGGTCATGTCCATATTTTCTTTTCCCCTCTTTTGCACATACTTTCTCATATTCAAAGCCCCTTTTTTAATCACTCAAATCCTTGGTTATTTGGTTGATTATACTTGCTTAAGAAGTGAATCTTTCTCCTTCCATCTCATCCTCTAAAGTGCAAAGAGAACACATTCATCCTAGAAGTGTTGTGTCAAGTACAAGATCCTCTCAAGATCCAAACTTTGTCTCATTCTTATGTATTTGTGAAGATCCAAATTAATGTGTAATTTGGAAGTTGTGTATGTATTGTGGTTAATACTTAGGCAGTAAAGTATATTGGTGTAGATTGGTCCTAGCTAAGATTAGGGCTCGACTTTTAGCTTAGAGTCAGAAATTGGTTAAGCGACGTGCAAGGTTTATCCACCTAAAGGAGATTTTTGATAAGTAAACTCTCGAGTAGGATACTCGAGGAGTGGAGTAGGGACGAAGACAAAGCTTCGTGGCCGAACCACTATAAGTACTTGGCGTTCGATTTGATCTTTCCTTTTCTTATCTCTTTACATTCTTTATTCATACTTGCAGATAGTTTGTGTTTATTAGATTAACAACAATATCACTTGTTCATATTGTGCATAAGAAGGTTTCACATAAATCACTCGAATCTAACTTTTGAAAAGGATTTTTGTAAACCGAAATTTATAGAAATTATTAACTTAACACCAAAAATTTATTTGCACTTTTGGTGGCTATATTTTATGGTCTTTGTCACCTTTGGTCATTAACATGGCGTAATGGTATTTTTGTAATAAGGTCAAGGTGGGAGATTTACCGAGTCCAATTTAGAAAAATTAATTCAATTTTTACAATAATCATTTTTAGATGTTAGCAGAAATAGACAAGTGCTTTATTTTAGACATAAAATTAAAAGTTTTGCTAGACAATACTCATTGTACATGAGTTAACATTTTATAAAAGGAACATTTCAATTCATTTACGTTAATTAAAATTTTTTAATTAAAAAAGAAAAAAACATTATGTTTGTTAAAAAATTATATTCATTAAATGATTTAAATTTATTTGGATATCATACTTATCAAGGATATGGAGGTACTAATCCCCACCATCCATCTCCTTACCATCCAATGGCTAAGATTAATTCTTTATTTTACACTACAAGGTTATTTTGGTCGTTTCACCCGTTCACTATATAAGTTATTTTTTCAACTAACTACCTCATGAAAAACACACACGTCTTTTTTCTCTCTTTCTCTCCCTACCCCTAATCTACTTTCTCTCTCTAAATCAAATCCAGCAAGCCATCCCAATCTATCATCACGAACGATCAATCCGTCATCTCAAATCGATTAATCTATAATCATGAATATAGATAAATCCATCATTAGGTTTGTTCAGTCCGTCATCTCGAATATTTATCTATGATAATCTATCCATCACCAGGTTTGATTATGATCTAATTTATTTTTAGCTAACTTGATATAAATAAGTGTAGAATATTGATAACCTATGAATCTATGAAGTGGGTTGATGTTTTCTAGTGAGACAAACTAGAGAGAGAAAGTGAGAGAAAATGTGTATGATTTTATTAATATGAAAGTGTAAAATGGAACAACAACCAACCCCTTTCCTTAGTGGAAAGGGGTATTTATATTCCAAGCCTAACATTGGGCTTGGGCCGGTCCATGACAAGCCCATGGACCGGTTCTTACTTAAGTTAATAAGCAACTAATAACTAATTACTAACTACGAGCTATTACAACATAAATCATATTGTGGAGTGACCCATACTTCTAATATACGTTAAAACGTATTTCTAACAATCTCCCCCTAAGGGAGGTCACTCCACGTTACAAAGTTCTAAACCTAGCATACTATACTAAGTCTTCGTTCTTTAGCTCGTAGTCTTTTCTTCTTTTCTTTCTTTTGTTGTGAATATGTTGATTTGATCTTTTTGGCTTTGACTTGAGAGCATTGTTCTTTGGCCTTTCACGTGCGATCTTTGCCTTTCTTGTGAACTTTGCCTCCTCGTGACTTCATGTTCCACACACTTACGTCTTTTTGTTGAATTCTCGAAAGCTTCAGAGTTTGGTACAACGGAAGACTTCATCTTGAACTTTCTTGAATTTTTGCTGAACTTTGTTGCAAAAGACATAAGCATGTGGGAACGACTTTTTCAGGTACACCGCAACACCACCGTCTTCACTGGTACACAGCAACGCCACCGTCTTCAACAGGTACACAGCAACGCCACCGTCTTTAACAGGTACACAGCAACGACACGAATAAAATGGCTTTGAACATTTTATTCTAATTCGGTAGCATTTTACCTCCGGTCGGTGAAGACCGTTGGACGATATTAGATATCGTACCCGTGACGGATAGTTTCAATTAAGTAACTTCCTGACAGGATTTCGCGGGTAAACCCGTTCTCTTTATTCGACCGTCCAAAGCTGACTGCGAACATAAAGAGTGAATCACTTGGATAAATTATCCTTGTGATTTGAAGCCGTCAATTCATGAAACCTGGAACAAGTGAATTTCAATTAAGATTTTCACCATCGTTGCTTTCCAGTTGTCACGAGCTCAATTCATAAAGAATCTTGCACGTTACCTACCAAGTGCTGTTTGATGTTGACACTAGAAGGATTTCCACTCGTCACTGTGGTCAATAAAGAGTCACTCTGAGTGTTCTGGCAAGATCATATGATAATGCGAAGAGGCCTGGAACGAGTTTAAGTTCAATTAAGAATTAAACCACTGTTACCTTCCAGTTTTTCACAAGATTGGTTCTAAAAGAACCGTACGTGTAACCTACCATGAGCTTGTTTGATGTTGGCTCAAGCAGGATTTCCATCTTCATTGTAATACTTGCGTATTACTCGGATGTTCTGGCAATATTACAGGAATACTGCGTAGGACTCATGAAAATCTCTTACTTTTCACAGTGTGTGAGAAAGCAAGGAATAAATGAAAAGTGTCCTAATGAGACTTTTGATGATCTCTTGGCTCTAGACTCGATTGTGCGTTTTGATTTAGTGAGCGATGGCTGGAGAGGAGTGCCACCTTTTCAATACCAGTCTATTCGGAGTGAATAAACCAATAGATAACGTGTTGATCTCCGTGTGATTAAAACAAATACCTTTTGAGAGATATTTGAGTTAGCTGGGAAGGGTTGTGCATTGCATCACTGGGTCCATGATGTCTTTCTTCAATACCGAGAATCATTAGCAAAAATGACCTCAATAGCATATGTATTGACCCGGTTTCTGCCTAAAGTTGTAAGGAGGGCTTCTTTCTTTACACCCTTTATCTTTACATTTCTTTTTCATTCTTCAACCCCTTCAATGCTTACCAATACGTCATCACTAGCACCTTGTTGTGATTGTTCCAGTGCTAGCTTAAGTAATTGGTCGGCATTCAGCTACGTTCACATTCTTTCTCCATCTTTCCTAGGACTTCTAATTCTATCTAGGGAATTGTCCTTGGGAAGATTCCATCGGTTCTGATGAATCATTGGACTAAACCTATTCCTACCACCCTTTTGTCACCACATTCGTCGTGAATTAAGCGTGTTTTGGGAAGGAATTGCCACCATGAAAAATCATTGAAAATCACATAAGGTACTTGTGATATTGAAATCAAAAGTTTTGTACCTTAGGTGTTTTGTTCATCAAAAACGCTCCCCCTTAACACGTGCTTAACACATATTAAGTTGGATTATCGTTAAGTCTTTTTCATCTTTTAGCCAAGTATCACTTAAATCTCCTTAATCCCATTTTCTCCCCTTATCCAAAATGTTAACCATTAATATTTGGGATATTGAATGGATTAACCGGTCTTTGGGTAAAAATGAAATCGATGTTTGGCCATAGAACAAGATATTGCTCCCCCTTAAGTTAATAAGGGATAGTTGTAGTGCTTTAGTATGATATATTTTGAAAGATTTTGAATCTCGTGAGAAATTCTTGAAAAATTATCATACCTTAACACTACAACAAGCCATTAAAGCACATTATTCACAAATATACATATTCACAAATAATACCAATATAGAGTGACCTGAAATGTACGACCCTTTAGATGGATCGTTGCAGTGTCCTGTAGTGCACTCCATATGGTCTACCACCCACGAATCTTTCCAAGCTCCTCATCAATCTACGTTCACGGAGCTTTTGATCGATCTTCTTGATCACGTACTTCGCCATCTGCCGGTAACCTGGATGCCAATCCTCCGTCATTTCTGGCAAAGTCCCACCCGAGTTCAGATGCTCCAACTTTCCTCTGACTTGTATAAGAGTTCCATCACTATACTTGTGGAGCTCCCCCACCCTCATAAACTTCATCAAACCTCGACTGTTCAAGTAGAAAATGCCGTAATTCGGGACAGAAATGCCGGTATAGGGACATCTTTCTACATGTTGAGGTAACACTTGATTCACAGGACGGGTTAAATTGAGCTTCCTCTGATAGCTTTCGACTCCCAACTGAAGATCTTCAACTCGTGTCTTGATGACAACGCTTCGTGTGAACATACGAAGTGCTGTATTCAAAGCAATCAGGTCTTCACGAGGAATATGTGTGAGTTGATCTCTGGTCATCAGAAGCAGCATATCTTCGATATCCTCAAGGCGAATGATGGAAAAATCTCCCTGCTGGATTTTGTATTCCCTGTCATCCTCCCTTTTCAAACGAATCTCCGTCACATGATAATAGCCATTCTTGGCTTCAGTTTTCATTCCTAAAATGCTGGAGATGCGGATGTCGGATCTAACATTGCTTCTAGAATTGACCAAGCAGCAACCCCTGTACGCCCTTCGGACTCGTTCGTCCCAATGAGATGCACCTATGACAGCATACATATCATAATTACGATTTATCTTAGGGACCCAGAGTCGGTTTACCTTTTCCTCGATAAAGGGTATTGTCCCCCAGTTGGCAGCTTTCAGCAAGGTCAGGGATGTTGCGTACTTTGATGACCCCTTCAGTAGATACACCAGATCATTGGTGACAAAGAAGTCAAGAGCAATCTGATTATCTTGATCCATTGGAGGTGGAGCTCTTTCTGATTCATGAAGACCTGGCCGTTGAACGGTATTCAGAGCCTTCAGAATCTCCTCGGCATAATATTCGAACTCCATTTGGGTCAACCGGGTTTTGGCGCGAAGTCTTTTATCCTTTAGTACTTTCTTCACCAAAGATGGAGTAACCGAAGTCTTATACTCATGAGCAAGAAATGCGCATAAGTCAATCGGACTTCGGATACGAAGATACAAGACATCTTTGTCGGCGTCAGTGATCGGATCATACTGCGCCGCTGCCGTGATCCAAGCCTGTGGTGGAGCAGTTTCGTCGATCTCCAACGTGTCCTCCCAGTCCTTTGTGCTTGGTTCAGGAATAGTAGATTGTGGGTTTTGTTGCAGAGGAGTGGGGACGTGAACATCTGCTTGTTCAGATTTAGGCATTTCAGCAGTGTCATGGACGGGTGAGTGTTGAGCAGCTTCAGGTTCGGTTACCGATTCTGCAATCACAGGGGCAACAACAATAGAACTAACGGGGTTAGTGGTAACAGGTATGGATGCAGCAATAAATGTACCAGGAATAGATGACCCTGTAGTGGCATTCACATCGTGGCGCCACTTCGATCGTCTGGATTCTGTGGATGTAGATTTTTCCTTTGGTGCTGCATCTTTCTTTGACTTGGTGCCAGACTTAACCACTTTCTTTGAGCTGGCACCCTTATCCCCTTTCTCAGACTGTTTACCCGCATCAGCATCCTTATTGTTATCCGCATTGCTCCCCTTAACACTCTCCTGGTGACCATCACCACCATCATTACCATCATTATCATCATCATCTGCATCCTCATCATCCTCATCCTCATCCTGATCATCATCTTCATCATCATCCTCATCATCCTCATCATTCTGATCCTCATCATTCTCATCATCATCATCATTCTTATCTTCTTCTTCTTCTCCACCAGTACCCTCTCCTTCGTCACTCTCTTCCCTTTCTTCCTCAGGGAGAATGTGGTAGGGTACCACACTTCCAAACGTCTTGAACAACTTATCATCCTCCATGATAGCATCATTCAGTGATTTGTATAGAGCCCGTTGAATCCTTGATTTATCAAACGATCCAAGTTCCACCATACGAGCCTTAAGGATCTTTTTCAGTTCAAAATCCGTCAAGTCATATGCGATCTTGTAGGCGGCTTCTGAAGGATTGGATGATTTGATCATCAAGTTGTCAGCAGCAAGCGTCTTCAAATCATCACGCAGTTTAGGCATTAGGGATTCAACGGAGTCTTTCACTCTCTGCTCAATAGTAGCTTCAAGAGCTTCTTTTTGCTCTTTAAGGTCATCCTTAATAGCTTTAAGTCTCTTAATTCGTGCTTGATGCCTATCAGCTTCAGCCTTTTTAACCTGAGCAAGTTCTTCTGCATGAGCTTTACGTGTAACTTCCATGTCTGCAGCGAACTTGGCAATCAACTCTTCTTGAGCTTTCCTTGATGCTTCTTCACTTTGAGCTCTTCTATTTAGCTCTTGGCGAAGTTCATCCATTTCTCTCTTTTGATTATCCACATGTTTATCCAACATCTCGGCCATCACTATTGCTGCCATTGCAGACGTTGCAGAGCTGCTCTGGGTTGATGGAATGGGCTCGGTTGTGACTGCGGTGCTGAGGATAGGCTTTATTGGTGGTGGAGGAAATGGTGTAGAAACCGGTCTGGTTGGTAAGGGTTGAGTTGTTTGAAGTTGAGTTACCAAAGGTTGAGTCGACTCTTTGTCAATACCAGCTGAAACAGGGATTGATGGCTCCTTCGAAGTGAAATAATGTTCATGTGACCCAAACTCATCAACATCATCTGGTTCCATGTACTCATCCTCAACGTCTACCCTTACACCTGAACCACTACCGCCAGTATCTTTCCTGCTCCTTTGAATAGCTATCTTCATTATTTGTTTCTCAGTTTTCTCAAGAGTGGGATCAACAATGCCTTCTTCGTCACATAGGCGCATCTCATCAGCCTTACCCTTTCCCTTCTTACCCTCTGTCTTCTTCTTCTTGGTTTTGGGTTCAGGTAAATCTGCTTGCTTCCGTTTACCTTTGCTCTTAACCGTGGTGGAAGAGTCTTCACCTGCTAGAATACTTGCGCGTTGATTCTCAATTTCTGTTAGCAAGTTTTTGTAATCATCAGATGCAAGAAGCTCATCGGTCAGAAGGTGATTGGGAATGGGACCAGGAATAACCGTATTCGAATGAGTCTCCTGCCTTAAGTCTACCAAATCATCATCATCGATCGTATGTTGACGTCTGCCTGCACGCTTATCAATGGATGCATCGTTTTCCATAAAGTAATGTATGATCAGCTTAATAAACCTAGGATACTGGTAACATTTAACCTTACCCTTCGTGTTTGTGAAGAGTTGAAAAGTAAACTCCTCCCATAACAATGATGCATAATCAATACCCATACCTTTGAACATACCATAAAACATCTTGATGATTGGTGGACGAACAGCATCAAACCCAGTTGTTTTGGGTGTTAAACATCGGCTTAGAATCCCAAAAATAGCTTTCCATGGTTGACCAACTTTGGCAGTAGTAAACTCAGACGGGGTTCGTATGTCCAGACGTCCAATGGCGGTGAACATCTCCATGATCTGGTCCTTAGTTGGGTTGGCTGAGTATGATGTTAGACCTTTGAGTATTGGTCGAAAGCCAAAAATCTTCCTGAAGTCTGACACAGTAAGCGTCTGCTGCTTGTTGTCCAAGGAAAAAGTGATTTTGTTCGACGTCCTCTCTTTGGTAGCCCAGAACTCGTAAAGGTAGTCATAAGGCACTGATGCACTTCTCCTTAGCGCATGCTTGAGATGAGATTTATCAAGCAAGGCTGTACCTACCTTAAATCCATTATGGGTTGAGTGAGATACTTCCTTCAAACGGAAGTTGTTTGGAATAAACTTTAGAGTCTTGGCTTCAGCAATGGCGGCGGCTCTGTTGTCTTGTAGTTGTTGTACGGTAGGGTTAGTCATCGTCTCTGCTTAAGATAAAACACAAAGGTTGATACAAACAAGTATGAATATCATTATGACTTTAAACCTAAGCATTGTACATATGACATAATCCTTTAAGCTTTGAAACCATTCAAACATCTTCTATTCGGAACATTTAGCCTATGCGGAATAAAATCCCTATTCTGAATAAAGGCCTATTCGGAACATTTGGCTATGCTGAATAAAATCTCTATTCGGAACATTAGGCTATGCGGAATAAAATCTTATTCGGAACATTTGGCTTGTGCGGAATAAATCTCTATTCGGAACATTAGGCTATGCGGAATAAAAACTCTATTCGGAACATTTAGGCTATGCGGAACAAATCTCTATTCGGAACATTAAGCCTATGCGGAATAAAAAACTCTATTCAGAACATTTTGTCTATGCGGAATAAAAACTCTATTCGGAACATTGGGCCTATGCGGAATAAAAATCCTATTCGGAACATTTGCCCTATTCGGAACATTTGCCCTATTCGGAACATTTGCCCTATTCGGAACATTTGCCCTATTCGGAACATTTGCCCTATTCGGAACATTTGCCCTATTCGGAACATTTTCCCTATTCGGAACATTTGCCCTATTCGTAACATTTGCCCTATTCGGAACATTTGCCCTATTCAGAACATTTGCCCTATTCGGAATGAAATCCTATTCGGAAGTTTTTGCTCTATTCGGAATGAAACCCTATTCGGAACATTCTTCTATGCGGAACAAAAAACTCCTATTCGGAACATTTTTCAACACTTATATTTTCAAATTAACCACTTAATCCGTTTGATTCAAGTGATCTAAAGGACAAATCTGGGCACATAGATCTATTCCGAATACAACCCAAGCAAAACCCCCAAATTAATTAACCCTAATTAAGCAGTAATTAGATTCGTTTGATTTTCCACTTTAAACAGTTAATTAACTTGATGTGCATGAAAGATTAATCCGATTTAATACCTTTTTGATGATCTTGAACAAGAGAATTACTGATTTGATTCGTGTTTGATTGATTTCGTGAGTGTTTGTGTGGAAGGATGTTAATGGCGGCAAAGGATAAACAAGAACAGTGATATGAAAGAAAAGACGGGGGGGGGGTAAATTTTGACTAGGTCAAATTTTTCCACAAGTTAGACATGTTGTCAACTTTGCCCCCTCAATTTTTCTTTTTGCTTCATTCAATCATTCTTTTGGTTACCAAGTTTTGATACTAGCCATTTTGACCCTATCTTATGTTAACTTATCCTAGCCTTTGTGATTATCCTATCTTAACACAAACACAAAACTATTCATGACAAGCTTATAAGCAACAACAATACAAATGCCAAAGCAATCCAACCATTAACCATTAAGCTTTGTTTGTTTCCATGAAAACTTTTGAAGATCTTTTTGATGATGAAACATTTTCTCCCCCTTAAACGATGACCCGTTTTCTATTTAAAGAGCTGTAGTCATTGTTTAACGAGGCACATGATGATGAAAAACATTTCCCAATTGATATCTTGAAAAAGTTTGATTCGTGGTGTCAATAAGATTTCTCTTATTTTAACAAATTAATGCACTGAGACGTACACTAATTCGTGTTAGACCAAGTTGTAAAGTAAACTTGATCCCTTTGCATGATTTGGCTTGTAAATCACGCCCGAGAAAATTAATTCCCGTTCTGAGCCAACGTTTTCCAAAGAAATACGTGACTTTAATATGAAAACCGGGTTGCAGTCAGAAATAACTACAAGCTATAATGGGCATGTTTTAAAACATTACAACTTTTATACGGACTCTATTTATGGCACCGTGTCAATATTAATCGACATTTCTAAGGCCGTAAATATTACCGTACTAAAAGACATGCCCGTTTTAAACGAAAAATATTTTTGGTTTTTCTTGATTTTATAATTTTTATGGTTTTTCTAGGTTTTATATTTTTTATGGTTTTTCTTGGTTTTATATTTTTGTATTTTCTTTTGTGGTTTATATATTTACTATAATATACATGATCACGAACAAAGGATACTCTGAATAGTTTACCATGACTATTCAGCTGATTCTTCTGCCAACTCTTTGAGAGTCGCTGGAGTGAATGATTTCATGCCAAGCTTGTCGATCAAAAACTCGATTCGTCCTCGATCTAAGGCTTTGGTGAACATATCCGCCAGCTGGTACTCAGTAGTGACAAAATACAGCTCGATCACTCCGTTTTCCACCTGCTCCTTAATGAAATGGTAGCGAATGTCTATGTGCTTGGCCCGGGAGTGTTGAACATAGTTGCAGCAAAGGGCAATGGCGCTCTTGTTGTCACAATACATCGGGATTTTGTTAAATCCAAGACCGTAGTCAGTTAATTGTGATCTCATCCAAAGGACTTGAGCACAACAACCGGACATGGCGATGTATTCAGCCTCCGTGCTTGATATTTTCAGCGCTTTTCTGCCTTTTTGAAGACCAACTGATCAATCTATCTCCAAGGAGTTGCACAGATCCAGAAGTGCTACGCCTCGTGTCTTGACATCCAGCATGATCGGCATCTGCGTATGATATTAAAGCAATCGAGGAATCTTTCGGATACCATAGACCACGATGAAGTGTTCCTTTTAGATACCGAAAGATCCTTTTCACAACATGTAGGTGCTTTTCGGTAGGCCGAGCCTGATACCGGGCACACATGCATACAGCAAATTGCAAATCAGGCCTGCTAGCAGTCAGATAGAGAAGGGTGCCGATCATTCCACGGTAAAGTTTCGGATCGACAATAATCCCATCCCTATCTTCATCTAACTTGGATTTCTCCACCATTGGAGTGTCTACGGGGTCACAGTTCTCAAAGTTATATTTCTTAAGAGATTCTAGAGCATATTTGGATTGATTAATAAAGATGCCTCTGGGATTCTGAGAAATCTGTAATCCTAAGAAAAATGAAATTTTTCCCATCATCGACATCTGAAAGCGTGTGGACATTATCCTCTCAAATTGTTTAGACAATTCTATGTTAGTGGCAGCAAATATTATATCATCAACATAAATTTGTACCAGAAGCATGTCGTTGCCGTCCTTGAGAGTGAATAGAGTGGGGTCCACTTTGCCTTTGGAGAAGCCTTCTGACATGAGATATGTTGACAGGAGATCATACCACGCACGTGGAGCTTGTTTCAACCCATAGAGAGCCTTCTTAAGCTTGTACACATGATTAGGAGACTCCGTACTGACGAACCCATCCGGTTGACTAACATAAACTTCTTCCCTTAGTTCACCGTTCAAAAATGCCGTCTTCACATCCATTTGATAGACGATCATGTTCATATGAGCAGCAAACGCAAGGAATAGTCTAATCGCCTCCAATCTAGCCACAGGAGCAAAAGATTCCTCAAAGTCTATACCCAAGGCTTGTTTATATCCTCTAGCGACCAATCTTGCTTTATTCTTCAATACCGCACCCATCTCATCAAGTTTAACCTTATAAACCCATAACAAAGTAAGGATGTTAACCTTGTCAGGGCGAGGAACCAATTACCATACTTCTAGTCGTTGGAATTCGTTTAGTTCCTCCTGCATAGCTTCAATCCAAGATGATTGGGTCATAGCCTGCTGCCAATTTTTGGGTTCAACTTCAGAGAGAAATGCATCAAAGTAACAATAGAGTGCACTCTCTTGTAATTGATGGCGTGTAGAGACTGGTCGATCTAGATCTCCAATAACATTCCTAATTGGGTGATCTTTTGTCCATTTAGTGCTATGGTTTTCAATCCTAGGTGGTCTGGAGTGAACAATAGAAGGAGCTTCTTCTGAGGTAGACGCGGCTGAAGGGGTTTCAGGGATCGCTACACCAAAGAAAGGAAGCTCTTGCAAGTGAGCAAATTCCAAGTCGTGATCAGTAGAATCCTCTTCCACATCATTAGGCACAAGTAGGGGTGATGATTCAGGTGTAGTTTGAGAATCACTTGGGGAAGGTGCATCCGGTTCAATGTGAATTGTAGATGCATTAGATAAAGGTTCATTAACTTGAGCAACCACTTCAGGTATTGGAGCAATTACTACAGGTGCTGGAACTTCATCAGTCGGGGGATCGAAGAATTCATCAAACAACGGTTGAAACAGTTTATCCCACTCGGGCCTTGATGGTGGTAAAAATGATGTAGAAGTAGGATTATTAGGAACTAATCCGGAACTAATAGCACCGGTTCCCATCTCATGAAGCGCGGGTTCAGAGCTGTGTTGCTCAGAAGCCATCGCTGTCAGCTCGTCGAGATCTGCGTCAATAGTTTCTACAATCTTGCCAAGACGACGGTTATAGATTCGGTATGCTCTTTTGGACGGTGAGTAACCAATGAAAATACCTATATCGGCTTTCGGTTGAAGCTTACCCAAGTTCTCACTATTGATGTTTGGATAACACAGAGCACCAAACACATGGAAAAATGAAACATCGGGTTTACGGTCATGTAAAAGCTCATAAGGTGTTTTTCCATGGCATTTCCGAAGGATAGAACGGTTTTGGGTGAAACATGCAGTAGAAATAGCCTCTGCCCACAAGAACAATGGAGCGTTCGCATAAATAAGCATGGTCCTAGCAGCTTCCATAAGTGTACGATTCCGTCTTTCAACGACACCGTTTTGTTGTGGAGTGCGTGCAGCGGATGTTTCATGTGATATACCAACTCCTTCATAATAATCACGAAGAGTCTGGTTGACGAACTCTGTACCATTGTCTGTACGAATACGGTGGACAGTGGTGTTCAAACGTACCTGAATGAATTTCAGAAAAGTGATGATAGCCTTCGGTGCTTCATCCTTTGTACGTAGAAATCTAACCCATGTAAACCTTGAGAAATCATCCACAATTACCAGAATGAATTTCTTACCGCTCACACTTTCAGTTCTCATCGGTCCACAAAGATCCATATGCAAAAGATGAAGTTTTTCTTGATTAGTGTCTTCAGCTTTGGGTTTGTAAGATTTCTTGGTGCTTTTCCCCCTTGAACACGCGGAACATAAATGGTCCTTGTGAAATTTAAGCTTGGGAAGACCACGAACTAACTCGTTTTTAGCCAGATGATTAATAGCATAAAAATTAAGATGAGATAATCTACGATGCCATAACCATGACTTGGTCTTAGAAGCTTTAGAGAGAAGACATACTGGAGAAGCGGCCATCATGTCTTGTAAGGACAAAGTGTAAAGATTTGCACCACGAGATCCCTTCAACAAATCTTTTCCTTCCAAGTTGCGGATGAAACAAGTGTGTTGTCGAAAAGCAACCTCAAGGTTGGAATCACAAAACTGTCCTACTGAGAATAAGTTATGACCAAGACCTTCTACATAGTATACCCTAGAAATCGTCACGTTTCCAATCTGATATTCACCATACCCCATAATCTTTGCTATATGATCATTCCCAAATTTAACCGTACCAAGAAACTTGCTGACGAAATTTCGGAGCATCGAGCGATTGCCGGTCATATGTTTTGAACAACCGGAGTCCAAATACCACAGGATGATTTGGACCACCTGAAAATATCACCACACAAAGACAATGTAGAGGTATCGGAATCTGAGTGTTCCTTGTTATTAGCAGGTACAGATTTAAAAATCTTAGATTTGCTAACTCTAGGTTTCTTAGATTTCCTAGCCTTCTTTTTCTTAATAGGTGGTGTAGATTCTAGTTGGCTCAAATCCTGAGGTATTTCTTCACTGATAGGCACTATAGTGGGGGCTGACCTAATTAAAGGGCGCTGTTTCCATACTTGAGTGCGAGTGTTCCTAACTAAAGGACGCTCAGACCTAACCTCAATGGATGCATTCCTAGTTAAAGGGCACATTTTACCATCTAGTGTAAAGGTCCTACCAGTGGGACGCCATTGCCAGCCAACTTGGGCACGAGTTCTACCCGTTGGCTTCCATTCAAGACCATTCTTAATAGCATTCATTTCATTAACGTGATCAATCAGACACAAATCATGACGCTGGGAAAACATACATTCATTACAATTCCAACAATTTAAATCAGAATTCACGAATGGTTTAGGCTGCTGCACAGGCGCAGAGCTTTTAGTCTTAACATGATTCGTTTTATTTAAAACTGAACTAGCATTCCTATTGTGGACTTCTACTTTCTTCTTTGTGGCACTACTAGTGGAGGGCTTGATCTTAGCTTTCTTGAGTGGCGATCCTTTAGCCTTAGTAGTCGCTTTTAATCCTGTAGAAGGCAAAGTGGGAACATTAGCAACAGATTTTAAAGGTGTCTTACTTGATTGTGCCAATGACGGTTTCGCTCCTGGAGTCTTATTAAATGGAGTGACAGCAATGGGCCTATTATTAAGTAGTGCAGAACCTGGTGTACCTATGTATTGCAAATATGCTAGGCAATATTGAACTCGCTTAACATATTCATGAGCCGAATAATAGTCGCTACTTGAGGGATCTAAGGCATAAAGATCGTCTAAAATATCCCTAAGAAGATCGACATGCTTAATGGCATTCCTCATATAATCATCGTAGGTAACCTGGTTTCTCTTATGAAGCGGATTCTTATAAAGCACTACTGACTTGGTTGTTGGAGCACTAGTGGACGGTGCAGAGTCGGTAGCTAAGTTATCAACAACTTCTTGTCGGGTGAGAAGAAGTGTCTCCTTTAACTCAGCCAAAACCATATTTTTGTCTATGAGCAGGATGTTCAGGTCAGAGATTTCCTCGCACCTTTGGTTCAGTTGTTCAACATAATATTGTTGCTGTGCCGCATTAAAAGCGAAGCGTTCTTCTAGTGAACCATAAAGAGCGGATAGTCCCTGCCTTGTCCGATCCATCTCCCCTAGAACAGTTGATAGTCTAATTTCTAAGACCTGGTTTTTAGACTCTGCAGCCTCTAGTTCCATTTTTAATGTTTCCTTTGATGATACCTCTCTCTTCAATCTCATGATTTCTTCCTCTAATGTCTTAACAATTGCAATCATCTTGTCACTATTCTCAACACCGTTTTCACAAACATTTGATATCAAAAGATTTTCATTTTGAGTTTGTTGTTTTAATTCTAAAGATATACAATGTTGTTCTAGTTGATTAAAGCGTTTTGAAAGTAAATTGTAAGAATCTTGTAGCTTTAAAAACTCAGCGTTAGATTCGTGACAAGAATGATTATCTACCTCATTTACAGTATCAGCAACATTTACAGAGAGATCACAAACATCATCACAAATATCATTACAAATATTCACAGCATCACAATTAATCATAGCGGATGTAAGCTCATTCGAATAATTAACATTTACAGTAGTAAGCACATCACACGAGATTACTTCGGACAAGAATCGGTCATATTCGGTTAAAATCTTTTCTTTTTCAATTAGTTGCAGTTCGTAAGCGGTGTCCATTTCATAAAACACTTTTTGAACTTCACCAATTTCAAACTGAAGATTTTCCTTAAGAGATGCAAAACTTCCTTTTAGACTTTCGACAAACGGATTGATCTCAGTTTTAAACACCTCGTTCATGTGTTCGAAAGCCCATTCTCCGGCGTTTAAGCCATTTGAAGTCGTACATTCCAAAATGACCTTGTCAAAGTTAGTAAAGTATCGGTTAATCTCTTGCAAGTTTAACCATACAGTGCTAACAGGTGGAAGATTCTTTGGAATTTCCTTAGGATCTTCCATGTTGACAAGTGTAGGAAATGTACTAGGGCTTTCTTCCTCTATCATGTAGGTTGGTGCTGTAATGAGATCTTTATCCATATGGAAGCGAACTCTAAAATCAGTTTTAGCAAGCTCCTTATTCATTTTAAAATAATCACAATCGGGATATTTTGCTGAATTGTATGACCGATCCTCATCAACTAGTTCCTTATTTGTTCGATCATTGGGAAAAACAATCGGGTCTAAGGCCAATCCTAATTGAGTTGCATTATACAATCTTGGACTATGTCTAAAAGCTTGTTTTGCATACCTTGGGTTAGGGGGAAGGCCTTTTTGACGTGATAAGTTAAACTCTCTAAACGAAGCATCAAATAAGTGCACTAGTTGAGAAGCAGCGTATTGTCTTAAAAGCAAGTAGTCTAGACTTCTAATCTTATTAGCAGCATTAATCTCCATTTCATTCTTCTTAGATTCAAGTGATTCAAAATCCGTTTGAAGTTTATGAAAATTAGTGACCATTAACTCCTTTTCTTTAAGTTCATTAGACAGATTTGCTCTTAAGTTTTCGATCTCTTGCAAGTGACACATTTGTTTGTTTCTAAAATGATCATATTCGAGATTTGTGAGAACACTAGACGAAGGCACTAATTCCAAAGTTTGTACTTTCTCATTGCTTAAGGCAAGCTCATCAGACAAATTCTTATTCTTAGCTAAGGTTTCTAAGAGTGCAGCATTCATTTGGCTAAGTAATGTAGCAGGAACCATGACCAAATCTTGTTGAGCAGGAGTAGGCGTATGCGAAATGGATCCCGGTTGTGATTCACTCAAAGTCTGGGGACTCACATTGATATTGCTATCATTGTTTGTCTCCTCATTTGAAAGACTCACCACCGAAGATTCATTCGAATCAGCACTCTCTTGCACAACTTGATGTGGTTGAATACTAGCATCAGTGGCATTATCGGTGTTATTAATAAGTACCTCAGATCTCTTATCTGGCCCTAAGCTGGAGATAGTTGCCATGAGAGCAGCCTTTGCAGTTTGAAAGTCATCACAGTCGGAGTCATACGCATCAAGATCATCGGCTTGGTAAGCTGCATTCTGCGTAGTGACAACGTCTTGTTCAGCAATCCCTGGGTCAGCAAGAAATGCAAGCTCCTCTTCATCAAGTTCCCTTCCTTGCGCCTGAGCATTTACTAGATAGATCTTTTCTACAAAACACTGTCCATCCCTTCTCCTTTTGGGTTTCTTACAATCCCTGGACATATGACCCTCTTCCTTGCAGTTGTAGCATGTAATCATTCTCAACTTGCCTGTATTAGCCCGTGGAGGATTGTTGACCATTTGAGCAGGAGCAGGATTAATCGTGCGAGCATTGGTTGAAGTGGAAGGTCTCCCCTGATATGGTTGAATTGGCTGAACCATGACCCTGCCATTCTCAATAGTAGCTTGTTGACGAGAATTGGATGAATTCCTCAACTGATTGTTGGTAGGAGCTGATCCTCTGTATCCTCGTTTGCTTAAAGTTCTTGTGAGATAAGCAGACATAGTAGTTAGCACTTCAACTGGGTCAGCTCCTGGTTGGAATACAGGAACGGGGACTTCCTCATCATCACAATACAGTGCTTGATCTGGATGAGCTGCATAATCAGTAGAAGGAATACTCATTTGATCAGGGTAGCTTGTTGGATATGCTGCATTCTCTTGATAAGAAGAATATGAAGGCTGAGCATAAGGTGCAACATTTGCTGGATGAAGTTGTGAAGCATACTGTGGTGAAGGTGCATTGAACCGATATTGTTGCTGATGTGAGGTGGGTGGTTGTGGTAGAATCGAGTATTGTGGGAAGGTTGGTGTCATATAAGGTGATGGATGATAGGCTTGATGTCCCAAGATATAAGGTGTGTTTTTGTGTGACAAGCTTGGTTGATTCGCCATCAAAGCTAAGGAATCTGGGTACATACCGCGAGGAGAACGGTGCATAATCACATGCTTCTCATGTTGCTGAAGAAAAGCATAGATTTGATCTAAGTTGCACTTATGCAAATCCCGGGTTAACTTCACATCGGTAATATACTCACCCCATTCAGCTTGAGGTAAAGTATTCAAGAACTTGGTGTTGACCTGGAATGGAGCAATTACAAGATTGTATACATTCAGATCATTCATTAGAGTAGTGAATCTGAAGTAATAATCGTGTAGTGTTTCCCCTGGGTTGTACGTGAATCTATCAAACAAATCATACAGCTGACACTCCCTTTCTTGTTTGGTGAGAGACGTGCCTTGTAGCAACACCTTAAGACGTTCCCATAACTCCTTTGCCACTGTATACTGACTTACCATCCTATAAATATCATGTGGAAGGGCTTGAAGAATGGTTTGAAGAGCTTTTTCATCTGCATCTGCAACAAGTTGTTGAGCTGGAGTGAGTTCTTCAAATTCTCGTGGTCTAGTCACGTTGTCAACCACAATGGTACCATAGTCGAGTGGACCATTCAAAATCGATTTGACCATAAGCCTTCCGTATGTTGGTTTCCCCTTTAGATATTGCATCATTCGACCTTGCCATGCCTCAAACACCTCTTTAATAAGCATCGGTGGACGACTATCAGTCCCCATTATGATCGAGATATCCGTAAGAGATGTCATCTGAGGCATTAATGAACTTGGATTCATTGTGATCACTAAACAGACTCAAAGATTATCGGTTGATCGAGCAGTGAAGAAAGGTTGAGAATTTGTGTTGTGTTGGTTGAACTCAAGATTAAATCCACTAAAGATCGTCGAAAAAACTCAAATACCCCTTGAACTTGCTTATACGGAATAACCCAAAATTAGAATAAACCCTATTCGGAATAACACCTATTCGGAATAATCCTATGCTGAAAATACCCTATTCGGAATCAACTCTATGCTGAATAACCCTTATGCGGAAAACCCCTTATGCGGAATATTTTCTTCAATTCGGAATATCTGGCAATTTGGTTTATTCGGAAAAAACCTCCTATTCGGAATGATGGGCAATTCGGAAAGATATTCGGAATATTCTCCTATGCGGAAAAATTTTGGCTATTCGGAAAAATCTGGCTATTCGGAAAATTATAGGCTATTCGGAAAGTTTTTTGCTATTCGGAAAGATTTCTGCTATACGGAAAGATTTCTGCTATTCGGAAAGATTTCTTCTATTCGGAAAGTCTATGCGGAAACTTCTTCTATTCTGAATATTTCTCCTATTCGGAATCCCTATTCGGAATAAACCCTCTATACTGAAAATACTTCTATTCGGAATCCCTATTCGGAAAATTCTGGAAAAAATGTTTCCGAGACTTAAAAAGAAGCTTTTAACCCCGATTTTTGATCCAAAACCACAAAAAGTTTTATGATTTTTACCAAAATAAGCTAAACCCAATCCTTATCAATCAATCCCAATAACAAAAACACCAAAAACAACAAGATTCAAGATTGATTTTTTCTAAAGATCACTAATTGATTCAAAAACTAAAAAAGCAACACAATCCTTACCTTAAATCACCCCATAGCTCTTGATACCAAATGTAGAATATTGATAACCTATGAATCTATGAAGTGGGTTGATGTTTTCTAGTGAGAGAAACTAGAGAGAGAAAGTGAGAGAAAATGTGTATGATTTTATTAATATGAAAGTGTAAAATGGAACAACAACCAACCCCTTTCCTTAGTGGAAAGGGGTATTTATATTCCAAGCCTAACATTGGGCTTGGGCCGGTCCATGACAAGCCCATGGACCGGTTCTTACTTAAGTTAATAAGCAACTAATAACTAATTACTAACTACGAGCTATTACAACATAAATCATATTGTGGAGTGACCGATACTTCTAATATACGTTAAAACGTATTTCTAACAATAAGTTCATTAATTTAGCATCATTGTAACACCTCACTTTGACAGGTGGACAATTACATGATATTATGGCGTGTCATGAAAGCATACAAGGTAAAACATAGATGAACATAAAGGAAACCGGAATCAAACATCGGTCCTAAAACATAAGCTCACACATGCATAAATAGAGAATGTAGAAAATGGACTAAACAATGTCCAAGCAAAGCAGAAGTATATAAATGTATAAAAGAAATGAAGTCAAGGGAGCCTCCATCCTATGTACATACTCTTGAATGCCTAAGTCTGTCCTTTAGTACCTGTCGTATGGGAACATGGAAAGAAAATACGGCTGAGCGATACGCTCAGTGAACGGATCTAATGACATAATAGAATGACTGAAACATAAGTAAAATATGAAAATGCAATGGAATATGTGTGAGTCCTGCAAAACATGGAACATGTTTTATAAACTGGTTTATATCTGAAAAGTCTTATGTTTATTTATGAAAACTGTAATTAAAATGCTAAGATCCTATATAGGCCATGAAAGGTATCAAGGTGCATGAATACATAAAGGGGTGACCTCGTCATGCAATTAGAGAGGTTGCCTCTAATTATATTAGTCTGGGTGGAGGGATTAGCTCCATGTGACGGATGTAGAGCACACACCACAGTCACTGTGTAAATCTACAAAACGGGTCATCACTCTCGTCGCGAAAGAGTCATAACATCGGTGCCTCAAGTGTTATGGTTATGGGACCTACATAACTTGGTGAACATGGTCATGCATGTATATAGCTCAGGCAATTTAAAATGATAGCATAGTAATTACTGAAAAGTTTTATGACATGTAAACTATTGTGGAAAACAGATGGCAACAAATGGTGAATCCTAATCATAGAAAGAGAATGTCCTTACTGAAGGACGGAATATTTGTACCTTGTGTCCAATAAAGAAATGAGGATGAAAACGGAAAGTAACTACTCCGACTTCATGAGTGCTACATAATAAAGGACGTGAATGAGTTGTATGTTCATGTATAAATTACTGATTCCTAGTTTAGTTTGCTTGTTCTTGACTTGTTTTACTTGTTCTTGACTTGTTTTACTATTTCATATTTTATCATGTAGTTAATTAGTGTTTCATGTGTTCTTTATTAGTGTATTTCATGTTTCATGTGTTATTTTACTTGATTTTCATAATGAGTAACTTTCTAAAAATAGCAGGTTTCTATATATAGTAACTTTCAAAAAATAGCAGGTTACCATATATAGCAAATTTCTAAAATTAATAAGTTTCCATAAATAGTAACTTTTCAAAAATAGCGTGTTTTCGTAATTAGTACGTTTCTATAATTAGCATGTTTCCATAAATAGTAATAAGCTTATTTAATAAGCATATGATATAAGCTAAAGCTTAATAAATATATTTTATAAGTCATGGTTTATTAAATGTAATAATATAGTAATGTTTATTAATAAATAAATATTTTAGTCTAACATGATAAATATTAATTAATAATATAATACATAGTTTATAAATGATTATTAATTAATAATATAACTTGATTTTATATTAATAATACTTTACCATAACTTGATTATTGTATAATTAGACTAAGTGTTATAATTAATTTAATTATACCATGGATAAAATGTAATTAAATAACTATAAGTCCTTAATTAAATTAATAAATGTAACATGTAATTTATCATGAATAATTATTAAAAGTGTATGGTTAATTAATTAAAGGGAACATGTTAATTTTCATGAATAATTAACCCGAATAATTATATCCTAAGTCTTAATTTATTTTATTAAAATGTGTTACCAACGCACCCTTGTATGTTTCGTGTATACCCTAGCCCGAGTCGAAGCCACACCGAGACACCCATGTCTCGGCTTGCCTCGAACCACAAACACCGCCACCACAGCCTTGCGATTGTGGCCCTACCACCGCTTGCCCAAGACAGCCACCGGCTTCATCTGGTTGTCGCTGTCGGCTCAGACCAACCCACCGATAGCTATATGCTCTCGGTTGCCACTGGTAGGCCAAACACCCCACTGCTGGGGTTGTTTGGTGTTGCGGCCGAACAAGCAAAACAACCACCGACCCTTATTGGGTGCGGTTGGCCGAATAAAACACCCACCGAGACCCTTGCGGTCTCGGTTCCCGTGACAACCAATCCAAACCCCTTTTAATTCCATGTTTTTAATTTGTTCATTCATGTGTTCTTATTATTAACTTAAATAAATTCATGAAGTAGTAATAAAAATAAAAGGATTAAAGTTTTAGGGATACCGAATGCGTAGTGATTAAGGACTTAAGAACACGAACAAAACCCGTAACAAATCAAGGATCAACAAAGCTTTTTCTTCTTCCTTTTTTTCCTTGTGTAACCGGTGCCCAAGAAGAAACCAAAGGCTAGGATTTCTATTTTCTTTTGTTAAAACTTGTAAATGAAATCTCCTGGTATGTTTTTGTTACTTGTTAATTTGGTTAACGGACCGGGCCATGGGCCCTTTTTCCTTGTTTCCATAACTTGCCAAAACAACACCCTTATAGTATTTATTTAGTTTTCGTGCTTTATAATTTCTCGTGTTTTATTATTCGTGTCGTAAGTTCGTGTTTTTAACTTGTGTTTTAAATTCTTGCCGTGCATTATTTATTATACGTAAACACTTGTAAATAATAAATAATAATATACGTAATACTTATATTTATACATTAAATATTCATGATATGTGTCATGTTTTAATTAATTATAAATTTTTAATTGACCCGTGTTTTCATGTATTTAATGTTCATATGTATTTTATGCGGGTTTTACAACTCTTCCCCTCTAAAAGAATAATTCGTCCCCAAATTGGAGATACGATAAGCTGAAAAGGACATACCGGAATCATAGCTGAAAATGAAGGTAAGATGTCCGGATAGACTCCTCCGTTTACCAAGTGGCTTCCCGCTCGAGATGGTCCCTCCAGAGGATCTTGACAATTGGGATCGTCTTCCTCCTCATGACCCGATCCTGACGATCGAGAACTGCCTCGGGTTCCTCAACATAGGATAGATCCTCACGAATCTGATCAAGTGGATACGTAAAAATATGCATATGATGATAATTGTAGCCTCCGAGTAAGGACACATGGAACACATTGTGAACATGAGATAACTGAGGAGGTAACGTCAGACGATACGATACCTTGCCGACACGTTCGAGGATCTCAAACGGTCCGATGAAACGAGGACTGAGCCTGCCCTTAATACAAAAACGCTTTACTCCACGTGCTGGTGATACTTTTAGGAAAACACGATCAGCAGGCTGAAATTCTAACGATCTGTGATGTTTGTCAGCATAGCTCTTCTGACGAGCACGAGCTTCCTGAAGCTTGGCCTTGGCAATGGCGACCTTCTCATTGGTCACCTCAATCATTTCTGTACGCTCAATGATTCATTCACCAACC